>LR738713.1:805017023-805028065 GCA_902687465.1 Secale cereale
CCCCCCCCCCAGCTATTTGAGATTAGCCATAAGAAAACCTGAACTACTAAGCACCATTATGCAAGTAGCATCTTTATCATAGACACATTAACCAATGCAACGGAAGCAAACTCTCTTAATAAGGTGAGCATGATAATTAAAGAGAGTTCAATCAACCAACTAAACAAAAGCTCTTTGAAAAGATAAGCATGAATACTAAGAGCAAAGCATGATAGTAGCTATTAAAAGACAAAGAACACACACAGCATAGATAGACATGAAAATTCTATGTTATGTTCTAGGTAGAAGTGGAGCGTGTTTCTCTCCCACATAAAGAATGCTGAGTTCCGACTCGTTATGAAAAACTAAAAAGAAAACTAAAAGCAAGACGCTCCAAGCATAGCACATAACACATGAAGTGATAAAAATATAGCGGAACGAAAGACGAACTGATAATGTTGATGGAGAAGGGGATGCACGGGGGCATCCCCAAGCTTAGACGCTTGAATCTCCTTGAATATTTCTTGGGGGTGCACGGGGGCATCCCCAAGCTTGAGCGCTTGACACTCCTGAATCTTTTTTATCATCTTCCCTCGCACACTTGAAAACTCCCTTCATACATAACTCATCATAATCTGATTAGCGAGGTTAGTACCCTTAATAAAATAATTGCACCTTGCTGGAAATAAAGATATTCTTGAATTTCTACTGTTTCTCAAGATTGCCAAAAGGTTTTTGCAAAGAAAAAGCAAGTTCTTCATTTGCAAAATGAAGGAAAGGCAAAACAGGACAGAATCTGTGAAAAACAGAACAGCAGGTAGTAATTGATCTGTTCGGGATACTTCTGCAACTCAAATAAAAAAACTCAGAACCGACGCACGAAATAAAATTATATAGAGAACGCTGTTGAAAAAATTCAGACCAAAAAGATGATCTGGTGATTTTATACGAATTTTTCTATCCAAGGACAGAATCTGTTTCCTGGACAGCACCTCACAACTTTTGAACTTTCTAGCAATCAGAGGCTATACTTGGCACAAATATGAAAAGAAAAGATACAATGATGATGCTACAGCAGTAAACAACATCAAGACACAACAAAAGCAAAAAATTTATTCATGTGGGCTGCCTCCCAAAAGCTCTTTCTTTTATGCCTTTAAGCTAGGCATAATGCATAGAGATCAAGTTTTATCAAGAGTAAAAGAATAGCTAGCCCGTACAACGGACTCAAAAGGTAACTTGATCTTCTTACGAGGGAAGTGTTCCATCCCTTTCTTGAGAGGAAACTGAAATTTTATATTACCCTCTTTCATGTCAATGATAGCACCAACGGTGCGTAAAAAGGGACGTCCCAAAATAATTGGACATGAAGGATCACATTCAATATCCATAATAGTAAAATCAACGGGAACATAATTATCATTGAAAACAATAAGAACATCGTCGATCCTCCCCAAAGGTTTCTTTATGGGAGAATCAACGAGACGAACACCAAAAGAACAAGAATCAAAAGGTTTCAATTTAAGCATATCATATAGTCTTTTGGGCATAATAGAAGTACTAGCTACAATATCACATAAAGCATAGCATGAGAAGTTGTTTATCTTAATTTTAATCATAGGATCCCAACCATCTTCTAGCTTTCTAGGTATGGAGACTTCTACTCTAAGTTTCTCCTCCCTAGCTTTGATAAGAGCATTAGTGACATGCTCTGTGAAGGCAAGATTAAGCGTGCTAGTGTGGGGATCTTTGGCCATTCCTTGTGAAAAGGTGACAACTTCTGAAATACTACAATTATCAAAATCAATTTTATCACTAGTGGGCAGAATTGTAGTGTCATCCTCTTTGTTTAATTCGCTCTCTATTATAAGAGTTTGAACATCTTCCCAAGTTTGGGGAAGCTTAGGAGCAATTTTAAATTGAGGCTCATACTCTTTTCCTGGAAGACCATGCCATGGGCATAACCCTCCGTCAAGACTAATATAATCACAAGGTTTATTACTTTTGTAGATCCCGACAGTGGTAATTGGGGTAATGGAAGAAGGGGTGTACTCCTCCCATTTAGTGTTTTTGGTAGAACCCATAATAGCAAGCAAGCAAGATAACTATTTTTGTGATTTTCGATAAAAAAGGTACTAAAGCAAAAACTGAAAGGTAAACTAACAAGACTAAAAAGCAAAGGTAAAAGATAGCATGCAACTCCCCTATCCTGAAGAGTGGAGTCCCCGGCAACGGCGCCAGAAAATACTCCTTGATGGGCCTCTAACCCCTCGTTGGTTACCCCAAGTGGAAGGTGAAAGATGTAGTGTTGTGGAAGTATTTTCCCTTAGCAAAGATGCCAAGGATCGAATCCCCAAAGACTCCTAGGTTCAACAAGTAGGTGTCAACTGCTAACGGCGCAGATTAGCAATCAACGTGGACCTGCACACAGATACAAATAACTTTGCTCCCAACGAGTACAGAGAGGTTGTCAATCTCTCCGGCCTTGTAGTTCACAAAGGATTAAAAGCAAATGATAGTAGTGATAGATAGTGTTTGCAATAGTAAATAATAACGAAAAGTAAATAGCGGATGTGATCAATGATGGTAATATGGACCGGAGTCTCATGATGTTCACTAGTGATGTCTCTCTCCCAAAAGACGATAAAACAGCTATGTGAGGTAAACAAATTACAGCTGGGCAATTGACAGGACCACGAACGCAAACCAATGCTGACTACATTGCAAGAAAGGTTGAGGTTCAAAGCATGGGCGGTACGCCAAAGTAAGTAGACCGAAATCCATCAATGCCTACTACTAATCATCCACCTTGAGATATCTATCCAGAACATCTCACTGGTATTAAGTAGCGAGCCCCACCCATAGTGTAAACTCAATGCAACAGACAACTGCATTAAAAGAACTTTGCGTAAAGTAAACAATCCTTGCACCCGCGGGCACAAGCACGTTGTTTTCCCCCTTGTGGCAACAGCACATCCCCTAGACTCATGTTTCTGTCACTCAAGCTAGTCATCGAGGGGCATGAACCCACAATCAAGCATAACGTTCCCTCTTGGAGTCACTACCTACTACTTGGCCAAAGCAATAAATAACAACGGAGAACATGCAAGAATTACTTATGAACATAAATATAAAAGAGGTGAATCAAATATATTACTCAAGATCAATCTGAACATAATCTCATAATCCATCGGATCCCAGCAAACTCAACATAGCAACAGCATAAGGATTACATATGTGCCTCGATCATGTAGGGCAGCTCACGAGGACTAATTAGTGAAGCACAAGAACGGGAGGAGAACATCACATAGCTACTGGTCATGGACTCATGGTCCAAGGGAGACTACTCACGAGTCATCCGGGAGGCGTCCATGGTGGTGGAGAAGCTCCCGGTGGTGATCCTCCCCTCCGGCAGGGTGCCGGGAAGAGTTCTCCTGGTGCTCCCGATCTTGGACAGACTTAAGCATCGCTACAGGTGATTCAGACAGACTTAAGCATCGCTACAGGTGAGAAAGTCTCATCGTAGTCAACTCCTTGAACTTATCGAAATCCTTTCGCAACAAGTCGACCTTTGTAAACAGTAACATTACCGTCAGCGTCGGTCTTCCTCTTGAAGATCCATTTATTTTCGATGGCTTGTCGGTCATCGGGCAAGTCAACCAAAGTCCACACTTTGTTCTCATACATGGATCCCATCTCAGATTTCATGACCTCAAGCCATTTTGCGGAATCTGGGCTCATCATCGCTTCCTCATAGTTCATAGGTTCATCATGGTCTAGTAACATGACTTCCAGAACTGGGTTGCCGTACCACTCTGGTGCGGAACGTACTCTGGTTGATCTACGATGTTCAGCATAAACTTTATCTGAAGTTTCATGATCATCATCATTAGCTTCCTCATTAATTGGTGTAGGAATCACCGGAACTAGTTTCTGTGATGTTCCACTTTCTAATTCGGGAGAAGGTACAATTACCTCATCAAGTTCTACTTTCCTCCCACTCACTTCTTTCGAGAGAAACTCCTTCTCTAGAAAGGATCCATTCTTAGCAACGAATATCTTGCCTTCGGATATGTGATAGAAGGTGTACCCAACAGTCTCTTTTGGGTATCCTATGATGACACATTTCTCTGAGTTGGGTTCGAGCTTATCAGGTTGAAGCTTTTTCACATAAGCATGGCAGCCCCAAACTTTAAGAAACGACAACTTTGGTTTCTTGCTGATAACCCTCAACCGTAAGGGATCGAGATAGTCTTCGCGGGTAAGAATAACCCAATTTATTGATTCAACACACGGGGAGCCAAAGAGTATTTATAAGCTTTAACAGTTGAGTTGTCAATTCAACCGCACCTGAAATATACTAACTTGCAACAAAAGATAAGTGGTAACAGTGATATGATAGTGATGATAGTAATAGTAAAAGTAAATAGTAACGGTAGATAGCAAAGTAAATAGCAAAAGTAGCGACTAGTAACAAGCAAGGTTTAAAATACTGTAGGCTAGGGAGATGGATGGTTGGGCGTTGCATGGATGAGATAGATTCCAACTTGGGGCACGGCACACGGAAAAGTAATGATCATCTAGGCAAATATCAAACATTAGGCATGTATCCCGTAGGTAGTTGTACGTGCTTGCAATAAGAACTTGCACAACATCTTTTGTCCTACCATCCCGCTATGAACAGGGCCAAAAGGAACTAATGGATATTAAGGTGCTCTTGTCAAAGAGCACCGGAACAAAGCAATGAACTCAATGGATACATGTAATCCTCAAACTACGGACCATCCCCTTTGGTGTCCCAAGCTGTCACTTTTGGGATCGCCGGTTCCGAACCGTAACAGGTGCATACAACTCATAGATAGGATCAAGAACACAAATATATTCATGCAAACACATAAGGTTCAGATCTGAAATCATGGCACTCGGGCCCTATGTGTCAAGCATTAAGAATAACAAGTAGTAGCAAAGATGATAAACACCATACTAGATGATAGGCAACATGCCCCCAACAATCTGACGAAGTATTACATGATCTAACTCATCCAATCCCTACCATCCCCTTCGCCTACAGCAAGGGAATTACTCACACATGAAGGTGGAAGTCATGGAGGGGTGATGGAGTGGTGATGATGATGACGATGGCGACGATCTCCCCTCTCCGGAGGCCAAATCAGCCTCCAGATTAGCCCTCCCGAAGAAGAACAGAGGGTGGCGGCGGCTCCGCGACGAAAAACAGCGAAAGGACTTCCGATCTGGGATTTCTCCGTCGGGAGGAAAAATACGGGCTAATGTAGGGCACCAGGGGGTGTGGGCCCCACCCAGGCGCCCCCCCCCGGCGCGGCCCAGGGGGGCGCGCCCACAGGGCGCCTGGGCACCCCCTGGCCCCCCTCTGGCCCCACTTCTGGCATTTGGTTTCCTCGGGTGCGTGGATTTTTCGTGATTTTTCGTGGATTTTTCTGAGATGCTTAAAAAATCCATTTTCCTGCACACAAATAAACCATACAGGCAGCTCTGCTGAAAACAGCGTCAGTCCGGGTTAGTTTAGTCCAAATCATGCAAGAATGAGGTCAAAACAATATCAAAAGTGTTTGGAAAAGTAGATACGTTTGAGACGTACCAACTCCCCCAAGCTTAGCATATTGCTAGTCCTCAAGCAATTCAGTTCAACGAACTGGACGCGACAAAGAAAACTTTGACAAACTCTTTTGCTTCATTAGATGTATATAAGCATGTACTACGAAAAGAGTTCAGCAAGTATTAAAACAGTACTTATGAGAACAATGCAAGGAGCAATCCTCCTTCCGAGTGACCAGTCACGAATAATTAAGAGTAAACAATATATTACCGAAAATCAAGACAAGATCACATTGCACATAGCTTGAGCATATTAAGGTGGTATCTCGCTAGCCTTCATGAGTGAAGCAAAACATAAATGCAGAGACTCCTCCAGAGTTTTAAAGGAGACTAGAACTAAGAATTTCAGAATATATCATATCACAAGTATGCAGAAGACAATGTAATACTTTGGGACAATGCACATTACACTCAGAATGACAATTATGCTCTCCTAGTTAGTGCTTTGAAGAAAGAAGGTGAGACTCTCGAACCGTGGCTTTTATTGGCAAAGTTGAAAACCCGTGATCGGAAACAAAAACTAAACATGTACCAGAGCTCTTGGTTTTAAAACAGAAGTAAATATGTTTTGAGAGGTGCATATTTTGTCAACGAATGCTAGCAGATAACTCAATCACTTTTTAAGCTAGACAAGTCTCGAGGAACGGCTCCCGCATGAGGACGATCACATCCTCTTAATCTCCTTTGTTTATCACTTCCAAAGTTTTCTGATTTCTCATGAACAAAGCGTGAAGGAGGGTTCGTTTGTTATATTATCTTTTTGAGCCGGGCGCACTCAATGCCAGTTCCTTTTCATATTAGGGGTTCGCACATTATACATGCAATCCAGGGGTGAAACTTGTCCAACTTAAAGAGATCATGAATTAACTACTACTTCCTCATGAGCTAAAACATAGGCACAAAAAGGGAAATGCTTTTGATTAATTTCGAGATGGTACATGAAAGTCTTCGTTAGGGATGGCTGGTAAATACCATGTATAGGAAGGTATAGTGGACTCATATGGCATAACAGGTTTAAAGGTGTTGGATGCACAAGCAGTCATTCCGCTTAGTACGGGTGGAGGTTTAGCAAAAGACTGGGAAGCGACCAACTAGAGAGCAATAACGGTCATAATCATGCAGAGCGACAAAGCAACATTGAATCGGGCATGAAAGTGATATAACTATTCTAAAACTCAAAGATCATCAAGGCAAAGTAGACTTGTTAGTCTTAAACATGTGTAAGCACGTGCCAAGTCAATCCAAAAATTCTCTAAAGGGAAATACCACCTTAGTATACCAGACTATGAACAGTGCAATGCATGTAGATCATTTCAATAACACATTATATACTCTAGTTAATGGAGACTAGCTGTAATGCCCAGGATGGGACTATACCTCCTACGTGTCGAGGCACGACTTAAAGGTATAAGCCCATCCTAGAATGATCTCAAGTTTGGTATCTTTGCACAACTCATGTAAAAGAGGGATTAAATTGCAAAAGGAGATAGTTGGCTTACACTCGCCACTTCACACAATACATTACATAAGCAATCATCATTCAGAACATCACAGCCCGACTACGGGTAAGATCCAAAAGAAAGATACCAAAACAACATAAAGCCACAGGTCCGGATCGAATCCTAGTAGAAACCACTACTGAACATCGAAACGTCTCAAGCAAACAGCCACGATCTTCATCGGGCTCCCGGGGAAGAACTGGTCCAACTCCTGCATCTAACTCGGCTGAACCTGCATCTGGTGTGGTGAAGTAACTGTGAGCCACAGAGGACTCAGCAATCCCGTTCCCGGGTAACACGACTATTTAAGCCTTGGGTGAGGACAAGGCTGAAGAAAGAACGAGAGGTGAAGGATCAAACAAGAGTCTGCAGCAGCAACTAGCACTAACTTACGTAAAAGAGAGCGAGAAGAGATGTGCAACGGTCGAAAGATGATCACGAAGTGATCCTAACTAAAGCCGGTCAAACATAACCCCACCGTGTTCAACTCCCGAATCCCTATTCGGAAATTGACAGTCACGGTACACACGCTGGTAGTGTATTGAAACATTGTGTCAAGTTATCTACAACCGGAATTAACAAGCTCCCATCTGCCACATAACCGCGGGCACGGCTTTCGAAAGTTCAAACCCTGCAGGGGTGTTCCAACTTGACCCATTACAAGCCCACGATCCGCGGAGTCGCAACTCCATAGTTGGGAAGACCCGAGTATTCTCGGAATCCCGCGCTCAAGTTAAACCGAACTAAGGTAAGGCTAATCCAGCAAATCCTCCCGGCGTGTCGACACCCTGATAGTAGCCGCGCGTATCTAAGTCTCAGGACACGACCGGATGGGCGAAGCTACGGGTATACCAAATACCTCGGGTTGCCCCAAGGCGGCCCCGTAGGCTCCCCGTTTGGGACCAACGCCATCAGCACTGGCCCCCCCTGCTATGTAGAAATAAAGGATCCTCGAGGGAGCGACCCTCTATGCAAATTTAATTAATTAATTAAGTTGTTATTATGAGGCAAATAGTACCAAATGTTGGGACTTGCTGGAAAAGACTTAGCACTTAGCGGTTTATCAAGGGGGTCCCATACACCCCAACCGTGTTAGGAACGCAAAATCAAGGAACATAACACCGGTTTATACGGTTCCTAACGGCATGAGTGGAACAAAACACCAAGCAAAAGGCTTAGCCTTCCACCCTGCCAGTATATAGATGATTTCATTTTTAAGCATTTATATAGTGTGATATAACCCAACCAAACTTCAACATGAAGCAAGCATCTTCATCTTCACCTGCAACTAACAAAGCTATAAGAGGGGCTGAGCGAAGCGTACTTAGCCAAGCAACGGTTTGCATAGGTAGGGTGGTTAAACAGGGCAATGGTTACAAGTAGGAGGTTGACAAGAAGAACATGGGCATCGAGGAAAATACTATAGATCGAGACTCTAGCAATAGGCAAAGATAGTAATGGTATCCGGGTTCGGTCATCTTGCCTGGGATTCCACAAGGGAGAAGAACGGATCCAAGAAGAAGACGGAGCAACAGTCGAGCGGATCCTCACAACTCCGGAACGGAACCGAAGCTAACAAGAGAAACAACCGGAAAGAAAAGAAACAACACGGTAAACACACAAGCTTAAACATGGCATACGATGCACAAGCAAGCATGATGCATGTCCGGTTTAAATATGCAAGGCATGGCAAAGTGCACAAACAAATACTACAAGTTAAGTGGAGATCAATATGCAACGAGTTGCATATTGACGAAACACCACATTTAATTATTTAGTTGACTCTCATTATTAACAAGACAAGATTAAATGTTTTAGCATGGCAAGAGGTGAAGCATAAAGAAACTATACTATTAAGGCAATTTAAATGAGGCCGGAGAATAACAACAACAAGTCCGGAAAATCCCCATGAGCATGTTTAATAATTATAAGCAAACAACAATTCACACATATATAATGTTGTTAACATGATGCGGATGACATGATCAAGTTTATGCAAGTTTTATTAAAAAGGTTGACTTAAAAGAGATAAGGAGTATTTGTCACCGTGGTGGAACAAAAGGGTGCCACGGCAACGATCCGAAAATGAAGCAACGGCATCATATCGGTTCCGGTATCTCGTTGAGAGACCGGTGCAAAACAAAAGGTGGAGTGAACGAGACAAACGAGATGAAAGTGGGTTGATCCCGTAACCGGGTTCCCACGAGTCGGTGACGAGGCAACCGAGGAGCAACAAAAGGGACGAAACGGACACGGAGCTCACACGGGAAACAACATTTCATACAACCAAAAGCAAGCATCACACGGGTCATCCACGGGGTCGTCTCGTTATACCTTTGAAGCGTGCGTTTCGGGCGGTTCGAGACGTCGAGGAACGTAGGGGAAGTAGTGGTACACGAGTCGTGGTACACGGGGGTGCCGACGGATCCGGGCGTCGGTAGTGGTACTTGTCGCGGTCGTCGTCGACGTAGGGGTACTTGGTCGAAGACGTTCCGTAGGGGTACACGGGCGACGGTAGTCGTTCAGGCCGTAGATGTACTCGGTCGTCGATGTACTTGCCGGTCTCGGTCCCGGTCGTAGTTGTACTCGGTTGTCGTGGTACTTGGTGCGTCTCTGAGACGGTAGTTGTTCACGAGGTCGTTTTGTAGATGTTCGAGTCGTCGAGCGTAGTGGTACTTGTCGCATCCGGAAACACGGGTCTTCGAGGGTCGACGGTAGTGGTACTTGGGGTTCCCGTTTGCGTAGCCGTTCATGTAGTCGTTCGGTCGTCGTTATGTAGTTGTACTCGGGTCTCGGACTTGTCAACGGGTCTCCTGACAAATTCACATCAAGGCAAACACAACAAAACACAAAATAGGAGCAAACACGACAGGGGCAGCTCGGAGACGAGGCCACGGCAGCAGCAAGTACGCCCATTGCAAAGGAGGCAGCAGGGCGACACCCTGGACGAACTCCCGTCGGCGACGGCGCGAAGAAGGAAGGAGGGAGGGAGCCGAGGTGCAGAGGCGCGCTGTAGAGGCGTCGGGGATGGGGCGTCCACGGCGAGGCCGGAGGGCAGCAGGCGAGGAGGCGCGCGGAAGACGTTGCTGGGCACTGGCCCGGGCCTGGCCGCGGCGGGATGCAGACGCGGGGAGCGCCGGGCTTCAAGGACGGAGGGAGCCAGGCGCGGGACGCGCGCGGGGCTCGGCCAGAGGACTCGGTCCTGGCGCGGGAGGCCGGCCGCTGGTCTTTGGCGAGCTGGAGGACGGGGTCGTCCAGGCCTGGCCGGGCTTCTGGAAGGGCGCGGAGGCGCCGGGGAGGGAGCCAGCTGGCGAGGCAGAGGCCTCGCGCGCGGCCTCGAGGAGGAGGTCGCGAGGGAGAGCTGCGAGGAGATGGGAACGGGCTGCGGGGGAAGAAAGAGAGCGAGGGGAGTTGGGGTCGAGGGCCAGAGAGCGAGAGAGAGATCGAGGGAAACAGAGGGCGAGGGAAAACAGGAGAGTGGCGGCGGACAGGGAAGGGAGGAGCGAAGGGAAGCAGGAGCGAGGCTGCGGACGGCGCCCTAGGGTTTCGGGGGTTTGGGCCGAGGCCAGCTGGGCCAGAAGGGAAGTGTGGGCCGGGAGAGAGGCGGTTGGTGGAAGGCCTAGAGGCCTGGGCTGGCTGCTCCTTTTATTTAACTGAGTAGAATAAAACAAAGAAGGAGAGAGCCAAAATAAAAAGAAAAGAGGCAAGGAAAAGAATAAAATGATGGACATTTTTGTAAGGCTTTACGGATTAATTCCAACCTCGCAAAAATAGTTCCAACAAAAGGAAGTGCAAACTAAAACATTTAACTTGCAATAAAAGGAGTTTAGATTTTCGGAGGAGCCTCGAAACAACGGAAAGAAATTACCGGCAAGATTTTGAAGGTGAAACTCGAAGTGAAAAGACATGGGGAAAAAGCAAGTGTGTTAC
>LR738713.1:805028075-805084488 GCA_902687465.1 Secale cereale
AAAACATCTCAACGTTATGAGTTGTCAACCAGCCACTAACAAAAACGAATTGCTTGGATCGAGATCAACAAGGAGATGAAAAACTTATTCATCGGAATGATAAATGAAGAACTTGGGTCATTTATAAGCACCATAATTAGCAACAATCCTTAAGGAAAGCTTTTAGGTGAATTATAACCCAAGATTACTCCAACGAATAAAATGAGGGGTTGGAAAGATCTCTTGAACAAAGAAAATGATGGGTTTAAATATCTCATTCTTGACAACTCGTGAATCATGAAACATGAAGGAATTGTCGAGAATGTCATAACACCATCTGAAAAGATAAGGTGGAAAGAATTGCAATTGGAAAGCATGATGAAGAATGCTTGAGCTCCAACAAGAATCTTGATGAAGACTACGAGGACGAATTAAATGATGATGAACCACCATGAAGAACTCCGGTAATGAAAGCATGAGAAGTGAGAGATAAAAAGAATAGAATTCAAGGCCTGCGATGAATAGATGGAGCTTTGAAATGATATAATTGAAATAACTTGGAGCTCCGGAAAAACAAGATGGACCACTTAGAACTGAGAATATGATATGATGAACAAGCTCCAGACAAAAGAATTAAATCACCTGAAGGAACAAGAATAAGAATTATGCTATGCATCTCCTTCACCAATTTAAATTGATGACAACCAAAGGATTTGGCATACTACTTATTCTCGTTGGAAAGGATTAAAGAGAGATCTCACACAAGCTCGGATAAATCTTCAACAAGGCACCGGTAGGATTATGAAAAGAACAAATGAATTAAAACGATAACAAAGGAAGAGAAAACTTGAAAGAACCACCGTAAGAAATGGAGACGAACGAAGAGACATCAATGAAGAATATTTGGAGGATAAAGTTGAAAACTGAGTACGAAGAGATATTCTGAAAAGGTGGCCTTCGGAGGAACACAAAGAAAAGAATTCATGAAGTGCTTCGGACGGTATAAAAGAATTCCTCACAATCGGAACAATAATGAGGATGGCATGAAGCTAGAACCACAACTCAACATGTGAACGGGTCAAAAGTTAAGAGAAACACTTCTCCGGTCTCCAAATGCTAAGAATGAAGACGAGAAATGCCATAAGAATTGTTGAGGCACTCCGGAATGAAGAATTAAAAAGGTTGAAACAACGATGAAAAGAATTTGAAAGTAAACTTGGAGAAGGCATATGACTGATGGAAATCATTCTTACGTCACACTTTAAAAGAATTTGAGTATAACTCCAGAAAAAGAAGAGTCAGGTAAGATCCTGGAAAAAGACCTGTGGGTTAGGGCCCACTCAAAAGAAATCACCGTTGGGAAAGATTTCTTAAGAGATATTGCACCGGTTGAATTAAATGGCTTGAATAAGGAGACAAAGCTCAAAAATAGCTTGAAATGAATAAGAATGGAATTATGAGTCTTGAGCACTCCGGATATGAATAGCAAGAAGAGAATGATTAATTGGTGCACCGGAATAAGAAAGCATTATGAAATGAGGAAAATGATAAGATCGACACCAAATTCTTGAATTACATCCACCAGCAGAATTAGAGAACAAAAGAATGATGAACTTGAAGCTCTTGAGCATCTTCACGATCAAACACCGGATAAGAACATTGAAAGAAATGAATGAAGAAACATCACATGAATAAAATGGATACTTCATTAAGAATTTCTGACTCCGAGAAGAAGAAGGGTGGGAGGGTGGGGAAAACAAAGATAACTTGGGATGAACAAAAAGGGCACCGGTTGAAAAAAGAATTAACATGAAGATCTCGATGGTTAAGAAGGACTAGCACTCTCATCGAAATGTGAGAATACCGATTAAGAAAGGTATGGAATCAACACTTGACATCAAAGCAACTCGAATACCAGAATCAAAACGAAACAAAGGGTAGATATGTAGCAGCCTAATCTTCACAATATCATCCGAACAGAGAATTGAACGAATGAATTCTGCAGGTACATCAACTTGACGAGAAGCCACTTGGGAGAAGGAAAAGGTAAATAAAAAGGAACAAGGATCAGATAGAACAAATACAAGATAGAAGTTTCATTCGACATCTTCGTGCTGAAAGCTCATGGAACGTGTTACAAAAGGGTTTTGCAATCCCCGAATCAGCATAGCCAAGGACCCTTTAAGATGCAACTCCCGATCAGAACAAGTCCATAAAACCACTTCACTCAATGTAGAACCCCAAACTTCATATCGAGCATCCGTTGGAAGAATGCCTAGAACTACTAGATGAACCCACCTATAGATTTCCGAAAGTTTCCAGTTATGCAATCAGGTGTTGGGGATACACGGGAAGCACCGCGCAATCAACTCTAAACCTACATCCAGGTGTATCCATCCTTCAACACATAACCAGTCTTTCTCGGAAACTGTTTACCTCGGACCTTCGAAAAGCATCCACTATAACAAGCTATGGCAATACTCTCGAACTACCTCCCCAGTACTGGGTGATGTCGGGGTTATCTTGCCACTGGCCGTATAGGAGAGATTTTCGATGTCGGCCGTCTTAAGTATTTAGTACTGCCGCGATATGCTTGTTACAATGATACCCCGAAGCTCAACTCCTCGGTAACAGGAGGCATCGGGAACAATATCCTTGTCACAAGAACATCGAAACAATCCCAGAATACTCGCGGGATCCTAAAAAAAAAATTTTGGTGCAATTTTTGAAAGTAGAAGAGATAAGAGTAGACGTCAGGAGTCCTCACCAGAGAGAAAAGGGATGAGAAGCAAAGAAAATCCTACTCTCCGATATAATATAGGACTCAAAACATTTTCAGTGTGTGCCTAGACTCAACCGTCAATGATTCGATCAATCAGTGGGGGCTTCTAGGTCGGAGAAGGCTCTGAATACCAACTTGTAATGCCCAGGATGGAATTATACCTCCTACGTGTCGAGGCACGACTTAAAGGCATAAGTCCATCCTAGAATGATCTCAAGTTTGGTATCTTTGCACGACTCATGTAAAAGAGGGATTAAATTGCAAAGAAGATAGTTGGCTTACACTCGCCACTTCACACAAAACAATACATAAGCAATACATCATTCAAAACATCACAACCCGACTACGGGTGAAGATCCAAAAGAAAGATACCAAAACAACAAAAGCCACAGGTCAGGATCGAATCCTAGTAGAAACCACTACTGAACATCGAAACGTCACGAGCAAACAGTCAAACTCTTCATCGAGCTCCTGGTGAAGAACTGATCCAACTCCTGCATCAAACTCGGCTGAACCTGCAACTGGTGTGGTGAAGTAACTGTGAGCCACAGAGGACTCAGCAATCCCGTTCCCGGGTAACAAGACTATTTAAGCCTTGGGTGAGGATAAGGCTGAAGAAAGAATATGAGGTGAAGGAAAACAAACGAGAGTCTGCAGCAGCAACTAGCACTAACTTACGTAAAAGAGAGCGAGAAGAGAAGAGCATCGGTCGAAAGATGATCACGAAGTGATCCTAACTAAAGCCGGTCAAACATAACCCCACCGTGTTCAACTCCCGAATCCCTATTCGGAAATTGACAGTCACGGTACACACGCTGGTAGTGTATTGAAACATTGTGTCAAGTTATCTACAACCGGAATTAACAAGCTCCCATCTGCCACATAACCGCGGGCACGGCTTTCGAAAGTTCAAACCCTGCAGGGGTGTTCCAACTTGACCCATTACAAGCCCACGATCCGCGGAGTCGCAACTCCATAGTTGGGAAGACCCGAGTATTCTCGGAATCCCGTGCTCAAGTTAAACCGAACTAAGGTAAGGCTAATCCAGCAAATCCTCCCGGCGTGTCGACACCCTGATAGTAGCCGCGCGTATCTAAGTCTCAGGACACGACCGGATGGGCGAAGCTACGGGTATACCAAATACCTCGGGTTGCCCCAAGGCGGCCCCGCAGGCTCCCCGTTTGGGACCAACGCCATCAGCACTGGCCCCCCCTGCTATGTAGAAATAAAGGATCCTCGAAGGAGCGACCCTCTATGCAAATTTAATTAATTAATTAAGTTGTTATTATGAGGCAAATAGTACCAAATGTTGGGACTTGCTGGAAAAGACTTAGCACTTAGCGGTTTATCAAGGGGGTCCCATACACCCCAACCGTGTTAGGAACGCAAAATCAAGGAACATAACACCGGTTTATACGGTTCCTAACGGCATGAGTGGAACAAAACACCAAGCAAAAGGCTTAGCCGTCCACCCTGCCAGTATATAGATGATTTCATTTTTAAGCATTTATATAGTGTGATATAACCCAACCAAACTTCAACATGAAGCAAGCATCTTCATCTTCACCTGCAACTAACAAAGCTATAAGAGGGGTTGAGCGAAGCGTACTTAGCCAAGCAACGGTTTGCATAGGTAGGGTGGTTAAACAGGGCAATGGTTACAAGTAGGAGGCTGACAAGAAGAACATGGGCATCGAGGCAAATACTATAGATCGAGACTCTAGCAATAGGCAAAGATAGTAATGGTATCCGGGTTCGGTCATCTTGCCTGGGATTCCACAAGGGAGAAGAACGGATCCAAGAAGAAGACGGAGCAACAGTCGAGCGGATCCTCACAACTCCGGAACGGAACCGAAGCTAACAAGAGAAACAACCGGAAAGAAAAGAAACAACACGGTAAACACACAAGCTTAAACATGGCATACGATGCACAAGCAAGCATGATGCATGTCCGGTTTAAATATGCAAGGCATGGCAAAGTGCACAAACAAATACTACAAGTTAAGTGGAGATCAATATGCAACGAGTTGCATATTGACGAAACACCACATTTAATTATTTAGTTGACTCTCATTATTAACAAGACAGGATTAAATGTTTTAGCATGGCAAGAGGTGAAGCATAAAGAAACTATACTATTAAGGCAATTTAAATGAGGCCGGAGAATAACAACAACAAGTCCGGAAAATCCCCATGAGCATGTTTAATAATTATAAGCAAACAACAATTCACACATATATAATGTTGTTAACATGATGCGGATGACATGATCAAGTTTATGCAAGTTTTATTAAAAAGGTTGACTTAAAAGAGATAAGGAGTATTTGTCACCGTGGTGGAACAAAAGGGTGCCACGGCAACGATCCGAAAATGAAGCAACGGCATCATATCGGTTCCGGTATCTCGTTGAGAGACCGGTGCAAAACAAAAGGTGGAGTGAACGAGACAAACGAGATGAAAGTGGGTTGATCCCGTAACCGGGTTCCCACGAGTCGGTGACGAGGCAACCGAGGAGCAACAAAAGGGACGAAACGGACACGGAGCTCACACGGGAAACAACATTTCATACAACCACAAGCAAGCATCACACGGGTCATCCACGGGGTCGTCTCGTTATACCTTTGAAGCGTGCGTTTCGGGCGGTTCGAGACGTCGAGGAACGTAGGGGAAGTAGTGGTACACGAGTCGTGGTACACGGGGGTGCCGACGGATCCGGGCGTCGGTAGTGGTACTTGTCGCGGTCGTCGTCGACGTAGGGGTACTTGGTCGAAGACGTTCCGTAGGGGTACACGGGCGACGGTAGTCGTTCAGGCCGTAGATGTACTCGGTCGTCGATGTACTTGCCGGTCTCGGTCCCGGTCGTAGTTGTACTCGGTTGTCGTGGTACTTGGTGCGTCTCCGAGACGGTAGTTGTTCACGAGGTCGTTTTGTAGATGTTCGAGTCGTCGAGCGTAGTGGTACTTGTCGCATCCGGAAACACGGGTCTTCGAGGGTCGACGGTAGTGGTACTTGGGGTTCCCGTTTGCGTAGCCGTTCATGTAGTCGTTCGGTCGTCGTTATGTAGTTGTACTCGGGTCTCGGACTTGTCAACGGGTCTCCTGACAAATTCACAGCAAGGCAAACACAACAAAACACAAAATAGGAGCAAACACGACAGGGGCAGCTCGGAGACGAGGCCACGGCAGCAGCAAGTACGCCCATTGCAAAGGAGGCAGCAGGGCGACACCCTGGACGAACTCCCGTCGGCGACGGCGCGAAGAAGGAAGGAGGGAGGGAGCCGAGGCGCAGAGGCGCGCTGTAGAGGCGTCGGGGATGGGGCGTCCACGGCGAGGCCGGAGGGCAGCAGGCGAGGAGGCGCGCGGAAGACGTTGCTGGGCACTGGCCCGGGCCTGGCCGCGGCGGGATGCAGACGCGGGGAGCGCCGGGCTTCAAGGACGGAGGGAGCCAGGCGCGGGGCGCGCGCGGGGCTCGGCCAGAGGACTCGGTCCTGGCGCGGGAGGCCGGCCGCTGGTCTTTGGCGAGCTGGAGGACGGGGTCGTCCAGGCCCGGCCGGGCTTCTGGAAGGGCGCGGAGGCGCCGGGGAGGGAGCCAGCTGGCGAGGCAGAGGCCTCGCGCGCGGCCTCGAGGAGGAGGTCGCGAGGGAGAGCTGCGAGGAGATGGGAACGGGCTGCGGGGGAAGAAAGAGAGCGAGGGGAGTTGGGGTCGAGGGCCAGAGAGCGAGAGAGAGATCGAGGGAAACAGAGGGCGAGGGAAAACAGGAGAGTGGCGGCGGACAGGGAAGGGAGGAGCGAAGGGAAGCAGGAGCGAGGCTGCGGACGGCGCCCTAGGGTTTCGGGGGTTTGGGCCGAGGCCAGCTGGGCCAGAAGGGAAGTGTGGGCCGGGAGAGAGGCGGTTGGTGGAAGGCCTAGAGGCCTGGGCTGGCTGCTCCTTTTATTTAACTGAGTAGAATAAAACAAAGAAGGAGAGAGCCAAAATAAAAAGAAAAGAGGCAAGGAAAAGAATAAAATGATGGACATTTTTGTAAGGCTTTACGGATTAATTCCAACCTCGCAAAAATAGTTCCAACAAAAGGAAGTGCAAACTAAAACATTTAACTTGCAATAAAAGGAGTTTAGATTTTCGGAGGAGCCTCGAAACAACGGAAAGAAATTACCGGCAAGATTTTGAAGGTGAAACTCGAAGTGAAAAGACATGGGGAAAAAGCAAGTGTGTTACAATGAATTCCAACGAATGGAATATTTATTAATATAGCTCCATAATTATTAGGAGGCTTTTATATGTTATAAAGAGAAGTCACCTTCCCTCGATTTAAATGGACCGAAGGTCCACACAATTTATTAGGTTGAGATGCAAAATAAAATATGACATGATGGCATGATGACATGATGCAATGCAAAAAAATAAATAACACAAGCACAAAGAACACACGGGCAACCCGGAACATCTGGAATCTTCGGGCATCTTCTGGAATCTTCTAGGACGTCGGTCTCGGGCGTCACAACTCTCCCACACTAACAGAGGATCTCGACCCGAGATCCTAGAGATATCACCGGGTAAAACGGAAGAGGAAGAGGTAAAACAAAGTTGCTTCTTTGACAGACGAGTGAAACCAAGGAACCTTGAGAGGTTGAACAAGTTGAAAGAAAGAATGCAACGGAGATGAACGAAGATGAAAGCACTCCGGTAAGCAGGAGGAACAAGGAACATTATGAGAACCTTGAAGGTTGAGAGACATGAAACAAGAGCTTACGAGCCAAAATAATATAAAACTGCAATGGTATAGGCAAGGAATAAGAATGACAGAATTTGGACAGCACTCCGTCTGAAAAAGGAAGGAATTGGACAAGAACTTGAGAAGATGGAATAATACTTGATGAAAACAACAACACATTGCCTCTGAAACAATTAAAAGAATGGCACAAGGTGTAAGGAAGGCTTCAGATAGCCTCCGGTTAAGAAGAGAGGCAAAACTAGATAAAAGACGGAACTTGAATGAAGAATACAACACTCCGGTTAAAAAGATAAGCAAGGGAAAGAACATGATCTTGATAAAAACGAGATGATGGTTTGGAGAGAGCAACATTACAAAGCCTCCGGAATGGAAGATTAGAATATAGATCAACGAAAGAAATGAATGGAGAAGAAAATGACAACATCTCTCAAAAATTGAATTTGAAGGAGCATCCTTACGAAGAAGGTTGAATAGAGTTGTTGGAAATTCAACAACGAAAAGAATAAGCTTGATGTGGGCTTATGAAAAACATCTCAACGTTATGAGTTGTCAACCAGCCACTAACAAAAACGAATTGCTTGGATCGAGATCAACAAGGAGATGAAAAACTTATTCATCGGAATGATAAATGAAGAACTTGGGTCATTTATAAGCACCATAATTAGCAACAATCCTTAAGGAAAGCTTTTAGGTGAATTATAACCCAAGATTACTCCAACGAATAAAATGAGGGGTTGGAAAGATCTCTTGAACAAAGAAAATGATGGGTTTAAATATCTCATTCTTGACAACTCGTGAATCATGAAACATGAAGGAATTGTCGAGAATGTCATAACACCATCTGAAAAGATAAGGTGGAAAGAATTGCAATTGGAAAGCATGATGAAGAATGCTTGAGCTCCAACAAGAATCTTGATGAAGACTACGAGGACGAATTAAATGATGATGAACCACCATGAAGAACTCCGGTAATGAAAGCATGAGAAGTGAGAGATAAAAAGAATAGAATTCAAGGCCTGCGATGAATAGATGGAGCTTTGAAATGATATAATTGAAATAACTTGGAGCTCCGGAAAAACAAGATGGACCACTTAGAACTGAGAATATGATATGATGAACAAGCTCCAGACAAAAGAATTAAATCACCTGAAGGAACAAGAATAAGAATTATGCTATGCATCTCCTTCACCAATTTAAATTGATGACAACCAAAGGATTTGGCATACTACTTATTCTCGTTGGAAAGGATTAAAGAGAGATCTCACACAAGCTCGGATAAATCTTCAACAAGGCACCGGTAGGATTATGAAAAGAACAAATGAATTAAAACGATAACAAAGGAAGAGAAAACTTGAAAGAACCACCGTAAGAAATGGAGACGAACGAAGAGACATCAATGAAGAATATTTGGAGGATAAAGTTGAAAACTGAGTACGAAGAGATATTCTGAAAAGGTGGCCTTCGGAGGAACACAAAGAAAAGAATTCATGAAGTGCTTCGGACGGTATAAAAGAATTCCTCACAATCGGAACAATAATGAGGATGGCATGAAGCTAGAACCACAACTCAACATGTGAACGGGTCAAAAGTTAAGAGAAACACTTCTCCGGTCTCCAAATGCTAAGAATGAAGACGAGAAATGCCATAAGAATTGTTGAGGCACTCCGGAATGAAGAATTAAAAAGGTTGAAACAACGATGAAAAGAATTTGAAAGTAAACTTGGAGAAGGCATATGACTGATGGAAATCATTCTTACGTCACACTTTAAAAGAATTTGAGTATAACTCCAGAAAAAGAAGAGTCAGGTAAGATCCTGGAAAAAGACCTGTGGGTTAGGGCCCACTCAAAAGAAATCACCGTTGGGAAAGATTTCTTAAGAGATATTGCACCGGTTGAATTAAATGGCTTGAATAAGGAGACAAAGCTCAAAAATAGCTTGAAATGAATAAGAATGGAATTATGAGTCTTGAGCACTCCGGATATGAATAGCAAGAAGAGAATGATTAATTGGTGCACCGGAATAAGAAAGCATTATGAAATGAGGAAAATGATAAGATCGACACCAAATTCTTGAATTACATCCACCAGCAGAATTAGAGAACAAAAGAATGATGAACTTGAAGCTCTTGAGCATCTTCACGATCAAACACCGGATAAGAACATTGAAAGAAATGAATGAAGAAACATCACATGAATAAAATGGATACTTCATTAAGAATTTCTGACTCCGAGAAGAAGAAGGGTGGGAGGGTGGGGAAAACAAAGATAACTTGGGATGAACAAAAAGGGCACCGGTTGAAAAAAGAATTAACATGAAGATCTCGATGGTTAAGAAGGACTAGCACTCTCATCGAAATGTGAGAATACCGATTAAGAAAGGTATGGAATCAACACTTGACATCAAAGCAACTCGAATACCAGAATCAAAACGAAACAAAGGGTAGATATGTAGCAGCCTAATCTTCACAATATCATCCGAACAGAGAATTGAACGAATGAATTCTGCAGGTACATCAACTTGACGAGAAGCCACTTGGGAGAAGGAAAAGGTAAATAAAAAGGAACAAGGATCAGATAGAACAAATACAAGATAGAAGTTTCATTCGACATCTTCGTGCTGAAAGCTCATGGAACGTGTTACAAAAGGGTTTTGCAATCCCCGAATCAGCATAGCCAAGGACCCTTTAAGATGCAACTCCCGATCAGAACAAGTCCATAAAACCACTTCACTCAATGTAGAACCCCAAACTTCATATCGAGCATCCGTTGGAAGAATGCCTAGAACTACTAGATGAACCCACCTATAGATTTCCGAAAGTTTCCAGTTATGCAATCAGGTGTTGGGGATACACGGGAAGCACCGCGCAATCAACTCTAAACCTACATCCAGGTGTATCCATCCTTCAACACATAACCAGTCTTTCTCGGAAACTGTTTACCTCGGACCTTCGAAAAGCATCCACTATAACAAGCTATGGCAATACTCTCGAACTACCTCCCCAGTACTGGGTGATGTCGGGGTTATCTTGCCACTGGCCGTATAGGAGAGATTTTCGATGTCGGCCGTCTTAAGTATTTAGTACTGTCGCGATATGCTTGTGTCAATGATACCCCGAAGCTCAACTCCTCGGGAACAGGAGGCATCGAGAACAATATCCTTGTCACAAGAACATCGAAACAATCCCAGAATACTCGCGGGATCCTAAAAAAAATTTGTGCAATTTTTGAAAATAGAAGAGACAAGAGTAATCGTCAGGAGTCCTCACCAGAGAGAAAAGAGATGAGAAGCAAAGAAATCCTACTCTCCGATATAATATAGGACTCAAAAAGTTTTTCAATGTGTGCCTAGACTCAACCGTCAACGATTCGATCAATCAGTGGGGGCTTCTAGGTCGGAGAAGGCTCTGATACCAACTTGTAATGCCCAGGATGGGACTATACCTCCTACGTGTCGAGGCACGACTTAAAGGTATAAGCCCATCCTAGAATGATCTCAAGTTTGGTATCTTTGCACAACTCATGTAAAAGAGGGATTAAATTGCAAAAGGAGATAGTTGGCTTACACTCGCCACTTCACACAATACATTACATAAGCAATCATCATTCAGAACATCACAGCCCGACTACGGGTAAGATCCAAAAGAAATATACCAAAACAACATAAAGCCACAGGTCCGGATCGAATCCTAGTAGAAACCACTACTGAACATCGAAACGTCTCAAGCAAATAGCCACGATCTTCATCGGGCTCCCGGGGAAGAACTGGTCCAACTCCTGCATCTAACTCGGCTGAACCTGCATCTGGTGTGGTGAAGTAACTGTGAGCCACAGAGGACTCAGCAATCCCGTTCCCGGGTAACACGACTATTTAAGCCTTGGGTGAGGACAAGGCTGAAGAAAGAACGAGAGGTGAAGGATCAAACAAGAGTCTGCAGCAGCAACTAGCACTAACTTACGTAAAAGAGAGCGAGAAGAGAAGTGCAACGGTCGAAAGATGATCACGAAGTGATCCTAACTAAAGCCGGTCAAACATAACCCCACCGTGTTCAACTCCCGAATCCCTATTCGGAAATTGACAGTCACGGTACACACGCTGGTAGTGTATTGAAACATTGTGTCAAGTTATCTACAACCGGAATTAACAAGCTCCCATCTGCCACATAACCGCGGGCACGGCTTTCGAAAGTTCAAACCCTGCAGGGGTGTTCCAACTTGACCCATTACAAGCCCACGATCCGCGGAGTCGCAACTCCATAGTTGGGAAGACCCGAGTATTCTCGGAATCCCGTGCTCAAGTTAAACCGAACTAAGGTAAGGCTAATCCAGCAAATCCTCCCGGCGTGTCGACACCCTGATAGTAGCCGCGCGTATCTAAGTCTCAGGACACGACCGGATGGGCGAAGCTACGGGTATACCAAATACCTCGGGTTGCCCCAAGGCGGCCCCGCAGGCTCCCCGTTTGGGACCAACGCCATCAGCACTGGCCCCCCCTGCTATGTAGAAATAAAGGATCCTCGAGGGAGCGACCCTCTATGCAAATTTAATTAATTAATTAAGTTGTTATTATGAGGCAAATAGTACCAAATGTTGGGACTTGCTGGAAAAGACTTAGCACTTAGCGGTTTATCAAGGGGGTCCCATACACCCCAACCGTGTTAGGAACGCAAAATCAAGGAACATAACACCGGTTTATACGGTTCCTAACGGCATGAGTGGAACAAAACACCAAGCAAAAGGCTTAGCCTTCCACCCTGCCAGTATATAGATGATTTCATTTTTAAGCATTTATATAGTGTGATATAACCCAACCAAACTTCAACATGAAGCAAGCATCTTCATCTTCACCTGCAACTAACAAAGCTATAAGAGAGGTTGAGCGAAGCGTACTTAGCCAAGCAACGGTTTGCATAGGTAGGGTGGTTAAACAGGGCAATGGTTACAAGTAGGAGGCTGACAAGAAGAACATGGGCATCGAGGCAAATACTATAGATCGAGACTCTAGCAATAGGCAAAGATAGTAATGGTATCCGGGTTCGGTCATCTTGCCTGGGATTCCACAAGGGAGAAGAACGGATCCAAGAAGAAGACGGAGCAACAGTCGAGCGGATCCTCACAACTCCGGAACGGAACCGAAGCTAACAAGAGAAACAACCGGAAAGAAAAGAAACAACACGGTAAACACACAAGCTTAAACATGGCATACGATGCACAAGCAAGCATGATGCATGTCCGGTTTAAATATGCAAGGCATGGCAAAGTGCACAAACAAATACTACAAGTTAAGTGGAGATCAATATGCAACGAGTTGCATATTGACGAAACACCACATTTAATTATTTAGTTGACTCTCATTATTAACAAGACAGGATTAAATGTTTTAGCATGGCAAGAGGTGAAGCATAAAGAAACTATACTATTAAGGCAATTTAAATGAGGCCGGAGAATAACAACAACAAGTCCGGAAAATCCCCATGAGCATGTTTAATAATTATAAGCAAACAACAATTCACACATATATAATGTTGTTAACATGATGCGGATGACATGATCAAGTTTATGCAAGTTTTATTAAAAAGGTTGACTTAAAAGAGATAAGGAGTATTTGTCACCGTGGTGGAACAAAAGGGTGCCACGGCAACGATCCGAAAATGAAGCAACGGCATCATATCGGTTCCGGTATCTCGTTGAGAGACCGGTGCAAAACAAAAGGTGGAGTGAACGAGACAAACGAGATGAAAGTGGGTTGATCCCGTAACCGGGTTCCCACGAGTCGGTGACGAGGCAACCGAGGAGCAACAAAAGGGACGAAACGGACACGGAGCTCACACGGGAAACAACATTTCATACAACCACAAGCAAGCATCACACGGGTCATCCACGGGGTCGTCTCGTTATACCTTTGAAGCGTGCGTTTCGGGCGGTTCGAGACGTCGAGGAACGTAGGGGAAGTAGTGGTACACGAGTCGTGGTACACGGGGGTGCCGACGGATCCGGGCGTCGGTAGTGGTACTTGTCGCGGTCGTCGTCGACGTAGGGGTACTTGGTCGAAGACGTTCCGTAGGGGTACACGGGCGACGGTAGTCGTTCAGGCCGTAGATGTACTCGGTCGTCGATGTACTTGCCGGTCTCGGTCCCGGTCGTAGTTGTACTCGGTTGTCGTGGTACTTGGTGCGTCTCCGAGACGGTAGTTGTTCACGAGGTCGTTTTGTAGATGTTCGAGTCGTCGAGCGTAGTGGTACTTGTCGCATCCGGAAACACGGGTCTTCGAGGGTCGACGGTAGTGGTACTTGGGGTTCCCGTTTGCGTAGCCGTTCATGTAGTCGTTCGGTCGTCGTTATGTAGTTGTACTCGGGTCTCGGACTTGTCAACGGGTCTCCTGACAAATTCACAGCAAGGCAAACACAACAAAACACAAAATAGGAGCAAACACGACAGGGGCAGCTCGGAGACGAGGCCACGGCAGCAGCAAGTACGCCCATTGCAAAGGAGGCAGCAGGGCGACACCCTGGACGAACTCCCGTCGGCGACGGCGCGAAGAAGGAAGGAGGGAGGGAGCCGAGGCGCAGAGGCGCGCTGTAGAGGCGTCGGGGATGGGGCGTCCACGGCGAGGCCGGAGGGCAGCAGGCGAGGAGGCGCGCGGAAGACGTTGCTGGGCACTGGCCCGGGCCTGGCCGCGGCGGGATGCAGACGCGGGGAGCGCCGGGCTTCAAGGACGGAGGGAGCCAGGCGCGGGGCGCGCGCAGGGCTCGGCCAGAGGACTCGGTCCTGGCGCGGGAGGCCGGCCGCTGGTCTTTGGCGAGCTGGAGGACGGGGTCGTCCAGGCCTGGCCGGGCTTCTGGAAGGGCGCGGAGGCGCCGGGGAGGGAGCCAGCTGGCGAGGCAGAGGCCTCGCGCGCGGCCTCGAGGAGGAGGTCGCGAGGGAGAGCTGCGAGGAGATGGGAACGGGCTGCGGGGGAAGAAAGAGAGCGAGGGGAGTTGGGGTCGAGGGCCAGAGAGCGAGAGAGAGATCGAGGGAAACAGAGGGCGAGGGAAAACAGGAGAGTGGCGGCGGACAGGGAAGGGAGGAGCGAAGGGAAGCAGGAGCGAGGCTGCGGACGGCGCCCTAGGGTTTCGGGGGTTTGGGCCGAGGCCAGCTGGGCCAGAAGGGAAGTGTGGGCCGGGAGAGAGGCGGTTGGTGGAAGGCCTAGAGGCCTGGGCTGGCTGCTCCTTTTATTTAACTGAGTAGAATAAAACAAAGAAGGAGAGAGCCAAAATAAAAAGAAAAGAGGCAAGGAAAAGAATAAAATGATGGACATTTTTGTAAGGCTTTACGGATTAATTCCAACCTCGCAAAAATAGTTCCAACAAAAGGAAGTGCAAACTAAAACATTTAACTTGCAATAAAAGGAGTTTAGATTTTCGGAGGAGCCTCGAAACAACGGAAAGAAATTACCGGCAAGATTTTGAAGGTGAAACTCGAAGTGAAAAGACATGGGGAAAAAGCAAGTGTGTTACGATGAATTCCAACGAATGGAATATTTATTAATATAGCTCCATAATTATTAGGAGGCTTTTATATGTTATAAAGAGAAGTCACCTTCCCTCGATTTAAATGGACCGAAGGTCCACACAATTTATTAGGTTGAGATGCAAAATAAAATATGACATGATGGCATGATGACATGATGCAATGCAAAAAAATAAATAACACAAGCACAAAGAACACACGGGCAACCCGGAACATCTGGAATCTTCGGGCATCTTCTGGAATCTTCTGGGACGTCGGTCTCGGGCGTCACACTAGCCACAAGGAAAGCATGAACCACTGGAAGAGCATTGTAAACATAGCACTATGTCGCTACAAGCTGGTCTCTAGATCATAAGTACAGGCATATGTACAAAAGTAGAAACAGAAAGAGTTCATACCGGTCTTCCTTGTTGCTTCCTTTCAGTCGATCTTCGTCATTACTGCTTGTCACTTGCACGATCGAACGTAGGAAATATAATCAAATGCCATCACGGACTCGAGCTGATCTCTGAAAACAAAGCAAACTAAAGAGAAAAAGGAAATCTTTTTGGGTTTTTCAAAAGTTGAAAACAAAGCAAAAGAAAGAGAAAATATTTTTGTTGTTTTTGCGCATGGAGGAATAAAGAAGAACGGGTAAAAACTTCGAAAAGATCAAAGTGAATAAAACGGATAATACAATGGAAAAGTGAGAAGGGCACGTACTCCCCCAAGCTTAGGCTTTTGGCCTAAGTTGGTAGCAGCTACTGCCCCCAGGAGCCTCCTGCTCCAGGGGTATGGTGGTGAGACCAAGGGTCGTAGAAGAACGATGGCGCGTACACTGAACTCCTCGGAGTCTCCCACGAGGAAGGTTCCGAGCGCCAAACAGAGGAAGACCCTTCACCAAACTCGGTGGCGGTCTCTTCCTGAAAATGTGGTATCTCACCGTGCCTCTCCTCGTCGGGCACAACCCCCTCCATGGGGTTATGGAACTGATGCTGGACCATGAACTCGTCGAACTGGACAACATCAAAGGACCATCCGTTCCTGCGAGAAAAATCAAACAAAAGAGGTTCAGGTAGACGGATCTCGCGTTCCGCGGTAGTTCCGAAACGCAAGATATAAACAAGGTTATCAAGCTCAGAACCCATGGTAAAAAACTTATGCCTTTTCATAGCAGCAAGATCAAAGCTTAAATAAGTAAAAGGAGTATCATCGGGATGTGGGGTGCCTCCAAGATGCTCTAAGATAAGTGTGGCATAAATGCCACCATGTAAGTCCCCCTTGTTACCGTTCATAGCAAGGCGTCGAGCAATTAAGGTACCAATATTATAATCAGACCTCCCTGAGAGGGCTGCTGCCAGGATAGCAATATCCGGAGCAGAAATGTTGCTCGTGTTGTCACGAGCTAACACCCCTCTAGCAATATAATATGCAAAATACCTGAGGTGAGGAAACAAGATACTGGAGATCTTCGACCGATGAATATCCCTTGTACCCATGCTGCAGAGAGAGTTGATGACGGTTTTCAGCTCGGAGGGCAGAGTAGCCATCCTTGCCATCCTCCCAACGTTCGGCACACCTATTACTTCACAAAATTTTCCCAAAGTCATGGTGATAAGATCATTATAAATTTTAAACTCAATAGCACCTGATTCAGGATTATATCTAAAACTGTTAATGAAAATGGAGGTGAGTTTTTGATACTGAGTAACACGACTGGTGACGAGCCGTGTCAAACCTGCATTAGCACAAAGATTATTAAACTCATCCTTGATTCCCGCAGCTTCCATGAATTCGTCACATGGATATGTCATCGCACGTGTTGGACTTGTATCTTCCAACAACTCCAGGGGCACATGATCTTCATTATAGCTCACCCTGGCAGTCGTTGGTGAAGCTGCGGCCCTAGTGACTCGATCGGAGTATGCGGGCCTCCTCTTCTCAAGCCATCCTTTTGCCCTTCCTAATAAACTCATTTCTGAAAAAAAAATACAATTCACAAAAACGAGGATTAAAACAAAGTGAGCTAAGGCAAACTACTTAACTCACTTGCCCAAGGCATAAACTTGCATCAAAACTTGGAAAACAACTTTCTACACATGCATGCAAGCTCATCTCTACAGCACCAAGAACTACTAAATACTCACAAATGAGGCCACCAATCAAAAATCTAATTGGAGGAGTGGAGGAGTCACATACCAGGGAGTATTTGCTCAAAATTTCAGCTCAAATAATGGGCTGTAGAGAGAGATCGAAGAATCGCCCCCAAGAACAGCAAGAACAGGAAGAACAAGACCAGAACTCGGGTTTCTGGAAAAAGAGAGAGAGAGGGGAAGAAGAAGTACCTGGAGGGGGGTCCCGTGGGCCCCAGGCGCCCTGTGGGCGTGGCCAGGGGCTGGGCCGCGCCAGCTGGCCGCCTGGGCCACTGGTAGCCCCCCCTGGCTGGCCCCAGGACTTTCCGGGTCTCTCCCGTTGTGGAAATTTTTAATATAATTTTTCTGGAATTTTTCTGAAAACTTCACTGTTGAAAATTTTTCGAAGTTCAAAAAGCTGCGAAACTCTCTGAAAACTTGAAGTAGTTAGTAGTATTGTGAAGCTTCAAAAACATAGATACTTGGTACAGCAAGTAGGACAATACTAAAAACAAATGAAAACATAGAAAGCTCAACTTTTTATCCATATAAAACACGTTTACTAGTAAGGTTGATCAAGTCTTACCAACAAACAAGCGATATATAGAGCAAAAAGTATCACCCCCTACAAAGTAATCACTAAACTTTTACCTTGATGGACATTGTCCCTACCATGATAGTTTTGTATTTGTGAGGCACATGTAGTGGACAGTCCCATTCTCCAATTTTCACGGTCTCGATATTCTCTATAGAGTTGAGGGCATGCCTCCTGTCGGTCTTCTTCGGAAAATATACCGTGTGTTCTTTATCATTCACATGAAAGGTAACCTTCCCTTTGTTGCAATCAATAATAGCACCTGCGGTGTTAAGGAAAGGTCTACCAAGAATAATGGACATGCTCCCATCCTCGGGCATGTCAAGCACAACAAAATCAGTAAGAATTAAACAATTAGCAACTTCAACTGGAACATCCTCACAAATACCTATCGGAACAGCGGTTGACTTGTCAGCCATCTGAAGGGAGATATCTGTAGGAATTAGTTTCTCTAAACAGAGCCTCTCGTAAAGAGAGAGAGGCATAACACTTACTCCCGCTCCAAGATCACACAAAGCAGTTTTGACATAATTATTCTTTATGGAGCAAGGGATGGTGGGTACACCTGGATCACCGAGCTTCTCAGGAATCTTTCCACTGAAAGAATAGTTAGCAAGCATAGTAGATATTGCATCATTAGGAACTTTTCTTTTGTTAGTGACAATATCTTTCATATATTTTGAATACGGAAGTAACTTAATAGCATCAGTCAATGGAATTTGAAGAAAAAGAGGTTTAATCCATTCACAAAACTTATTGTAATGCTCTTCTTCTTTAGATTTGATGGACTTACCTGGAAAGGGCATGGGTTTCTGTACCCATGGTTCTTTCTCCTTCCCATGTTTTCTTGCGATGAAGTCTTCTTTAGTGTACCTCTTACGTTTGTCAGGTGCTTCTTCCTCTCGAACTTCAGGCGGATCATTTTCTCATTATCATTACCTTCAGGTTCAGCACCGTCTTCAGTCTCAGCATCGGAGATAGATACACTGTTGGGATCAATAGCTGGCTCTTCATCTGCAATAGGATCATTAGAATTGTCAGTCTCTTTATGTTTCTTTTTCTTATTTGGAGAGACAACAATTTCTTCTTCCTGCATTTGAGAATCTTGCTCGATTCTCTTCGGATGTCCCTCTGGATAAAGAGGATCTTGAGTAATAGTTCCTCCTCGGGTCTTAATCCCAAAAGCCTGCAATTTATCTTGTTTGGCATTGTTAGCAAGCAAATCTCTTTGCACATTAGAAATTTGATCAAGCTGAGTTTGAACCATATGAAAATGCTTCACAAGACATTGAACATCATTAACTGTTCTATCTAAAACACCAAGCAACTTTTTGATAGAAAGGGAATTATCATGCAACTAACTTTCTATCCTCTCATTAAAATGATTCTGTTTCATAATAAAATTATCAAACTCATATAAACATTGATCAGGAGGTTTACCATGAGGGATGTCACTTGCGTTGAAACTAAAAGAGAGTGTACCTCTACCATAGGAGGGTGAGTGGTAGGCTCACACAGCTTCTCAATAGGGGGTAGATTCTTCACATCTTCAGCTTTAATACCTTTCTCTTTAATAGACTTCTTTGCTTCTCGCATGTCCTCGGAGCTCAGAACGAACATGCCCCTCTTCTTTGTTGGTGGAGGTGGTTCAGGGACGGACCAATCTTCATGGTTCTTGGCAATTCTGCCCATTAAATCTTCCGCGTCGTCCGGTGTTCTTTTCCTGAAAACACAACCAGCACAACTGTCCAGATAGGACCTAGATTCATCAGTTAGACCAGCATAGAATATATCAATTAATTCATTCTTAGGAACTCCATGTCCTGGTTTAGCCTGAATCAAACCGCAGTACCTCCCCCAAGCTTTAGGGAGGGACTCATCCTGCAACTGTTTAAAGTTATAAATTCTTTGTAAAGCAGCATGTTGCATATGAGCAGGAAAGTACTTATCAACAAAAGAGTGAGCTAAGTCCTGAGGACTCTTAATAGAACCGCATGGGAGTGAATCATACCATGCTTTAGCACCTTCCTTCAAGGAGAAAGGAAGAAGCTTGGTCACATAGAAGTAGCGTATCTTCTCATCTGTGGTAAACAGGCTACCTAGTTCACCAAGTTTAGTTAGGTGTGCAATAGCATCATCATTTTCTCTGCCATAAAAGGGGTCAGCTTCAACCATAGGTATAAGTGAAAGATCAACAGAGAAATCAGGATCATCAATGCATATAGGAGATGTAGCAAACTCAGGATTAGGAACGGTTTTGTTTTTCAAAGAGTGTTTTTCAAATATTTTCTTAATAGTTTTAGGGTCAGAGCCGGCAAACTCTGTCAGTTCCCTGCATAAATCTTCATAAAGTATATAGTAATCATCATCAAGGAGCCTCTCCTGGAGTTTACTCAAATCAGGATAATCATAAGTTTCACCAATAGGGTAGCGAGTAACAGGAAGTTCAATTCCATATTTTTCAGCAGCAGCAGTAATTTGTTTCTCAAGAGCATAACCAAGTGAACTAATATCATCATCAAAAGTAGTAGAAGCATCATCAAGTGTATCAGACATAGTAACAGATTCAGTAAGAGCATCATGTGGTGGTGGTGAGGCGAACTTACTCATGACAGAAGGTGAGTCAAGTGTAGCACTAGTGCTCAGAGCAGTACCTCTTCTTGTAGTGGATCGTAAGATCGGAACCTTGGGGTCACCTTTCTTACCCATAGTGAATAAAGTGCAGCAGGTAGGATACCTCAAGTAGACTTGTAAATATTGCTATGCTCCCCGGCAACGGCGCCAGAAAACGGTACTTGATAACCCTCAACCGTAAGGGATCGAGACAGTCTTCGTGGGTAAGAATAACCCAATTTAGTGATTCGACACACGGGGAGCCAAAGAGTATTTATAAGCTTTAACAGTTGAGTTTTCAATTCAACCGCACCTGAAATATACTAACTTGCAACAAAAGATAAGTGGTAACAGTGATATGATAGTGATGATAGTAATAGTAAAAGTAAATAGTAACGGTAGATAGCAAAGTAAATAGCAAAAGTAGCGACTAGTAACAAACAAGGTTTAAAATACTGTAGGCTAGGGAGATGGATGGTTGGGCGTTGCATGGATGAGATAGATTCCAACTTGGGGCACGACACACGGAAAAGTAATGATCATCTAGGCAAATATCAAACATTAGGCATGTATCCCGTAGGTAGTTGTACGTGCTTGCAATAAGAACTTGCACAACATCTTTTGTCCTACCATCCCGCTACGAACGGGGCCAAAAGGAACTAATGGATATTAAGGTGCTCCTGTCAAAGAGTACCGGAACAAAGCAATGAACTCAATGGATACATGTAATCCTGAAACTACGGACCATCCCCTTTGGTGTCCCAAGCTGTCACTTTTGGGATCGCCGGTTCCGAATCGTAGCAGGTGCATACAACTCATAGATAGGATCAAGAACACAAATATATTCATGCAAACACATAAGGTTCAGATCTGAAATCATGGCACTCGGGCACTAAGTGTCAAGCATTAAGAATAACAAGTTGTAGCAAAGATGATAAACACCATACTAGATGATAAGCAACATGCCCCCAACAATCTGACGAAGTATTACATGATCTAACTCATCCAATCTGAAGTGGAAATGGCACGGCAGATGTCCGGTTTAGTGGACTTGATGATGGAACCATCGCACGGGTTAGCTTGAAGAGGTTCATAGCACACAAAGGACACAGAAGGTTTATACTAGTTCGGCCCCTTCGATGAAGGTAAAAGCCTACGTCTAGTTGGTTTGGTATTGCTTGGGCGTCGGATTACAGGGAGCGAATTCGCTTGCCTGCCTCTCGACGGGTTGATTGTTGCTTGTCCTTAACCGTCGCCGGGTCGCCCCTTTATATAGAGGGTATGCCTGGTCCGGTTTACAGAGTCCCGAGGCCGGCTCATATCTGTGTCCGCCTCGGTCTCTGTCTTCTCTTCCTTATCTCTCAAGTTACATCACGGGGCGGTTTACAAACCTTAATTCTATACATGGGCTCTAAGATCTTTATGGGCCGTAGCCTTTACTACATATTACAAACAAATATATTAACAAAGCCGGTTTATACTAGCCGGTTTATACCTGCTAGTCATATCCCTGACATTAGGCCCCAGAATGATTTGAACTTGTTCATATCAGTCTTCTCTTGTATAATTTTCTTCTGTCTTCTCATCCTTATAAACCGGCTCTGACGTCATCCTCAGGGATCATTAAATATGACAGTGACATCATCTCCGCATTTAACGCCGCGAGCTGTACTGTAGCTTATTTTTAATGGTTATCCCGAGAATCGAGGCGTCAAAGGATCTTTATCCGATTTTTTGCCTCCTCGATTCCCGCACCGGTCGTTTCAGATCTGAATCTTCTTTATAAATACTGTTATCCCCATTCGTTATCTTCTTCCTGCTCCGTCTTCTTCCTCCATCGCTCAACTTCATCGTCGCCCGAGCTCGAACCGCTGCCGTCGACTGCTGGCTTCAAGACCTCGCCAGCTGCTGCATCACCCTGAGCTTGACCAGAGAACCTCCGCCGCCGATCTTTGCCGCTCCAGGTACGTCCTTCTTCTCCATTATCAGTATGCAACTTCTAGGGTTTCCTCCCACGCCTCCGCCACTAGAGCCTTAATAGAAGCTTCATCTTGTTCAACCCTTAAGCCAATTATTTCTAGTAACTTTGTCCTTCAGATCTTGCCTTTAAATCGTACTTTTATCCTGCTGTAAATACTTCAGATCTCTGTCATTCCTGTCTAGCCTGTAGATCCATCCGCTTAGTATAAGGTCCTTGTAATTTTTTCCCGCATACTCTTAGATTTGTTTCTCTTTTCCTAGTATGCTCAGATCTGTTCTTCCTTAGCTGCTTTTTAGAAACCTGTTTTTCTCCTTGGTAGATCTGTTAGGTATGTCCCGGTTTAAACTGATATGCCCTGCTCTTTGCGAAACTCTGTAATTTAAATGTGGCGGTTTAGCTGTTCCCCTTCAACTGCCATTAACCGGAAATGATGTAGCCTGTTATTATTGCCGGTTTAACCATGCCATTAGTCCTCAGTTAAACCGTTGCGTAACTTCCATAGATAGATTCCGGTTTATGCTGCCATATCTTCATAATCCGTTTTCTGCGCTTTATCTTTTCCAGTACTTTGCCTTTTCGTTGCGATGGCCAAGCAGTATGTCTCCTGCGATTGGGTTCCTTCTATCATTACTGAGGACGATTTAATCAAGATGTCTGAAATTGGCACGTTAGGACCTCGGTCTGTTTTAAAGTGGCGGGCCCCGGGTAATGAATGTCCCCCTACTCCTAGGTCCGGGGAGGTCATTGTGTTTTTGGATCATATATCTCGAGGTTTCTCTCCCCCCGGTTCAAAGTTTTTCCGGGATGTTCTTGCTGCTTTCCAACTGCACCCTCAGGATATTGGACCCAATTCTGTCTCAAACATCTGTGACTTCCAAGTGTTTTCGGAGGTATATCTGCAAGAAGAACCGTCTGTCGATCTGTTCCGGGACTTCTTCCATTTAAACCGGCGCACCGAGTTTACCAGCGGACCACATCAAGAGCTTGGCGGTGTTAGTATTCAGAAGAGGAGAGACGTGGTTTTTCCTCACGCCGCTTTACACTCTCATCCAAAAGACTGGAATAAGTCCTGGTTTTACTGTGTTGACACTTCTCCTGAAGGGGAGAACCCTCTGCCGGGTTACCGTGAAACCCGTATTCCGGAGAATCATCCTTTACCACCACGGCTCGGTGCTGTTGAACGGACCCGGTTCTCATCACAGCTCTCCAAGTTAAGAGCCTTCATAGCAAATGGTTTAATTGGGACTGATTTTCTACGCTGTTGGCTGTCTTGGAGCATACTTCCCTTGAGCCGGCGATCACATCTAATGTGCAAATATTCTGGCAAACCGGATGATCCTCAAAGGTTTACCAAGGAAAAGCTTTCTGAATCGGAAGTTGTAGAATCAGCCAAGAAGATTCTCAATGTTTCTTTGGCAGACTGCGGCAAAGTCGGGCTAGCTCCATATTATAAGAAGAACAAGCCGCCTGCAGTAAGTCTCACTTTACCCTGTATCTGTAATCCGCTCTTTTAAACCGTCTTTCAATCGTCTTTCTTTCTTTGTTTAGGCTGATGACCCCTTCTGGAAGAGGAAACCTCAGGAGAAAACTGGCAAACAGGTTCGACGAAAAACTTTTGCCAATAAGAAAAGGAAAGCAGCTGTTGACGCCGGTTCTCCCACCGAGGATGATGATCCGGATTCCGAGGTATATTTTAATCCGGTTAAAATTTTGCTTTCATATACTTGTAATTGTATCTAATGATACCTTTCCACAGGAGTTGCCTGAAGGTGATAACCCGGCTGAAATTGAGGTAACCCTTCTTTCCTCTGACTCAGAACCTCTTCCAAACAAAAGTCGTCGGACCGTCCGGAAGTACCAATTTTCTCATCCTTATGCTCAGTTGGACCCTAACTTTATATTGAAGAAACAACAGCACGAAGCTCTTCGCCGGACCACTCGCCATAGCGGCCTGGCGGTGGAATCATCCGGGATTTCCTTAACTCCTGCTCGAAAACGCCGTGCTGAGGTGATACTTTCTCCGACTCCCCTTCATCCCAAGGCCGGGCTTATCCGAAAACCTCTTAAACCGTCTGACCCTGACTATCAGGAAACTCCACTGTCTTCCTCTGGTGAATCGACCGCTACGCAGCTTCCTCCACTGAAAACCGTCCCAGGGTAACTTTCCTCACCTTTTCCGGTTTATGATCCCTTTTACTTTATAATGTCAACTCATTTGCATACCTTTCCAGCAAACCGAAACCCAGCAAGAAGCCCAAGGCAAATCAGCCTATTGCTGAGCCTACTGCAGATGATCCGGTTGCTAATCCGTCCAACACTGTTCCTCCCGAGGGCGAGCCCGTAGCTCCTCTTGAAGACCCTGCGCCAACAGACCATATCTCTGCTCCTGAGAACCCTACTGCTGAAGACGTCCAAAATCCGCCAAGCCCGGCCCGGGTTAGCTCTCCTCAGGTCAATCCGGCGTCTCCTAATCCGGCCCATACTGCCACTCCCCCTAATGCACCTTCCTCTCCTGATGTTGTGGTAACCGGGGCTGCTTTTGTTACTCCGGCTGAACCCACCGTTTTAGACAAACATACGGCTAAAACGGAAAAGCTAACTCAAGAGAAGGGGAAATGGAGTACTGAGATATCCGGCCTTTCTGATATGAGCGCTCAGGAAATTTACTCCGGGTATCTGAACCGGCTCTACAGCAGCCGGGATTATGAAGCCAGCCTGGTTAACTTGATGAGGGAAAAATATGAGGTAAACTTCTTCTTCTGACTTTTGTTCTTTTGACGTGTTTCTATCTCATAACAGCCCCCCAAGTTCCGGTTTAGCTGAGTGCTGAAGGTGAACCGGAACTTTGTAGATTGAACCGTTGGTCTTTACATTAGCCCCCAAGTATCAAGTAGATAACTTGTTTATGTATTTGATACTTGTAAAAAATTGCTGAGAATACTTCAACCATACATTAGCCCCCAAGTGTCAAGCAGACAACTTGTTTGTGTGCTTGAGACTTGTAACTTTGAATTGCTGTTGTTTACCGCTTCAACTGCCATTAGCCCCCAAGTGTCAAGTAGACAACTAGTTTGTGTGCTTGAGACTTGTCTGATTTTCACTTTTTGTTTTTAACTGTGTTTGCAGGCTGAGTTGAACCGGAATGCTCTTGAAATGAATGAGCTTCGAAGCCGTCTTACTGAAACAGAGTCTGCCGCTTCAAAGGCTAAAAAAGAACTTCAAGTGAGCTTAAAGACCGCTGAAGACTTGAAGAAATACTTTGAAGAGGAGCGGACTACTTTTGAGGTCCAGAAGAAAGATCTGGAGAAACGGGTTCAGGATGCTGAAAGAGCACTTAATCCGGTTACTGAGGAATTGACCGGTTTAAAACGGCAAATTGACTTGATGACCTCTGCTGTCTTTGGTGAGTATAATCTTAACTCCTGCTTTATCTTTGTAATTTCCGTTTCGTGCCGGTTTAACTATGATAATTGTGTGCAGGTCGCCGTGTCTCCCATCTTGGGGATGACTTACGGAAAAAACTTAAAGCTTGCTATACTTTGGTCGAACAGCTGTACTCCGGGACTCAAAGGATTATTAGTGCCACTTCTTTTGGTAAACCGGCCCCTACGACGATCCAAGATACTTTGAACAAGTTGTCTGTTTTGCCGGTTCGTCTCGAAGAAGTCAAGAAATCTGCTGCGCGGGGTGGTGCTCTTCTGGCCCTTACGAGGGCTAAGGCTTGGGTCCCGGATCTTGATCCGGAGGAGGCTTTCACCGGATTCCCGGATACAAAGGAGGACGGCTCACCTTTTACCGAAACGGATCTCTATGCCCTGACGAAAGAGATGCGCCCCCTCGCCAGCAAGCTTGCCGCTGAATCGGATTTGTCCAGATATCATCCAGGATACAATTTGCAGAACGAGCGGGTGGAGCGACCGGTTTACGATACCGTCAACTTAATTCCGCCGGTTCGTCCTCACACCTTTGCTCCTGACATTGATCCTGCTGAACTTATCAACGATGAGGTGTATTTCCGGGCCTTGGCGAAGATTGATTGGCGTGCGCCGGACTTCCAACCGCTTCACGAGGATGACGATGTTCCGGATCAAGGCGATGGCCAGCCGTCTCAGCAAGGAGAAGCATAACTTCGAATTTTATTGCTGTAATCATAACCTATATTCCGTCAAACAATGTTTCCAAACCGTTGGGCTCGTCATGCCTTGTAATAGGTTAGCCGAAACTTAATGTGCTTCGATCCGAATATTTTGTCTTTATGAAATACTCGCCGGTTGACCTGTTGTCTGATATTTGTTGCCTTCCTCTGCTTATACAGAAACAATACCGAAAATATGTCCTAGTGGTTTACCACTGGACGGATTAACTTGTTCTCTTAAAACATCAAATAAGCATATTTTTACTAAAAATAACTTTTATACCTGAGATTTATATGTGGCCAATACTCTTTTAAACCGGTAGGACTTTAAAGTCGCTTTATGAAGATCTTCATGGATCCAAGTAGAAACTCGCAATTCTCCGGTCCATCTTGATGATAAATCCAGTTCATCTTGTTTCGGAAAATTGTAACTTTTGCCTGATACGCGATCCGGGTTTTAATGAACGTCGGTTTACTTATGCTGGTATTCATGATCCAGACTTTCCACTTCATAGATATGTGGTCAACTTGTGTAGCTGTTCCACTCCGGTTTAAAAGGTCATAAAATGCAAAAACACCAAAAATATGCAAATTTTGCAAATAAGACCATGTAGTCGAGGCTTTTTTAAGAGCTGCCAGGCTCAAAGCAAGGTTCAGCCAATCACTGGGACGCGGATTGGCCGACACTCCCAGAGGGCCTAGCCAATCACTGAACGTGGAATTATCCAACTTTTCAGAGGGCCGAAAGAACCGGAAATAAAAACAGAGCCAATCACTGGGACGCGGATTGGCCGACACTCCCAGAGGGCCTAGCCAATCACTGAACGTGGCATTATCCAACTTTTCAGAGGTCCGAAAGAACTATGAAACTAATCCGATCACTGGGATTGGATGATACCACTCCCAGAGGGCCTCCAGGGTTCCTCCTGAACCGGTGGGTCAATGTACAAACTGAGCCAATCACTGGGACGCGGATTAGCCGACACTCCCAGAGGGCCTAGCCAATCACTGAACGTGGCATTATCCAACTTTTCAGAGGGCTGATAGAACTATGAAACTAATCCGATTACTGGGAGTAGATGATACTACTCCCAGAGGGCCTCCAGGGTTCCTCCTGAACCGGTGGGTCAATGTACAAACTGAGCCAATCACTGGGACGCGGATTAGCCGACACTCCCAGAGGGCCTAGCCAATCACTGAACGTGGCATTATCCAACTTTTCAGAGGGCCGATAGAACTATGAAACTAATCCGATCACTGGGAGTAGATGATACCACTCCCAGAGGGCCTCCAGGGTTCCTCCTGAACCGGTGGGCAATTCGTGGAGCCTTTTCTCCTTGAACCGGATATGACCTCATGTTCTTGAGAGTTTTATTGCTCCTTTGCATATTCTGCAAAAAATCAATTTCTAAACCGGCCAATATATTGAAATATGGTATCTGATAATAAACTTGTATGTATATGGGTTGCTTTCATAAGATTTTTTGCATATGGAAAAAGGGCTAAGCCCCCGGTTTACCGAGGGTGCCAGTTTATTTATTACTCATAATATATACATAGGATACATTGGAGCACGTAGCTCAAGTATAATATGGCCGTAAGTGGGCGATGTTCCAAGGCCTCTTCGTCTCCTCTTCTGATGTCCGTGAGTCCTTATGTTCCCGAACGTCCACCAAGTAATATGAGCCGTTGTGTAGATTCTTGCTGACCACAAAGGGTCCTTCCCAAGGTGGGGATAGCTTGTGCATATCTGTTTGATCTTGGATGAGCCGGAGTACCAAGTCACCCTCCTGGAACGTCCTTGTTCTAATCCGGCGGCTATGATATCTGCGCAAGTCTTGCTGATAAATCGCCGACCGCGCTGCAGCTATATCACGCTCTTCATCCAGCCGGTCTAAACCGTCCTGTCTTGACTCCTTATTGATTGCTTCCACATAGGCCGTTACCCTTGGTGAGTCATGACGTATATCACTTGGAAGAACTGCTTCAGCACCATAAACCATGAAGAAAGGCGTGTAGCCTGTAGACCGGTTTGGTGTAGTGTTAATACTCCAAAGAACAGATGGCAATTCCTCAACCCAACATCCTGGGGTTCTCTGCAAAGGTGTCATAAGCCGGGGTTTAATACCTCGCAAAATCTCCTGATTTGCCCTTTCAGCCTGGCCGTTGGTTTGAGGGTGAGCCACAGAAGATACGTCTAATCGAATATGTTCTCTTTGACAGAATTCCTTCATTTCACCCTTAGATAAATTAGTACCATTGTCTGTGATGATGCTGTGTGGAAAGCCAAACCGGAATATCACTTTTTTGATGAATTTCACTGCTGTTGCCGCATCACACTTGCTTATAGGCTCCGCTTCGACCCATTTTGTGAACTTATCTACCGCCACTAGTAGATGAGTTTTCTGATCTTGGGATCGCTTGAAAGGCCCAACCATATCAAGCCCCCAAGTTGCGAAAGGCCAAGTTATTGGTATCATCCGGAGTTCCTGCGCCGGCACCAGAGCACTTCTTGAGAATTTCTGACAAGCATCACACTTCCGGACCAGATCTGCCGCATCTGCATGTGCGGTTAACCAATAGAAACCATGTCGGAATGCCTTAGTTACCAATGATTTTGAACCGGCATGATGACCACAATCCCCTTCATGAATCTCCCTTAGAATCTCACAACCTTCCTCAGCTGAAACACATCGTTGAAATACTCCAGAAGTACTACGATGGTGAAGCTCTCCGTTTGCAATTGTCATGGATTTAGAGCGCCGGATTATCTGTCGTGCTTCCTCTTCGTCTTCCGGCAACTCCCCTCGGCCCAGGTATGCCAAATAGGGTAGCGTCCAATCCGGGATAATATGGAGTGCTGCAACTAACTGCGCCTCTGGGTCCGGAACAGCTAGGTCTTCCTCCGAAGGTATCTGAACCGAAGGACTGTGCAATTCATCCAAAAAGGTGTTTGGTGGTACCGGTTTACGCTGCGACCCTAGCCGGCTCAGAGCGTCGGCCGCTTCGTTTCTCCGCCGGTCTATGTGATCCACCTGATATCCCTTAAAGTATCCTGCGACTGCTTCAACCTCTCGTCTATAAGCCGCCATGAGGGGATCTCTTGAATCCCACTTGCCAGAAACTTGCTGTGCCACTAGATCTGAGTCACCCAGGCATTTAACCCGGCTCAATTTCATCTCCTTTGCTAGCCGCAAACCATGAAGTAATGCTTCATATTCTGCTGCATTATTAGTACAAGGAAATAATAAGCGGAGGACAAAGCAAAATTTATCACCTCTGGGGGGAGTTAAGACAACTCCAGCCCCCGAGCCCTCCAACTGTTTTGAACCGTCAAAGTGAATCGTCCAATAAGTAAGATCCGGCTTCTCCTCAGGAGTCCGCAACTCTGTCCAGTCATTGATGAAGTCTACCAATGCCTGAGATTTTATAGCAGTGCGTGGTACATATTTCAACTCATGCGGGCTGAGCTCGATGGCCCACTTTGCTACCCTGCCTGTAGCTTCCCTGTTCTGGATTATATCCCCCAACGGAGCTGAACTAACCACAGTTATTGGATGTCCTTGGAAATAGTGCTTCAGCTTCCGGTTTGCCATGAACACACCATATACTAACTTCTGCCAATGAGGGTATCTCTGCTTGGACTCAATGAGTACTTCACTTACATAATAAACCGGGCGCTGAACCGGGTGCTCCTTCCCTGCTTCCTTGCGCTCAACCACAATTGCAACGCTGACCGCTCGTGTATTAGCAGCAACGTATAACAGCAAAGGCTCCTTGTCAATGGGCGCAGCCAAAACCGGTGGGTTTGCTAGTTGCCGTTTCAGATCCTCAAATGCTGCATTTGCCTCATCACTCCAGATAAACCGGTCTGTTTTCCTCAACATCTGGTAAAGCGGGATCGCCTTCTCTCCCAAGCGACTGATGAACCGGCTTAACGCTGTGATCCGGCCAGCTATGCGCTGAACATCGTTGATACAAACCGGTTTAGTCAAAGACGTGATGGCCTTGATCTTCTCTGGGTTAGCTTCTATTCCTCTGTTTGAGACCAAGAATCCCAAAAGCTTACCAGCCGGAACACCAAAAGCACATTTTTCCGGATTAAGCATCATCCTGTAAGCCCGAAGATTATCAAAGGTTTCCTTGAGATCATCTATCATTGTCCCTTCTTTCTTCGATTTGACCACAATGTCATCCACATAGGCATGAACGTTCCTTCCTATCAGCCCCTTCAAACAATTCAGAACGCAACGTTGATAAGTTGCCTGTGCACACTTAAGCCCAAAAGGCATAGACACATAGCAAAAAGCACCAAAAGGAGTTATGAAAGTTGTCTTCTCTTGGTCTTCCACCGCCATCTTGATCTGGTGATACCCTGAATATGCATCCAGAAAACTTAGCCGCTCACACCCCGCCGTGGCGTCGATGATCTGATCGATGCGAGGTAGAGCAAAAGGATCAGTTGGGCAAGCCTTATTAAGGTCCGTGTAGTCCACACACATCCTCCACTTCCCATTCTTCTTTAAAACCAGCACCGGATTAGCCAACCACTCCGGATGAAAAACTTCCACTATGAACCCTGCGGCCAAAAGTCTGGCCACTTCTTCTCCTATAGCCTTGCGCCTCTCTTCGTTGAAGCGGCGCAGATACTGTTTAACCGGTTTAAACTTCGGATCAATGTTTAACTTGTGCTCAGCGAGTTCCCTCGGTATACCTGGCATGTCAGAAGGTTTCCATGCAAAGATATCCCGGTTCTCACGGATGAACTCGATGAGCGCGCTTTCCTATTTGGGATCAAGGTTAGCGCTGATAGTGAATTGTTTAGACGAGTCTCCAGGCACAAAATCAACTTGCTTGGTCTCTTCAGCTGACTTAAACTTCAACGCCGGATCATGCTCGGTAGTTGGTTTCTTCAGCGGAGTCATATCTGCCGGATCAACATTATCTTTATAAAATTTTAGCTCTTCGGTGGCACATACTGCTTCTGCATAAGCTGCATCACCTTCCTCACATTCCACTGCTATCTTGCGACTTCCATGAACCGTGATCGTGCCCTTATGACCCGGCATCTTAAGCTGCAAATAAACATAACACGGCCTAGCCATAAACTTAGCATAAACCGTCCTTCCAAACAGAGCATGATATGGACTTTTGATCTTGACGACTTCGAAAGTGATCATCTCTGACCTAGAATCATATTCGTTCCCAAAGGTAACTTCCAAGTCAATCTTTCCAACTGGATAAGCTGACTTACCTGGGACCACTCCATGAAACACCATATTTGATTGCCTTAGCTTCTTATCTGTCAGACCCATACGACGGAAGGTCTCGTAATATAAGATATTGATACTGCTACCACCATCCATGAGAACTTTAGTAAATTTGTAACCCCCCACTTGAGGTGCTACTACCAAGGCTAAATGGCCCGGATTATCCACCCGCATTGGGTGGTCTTCTCTACTCCATACAATAGGCTGCTCCGACCATCGAAGAAATTGCGGTGTCGCCGGTTCTACTGCATTAACAGCCCGCTTTAAAACCTTCTGGTCTCTCTACACAGACTTGTGGTGAAGACATGATATTGCCCACTGCTTAACTCCTTCGGATTACTCTGATATCCGGATTGCGGCTGACGCTGTTGCTGCTGATTTCCCTAATTATTATAACTTCCTTGGCCCTGCTACTGATTATTCTGATTATTGTAACCACCTTGATGATGTGATTGATTGCCCTGACCATTATAGTTTCCTTGATTATTTTGGCCGCCTGCCCGGGGTTGATAACCACCGTTATTGCCCCTATATCCTGATCCGGAGCTGTTCCCCTGATGACCCGGACCATAAAATCCAGGCCCTGAGCCGCCATGTGGGGGTCGATTAGGAGGATTGAAACGGCTTGCTATTGCCTTCATAAGGGGTATGCACTCTCTCATGGTATGCTTCGCCACCTTCCCTTTTCCGCTATGCTTTGGACAAGGCTGATCTAACTCCTGCTCCCAGCCAAAAGCTCCTCCGCCGGTTTGTGAAGCTGGATCTCCCGGACTACGCTGAAAACCACCTTGAACTTGAGTGTTAGCCACGAAGTCTGAACCACCCTCTGCTTTCCGTTTGCCCAAAAAACCTGAAGTAACCGGATTGATCGGTACCGGTTTACCAGACTTGCCAACCTTCCTAGCCTTGTCTCCTTCTGCTTCCGGATATTTCGTGTTATCAGAGTCTCCGTATTTCACCAGGGCACTCATTAAAGTTCCCATATCATTGCAGTCCCTTTTAAGCCATCCGAGTTTTAACTTTAAAGATTCAAACCGGCAATTGTTCTCCAATGTCACTATTGACGTACTAGGATTGATACCATTCGAAGAGTGTAAAATCTCTGCTACTCTCCGTACCCAAGCTGCTGTAGACTCCTGCTCTCCTTGCACACAAGCTGCTAGATCTATCACTGACATCGGCTGTTTGCATGTATCCTTGAAGTTTTTGATAAACTGGCTGCGCAGTTCCCCCCATGATCCAATAGAGTTCGGGGGTAGAGCTTTCAGCCAGGTCCGGGCCGTGCCCTCGAGCATCATAGTAAAATATTTGGCACAAGCCGATTCATCCACGTCCAGCATCTCCATGGCCATCTCATAACTTTCAACCCAAGCTTCTGGTGGTAAATCGGCTGTGTAGTTAGGTACCTTGCGGGGCCCTTTGAAATCTTTGGGCAGCTTGACACTCCGTAAAGCGGGGATAAGACACTGCACCCCAAAGGAACTCGTCGTAACCCCTGTCTCTGCAGTGGCTGTATGAACCGGCGTCGCTTGACGAATCTCCTCCCTGGCACCTGATCTGGCCCGGTTTATGTCTGGAGCTGGCATCGCCGCCCCTGCCGGATTATCCTGCCTGCGCTGATGTCTCCTACGCTCACTGCTAGATACTTCTGGCTCCTCCCAATGCCTAGTATAACTTCGGCTGGGACGCGGGGTTGAATGTAACCTTTCCCTGCTGTGAGAATATGCTTGCTGCTGCATCAACGCCGTATTGAGTAGCTTCTGGACCCTGCGCGCCTCTATCGCCACCGGAGATGTTTCTTCTGCAGGTAAAGCGGCCAAACGCGCCGCTGCTGCAGCGATGTTATCCAAAGGGTTTGAATAATGACCTGGAGGGACGGGAACATAAGGTGCCGACGTAATCCGGCGCTCCTGCTCTGCGGTGGGTTGCTGAACCGGCTCCTCCCTGGCCGGAGGTGTCCTCCGGTTTAAAGCCGGATGGTTACTAGTCCCAGCCCCAGGTGTCCTGAACAGATTCGTTGATTCATAAACCGGCGGTATACGGGACCGGTACTTTCGTCCCCTTACTCCTTCCATAGAGGCTTGCTCCATCCTTAGATAAAAAGCTTGATCATCCAATTCCGCTTGCCTCATCGCTATCATCTCTCTTTCTGCCTTCAGGTCCTCCTTTAACTGATCAATCCGGCCTTTCAACTGAAGGAGCTCTGCATCATGATGCGCCTTGTCTGCTGGAGCTACTGCTTCCACCGCTTTAGCTGTGAACTCCTCGATCAAGGTGGATAGAACTTCAGTAAGTGAGGGGTTTGAGCCGCTTCCCCCTGCACCAGCTTCCGTTGTCGTTCCGTTCATCGGGGGCTGCGAACCGGCCATGAAAACCGCCACCCGGTTTGGCGGGTAAAAGGGGCCCGGAATACTCTTTCCATCGGACTCACCCTCAGACCAGCCGTCCCGCAACTGATACAGAGATTCAGTTTCCCCGGATGAAGATTCGTTATCTGAGTAGACAACTGTTGCACCCTCAGACTCCGATCCGTTCTCGGCTCGACCTCTGTGGATTGCTCCAACGAACACGTGCTTCTTGGCAGGCTGAATCCGGGCCGATCTCGCACGCTGAGCCGGCTCGATGATGTTGGGGAAGACGTCCGACTCAGGCCCCGGTTCGCCGATTTTGTCGATGAAGACTTGGATGCTGCCGAAGGGAACCCGGTACCCATATTCGATTGAATCGGCTTCCGGTCCCCAACCTGCATCGTCGATGTAGATCCGGCCGCGACGACTCTTGGTCATCCGGCCGATCGCGTAACCCTTGAGCCCTTTGAAGCTGCCCTTCAAGAACTCGAAACCATCGTGCGCAGGCCCCACGGTGGGCGCCAACTGTCGTGGAAATGGCACGGCAGATGTCCGGTTTAGTGGACTTGATGATGGAACCATCGCACGGGTTAGCTTGAAGAGGTTCATAGCACACAAAGGACACAGAAGGTTTATACTAGTTCGGCCCCTTCGATGAAGGTAAAAGCCTACGTCTAGTTGGTTTGGTATTGCTTGGGCGTCGGATTACAGGGAGCGAATTCGCTTGCCTGCCTCTCGACGGGTTGATTGTTGCTTGTCCTTAACCGTCGCCGGGTCGCCCCTTTATATAGAGGGTACGCCTGGTCCGGTTTACAGAGTCCCGAGGCCGGCTCATATCTGTGTCCGCCTCGGTCTCTGTCTTCTCTTCCTTATCTCTCAAGTTACATCACGGGGCGGTTTACAAACCTTAATTCTATACATGGGCTCTAAGATCTTTATGGGTCGTAGCCTTTACTACATATTACAAACAAATATATTAACAAAGCCGGTTTATACTAGCCGGTTTATACCTGCTAGTCATATCCCTGACACAATCCCTACCATCCCCTTCGCCTACAGCAAGGGAATTACTCACACATGAAGGGGGAAGTCATGGAGGGGTGATGGAGTGGTGATGATGATGACGATGGCGACGATCTCCCCTCTCCGGAGGCCAAATCAGCCTCCAAATTAGCCCTCCCGAAGAAGAACAGAGGGTGGCGGCGGCTCCGCGACGAAAAACAGCGAAAGGACTTCCGATCTGGGATTTCTCCGTCGGGAGGAAAAATACGGGCTAATGTAGGGCACCTGGGGGTGTGGGCCCCACCCAGGCGCCCCCCCGGCGCGGCCCAGGGGGGGCGCGCCCACAGGGCGCCTGGGCACCCCCTGGCCCCCCTCTGGCCCCACTTCTGGCATTTGGTTTCCTCGGGTGCGTGGATTTTTCGTGGATTTTTCTGAGATGCTTAAAAATCCGTTTTCCTGCACACAAATAAACCATACAGGCAGCTCTGCTGAAAACAGCGTCAGTCCGGGTTAGTTTAGTCCAAATCATGCAAGAATGAGGTCAAAACAATATCAAAAGTGTTTGGAAAAGTAGATACGTTTGAGACGTATCACTTGCCAAACCATAGTTCATAAGGTGTCGTCTCAACGGATTTAGATGGTGCCCTATTTAACGTGAATGCAGTTGTCTCTAAAGCATAACCCCAAAACGATAGTGGTAAATCGGTAAGAGACATCATAGATCGCACCATATCCAATAAAGTACGGTTACGACGTTCGGACACACCATTACGCTGTGGTGTTCCGGGTGGCGTGAGTTGTGAAACTATTCCACATTGTTTCAAATGAAGACCAAACTCGTAACTCAAATATTCACCTCCACGATCAGATCGCAGAAACTTTGTTTTCTTGTTACGATGATTCTCTACTTCACTTCGAAATTCTTTGAACTTTTCAAATGTTTCAGACTTGTGCTTCATTAAGCAGATATACCCATATCTGCTCAAATCATCAGTGAAGGTCAGAAAATAACGATACCCACCGCGAGCTTCAACACTCATTGGTCTACATACATCAGTATGTATGATTTCCAACAAATATGTTGCTCGCTCCACAGTTCCGAAGAACGGAGTTTTAGTCATCTTGCCCATGAGGCATGGTTCGCAAGCACCAAGTGATTCCAAAAGTCCATCACTATGGAGTTTCTTCATGCGCTTTACACCAATATGACCTAAACGGCAGTGCCACAAATAGGTTGCACTATCATTATTAACCTTGCATCTTTTGGCATATGTGTATCACTACAATCGAGATCCAACAAGAATAGACCACTCTTCAAGGGTGCATGACCATAAAAGATATTATTCATAAAAATAGAACAACCATTATTCTCTGATTTAAATGAATAACCGTCTCGCAGCAAACAAGATCCAGATATAATGTTCATGCTCAATGCTGGCACCAAATAACAATTATTCAGGTCTAAAACTAATCCCGAAGGTAGATGTAGAGGTAGCGTGCCGACGGCGATCACATCGACTTTGGAACCATTTCCCACGCGCATCGTCACCTCGTCCTTAGCCAATCTTCGTTTAATCCGTAGTCCTTGTTTTGAGTTACAAACATTAGCAACCGAACCGGTATCAAATACCCAGGTACTACTACGAGCATTAGTAAGGTACACATCAATAACATGTATATCATATATACCTTTGTTCACCTTGCCATCCTTCTTATCCGCCAAATACTTGGGGCAGTTCCGCTTCCAGTGTCTAGTCCCCTTGCAGTAGAAGCACTCAGTTTCAGGCTTGGCTCCAGACTTGGGTTTCTTCGTGGGAGTAGCAACTGTCTTGCTATTCTTCTTGAAGTTCCCCTTCTTTCCCTTGCCCTTTTTCTTGAAACTAGTGGTCTTGTTAACCATCAAAACTTGATGCTCCTTTTTGATTTCTACCTCCGCATCTTTGAGCATAGCGAAGAGCTCGGGAATTGTTTTCTGCATCCCTTGCATATTATATTTCATCACGAAGCCTTTATAGCTTGGTGGCAGTGATTGAAGAACTTTATCAATAACACTATCCTCGTCAACTTTGCAACCAAGTTGAGTCATATGATGGTAGTACCCAGACATTCTGAGCAAGTGTTCACTGATAGGACTATTCTCCTCCATCTTGCAGCTGTAGAACTTATTGGAAATCTCGTATTTCTCAATCCGGGCATTTGCTTGAAATATTAACTTCAACTCCTGGAACATCTCATATGGTCCATGACGTTCAAAACGTCATTGAAGTCCCGGTTCTAAGCCGTAAAGCATGGCACACTGAACTATCGTGTAGTCATCAGACCGCGTCTGCCAGACGTTCAAAGCATCTACATTAGCGGGAGGGGGCTTGTCACCTAGCGGTGCTTCAAGGACATAATTCTTCTGTGCAGCAATGAGGATAATCCTCAAGTTACGGACCCAGTCCGTGTAATTGCTACCATCATCTTTCAACTTAGCTTTCTCTAGGAATGCATTAAAATTCAAAGGAGCGGTAGCACGGGCCATTGATCTACAACAACATAGATATGCAAAAACTATGAGGACTAAGTTCATGATAAATTAAAGTTCAATTAATCATATTACTTAAAGAACTCCCACTTAGATAGACATCCCTCCGGTCATCTAAATGATCACGTGATCCAAATCAACTAAACCATGTCCAATCATCACGTGAGATGGAGTAGTTTCAATGGTGAACATCTTATGTTGATCATATCTACTATATGATTCACGCTCGATCTTTCGGTCTCTAGTGTTCCGAGGCCATATCATCATATGCTAGGCTCGTCAAGTTTAACCCGAGTATTCTGCGTGTGCAAAACTGGCTTACACCTGTTGTATTTGAACGTAGAGCTTATCACACCCGATCATCACGTGGTGTCTTGGCACGACGAACTTTCGCAACAGTGCATACTCAGGGAGAACACTTGTACCTTGAAATTTTGTAAGGGATCATCTTATAATGCTACCACCGTACTAAGCAAAATAAGAAGCATAATAAGATAAACATCTCATGCAATCAAAATATGTGACATGATATGGCCATCATCATCTTGTGCTTTTGATCTCCATCTCCAAAGCACCGTCATGATCACCTTCGTCACCGGCGCGACACCTTGATCTCCATCGTAGCATCGTTGTCGTCTCGCCAACTATTGCTTCCACGACTATCGCTACCGCTTAGTGATAAAGTAAAGCAATTACATGGCGATTGCATTTCATACAATAAAGCGACAACCATATGGCTCCTGCCAGTTGCCGATAACATTACAAAACATGATCATCTCATACAAAACCGTATCACTCATCATGTCTTGACCATATCACATCACAACATGCCCTGCAAAAACAAGTTAGACGTCCTCTACTTTGTTGTTGCAAGTTTTACGTGGTTTCTACGGGCTTAGCAAGAACCGTTCTTACCTACGCATACAAAACCACAACGATGTTTTGTCAAGTATGTGATGTCTTAACCTTCACAAGGACCGGGTGTAGTCACACTTGATTCAGCTAAAGTGAGAGAGACAGACACCCGCCAGTCACCTTTAAGCAACAAGTGCTCATAACGGTGAAACCAGTCTCGCGTAAGCGTACGCGTATTGTCGGTACGGGCCGCTTCATCTCACAATACCGCCGAAGCAAAGTATGACATGCTGGTAAGCAGTATGACTAGTATCGCCCACAACTCATTGTGTTCTACTCGTGCATATCATCTACGCATAGACCTGGCTCTGATACCACTGTTGGGGAACGTAGTATTTTCAAAATTTTCCTATGATCACACAATATCTATCTACTAGATGCATAGAAACTAGGGGAAGAGTGTGTCTACATACCCTCGTAGACCGGGAGCGGAAGCGTCTAGTGACGCGGTTGATGTAGTCGAACTTCTTCGCGATCCAACCGATCAAGTACCGAACGTACGGCACCTCCGCGTTCAGCACACGTTCAGCTTGATGACATCCCGCGAGCTCTTGATCCAGTTGAGCTTCACGAGAGAGCTTCATCAGCACGAGGGCGCGATGATGGATATTATGAAGTTACCGTCGCAGGGCTTCGCCTAAGCGCTGCAATGATATGACCGAGGTGTGTTACTGTGGAGGGGGGCACCGCACACGGTTGGGAGAGATCAACTGATCAACTTGTGTCTACTAGGGTGCCCCCTGCCCCCGTATATAAAGGAGCAAGGGGGGAGGACGGCCGACCCTCTATGGCGCGCCAGGAGAGGCAATCCTACTAGGAATAGGATTGCAATCCTATTCCTAGTAGGAGTCCACCAAGAAGGAGAAGGGAGGAAGGAAGGAGAGGGAGAAGAAGAAGGAAAGGGGCGCCGGCCCCCCTCCTTCCTTGTCCAATTTGGACCAAGGGGTGGGAGGCGCGCGGCCCAGCCCTGGCCCTCCTTCTCTCTTTCTCCTATGGCCCATTAAGGCCCATACCTTCCCCACGGGGTTCCGGTAACCCCCCCCCCCCCTCGATACTCCGGTTAATTCCGAAACTTTACGGAACACTTCCGGTGTCCGAATATAGTCGTCCAATATATCAATCTTTACGTCTCAGATATTCCGAGACTCCTCGTCATGTCCGTGATCTCATCCAGGACTCCGAACTACCTTCGGTACATCAAAACTCATAAACTCATAATACCGATCGTCATCAAACGTTAAGCGTGCGGACCCTACGGGTTTGAGAACTATGTAGACATGACCGAGACTCATCTCTGGTCAATAACCAATAGCGGAAACTGGATGCTCATATTGGTTCCTACATATTCTACGAAGATCTTTATCGGTCAAACCGCATAACAACATACGTTGTTCCTTTTGTCATCGGTATGTTACTTGCCCGAGATTCGATCGTCGGTATCTCTGTACCTAGTTCAATCTCGTTACCGGCAAGTCTCTTTACTCATTCCGTAATACATCATCTCGTGACTAACTCATTAGTCATTTGCTTGCAAGGCTTATTATGATGTGCATTACCGAGAGGGCCCAGAGATACCTCTCCAACACTCGGAGTGACACATCCTATTCTTGTTCTATGCCAACACCACGAATACTTTCGGAGACACCTGTAGAGCATCTTTATGATCACCCAGTTACATTGTGACGTTTGATAGCACACAAGGTGTTCCTATGGTATTCGGGAGTTGCATAATCTCATAGTCATAGGAACATGTATAAGTCATGAAGAAAGCAATAGCAGTAAAACTTAAACGATCAAAGTGCTAAGCTAACAGATGGGTCTAGTCCATCACATCATTCTCCTAATTATGTGATCCCGTTGATCAAATGACAACTCATGTCTATGGCTAGGAAACATAGCCATCTTTGATCAATGAGCTAGTCTAGTAGAGGTATACTAGGGACATACTGTTTTGTCTATGTATTCACAGTTCACACATGTACTAAGTTTCCGGTTAATATAATTCTAGCATGAATAAAAGACATTTATCATGATATAAGGAAATACAAATAACATCTTTATTATTGCCTCTACGGCATATTTCCTTCAACCGGGGCTAGGAAGATGTTGTAGGGTGGAACCCTAAGTGAAGATCTTTTCACACTTAGACGTGGGAAGGGGTTGAACTCACAAGAAGAATAACCAAAAAACACTCAAACAAAATCCAATTACACATCCACTAGAGTAACATACATGAGATCCACATGAATACATGAACAATCAAAGGAAAAGAAGCACAAAGGTAAGTTCTTCCCACTCCTGAGATGAGGTCTTGATGATCTAGAGAGATCCTTCTCCGTTAGGAGGTCTTAATGATCCTATGATGGGGATCCTTCTTCCCAAAGGAGGTCTTGATTTCCCAATAAGAAGGTACAATGATCAAAGCTCTCTCTGTGTCTCAAATATCTTTGTTAACCCTAAAGAATTGCCTAGGCACGAGTTACATAGAGGGATGGAGGTTAGGGACAAGTGGAGGGGCAAAACAAGCAAAACACGACCGGCTCCCTGTTGAGCCCGTGTGCACGGAGTAAGTAGGGGGGGCGTGTGCAGAGGGGTCCCATGGGCATGGTACACGCTCATGCGCACTGGCTAGCAGCAACTACAGTGAGGGGCCCCGTGCACAAGGGGTCTTTGAGGCCCGTGCGCACGGGGTGTCCAGAGACTTTCTGGATAAGCCGTACACACAGGGTCCAATAGGCCCATGAGTACAGGGTCGCCTGGGCAGGGCTTCCTCTTCTAGCTGCTTGCCTCCGTCTTCCTTGAGGTCTTCACGTCCTTATCCTTCGACTTGACGCGACTCCTTAGCTCCTTGGCGGGGGTCATCCTTGTACCTCAAGATGCATAATGTTTCATGGTTAGGTAGAATACAAGTTCCATTCATATCCATATTAAACTCGAATAGGAGAGAGTTCACCTCGTTCTCGATGGCACCTGCCCGGGCTCTTTTCATGGGTTCTCTTGGTACTTGGTGAGTCGGTTTGGTGTCCATGGGGATGACCGAAGGATGCTCCACATCATCTCCCCCCCCCCCCGGGAAAAATCCTACCGTGGATCGTTAACTTCATCACCATGGCACGGAGAAAAGTCCTTGATGTTGAAGATGCCTCTTACGTTGTACTTGTGTCACGTGGGATGTCGATCTTGTATGCATTGTCATTGTATCATGCTAGCACATGGAATGGTCCATCGACGTGTGGTAGTAGTTTCGACTTGTTCTCATTGGGAAAGCGGTCTTTGCAAAGGTGTAGCCACACAAGATCGCCTTGATTTAAGACCATGGGGTTCTTGTTGATGTTAAGCTTGGTGGTAAGGTGATACGTCTCCAACGTATCTATAATTTTGGATTGTTCCATGCTATTATATATTCTGTTTTGGATGTTTAATGGGCTTTATTATACACGTTTATATTATTTTGGGGACTAACCTACTAACCCAAGGCCCAGTGCAAATTGTTGCTTTTTGCCTATTTCAGTGTTTCGCAGAAAAGGGATATCAAACGGAGTCCAAACGGAATGAAACCTTCGGGAGAGTTATTGTTGGAATCGTATCTTCACAGAAGACATGGAGTACACGCGAGGGAACGAGAGAGGCAGCCACGAGGGTCCAGGGCGCGCCTAGGGGGCAGGCGTGCCCCGACCCTCATGGGCCCCCTCTGGCTCCCCTGGAGCCCTCCTTCCTCCTATATATATCCACGTACCCTGAAAAACATCGAGGCAATAGAGAAAACCCTAATTCCACTGCCGCAACTTTTTGTTCCCGTGAGATCCCATCTTGGGGCCTGTTCCGGAGCTCCGCCGGAGGGGGGTCGATCAAGGAGTGCTTCTACATTAACACCATAGCCTCACCAATGAGTTGTGAGTAGTTTACCACAGACCTTCGGGTCCATAGTTATTAGGTAGATGGCTTCTTCTCTCTTTTTGGATCTCAATACAAAGTTCTCCTCGATCTTCGAGGAGATCTATTCGATGTAATCTTTTTGCGGTGTGTTTGTCGAGATCCGATGAATTGTGGGTTTATGATCAAGATTATCTATGAACAATATTTGATTCTTCGCTGAAATCTTTTATGTATGATTATCATATCCTTGCAAGTCTCTTCGAATTATTGGTTTGGTCTGGCCTACTAGATCTATAGTTCTTGCAATGGGAGAAGTGCTTGGCTTTGGGTTCAATCTTGCGGTGTCCTTTCCCAGTGACAGTAGGGGCAGCAAGGCACATATTGTATTGTTGCCATCGAGGATAAAAAGATGGGGTCTATATCATATTGCTTGAGTTTATCCCTCTACATCATGTCATCTTGCTTAAGGTGTTACTCTGTTACTATGAACTTAATACTCTAGATGCATGCTGGATAGCGGTCGATGTGTGGAGTAATAGTAGTAGATGCAGAATCCTTTCGGTCTACTTGTTACGGACGTGATGCCTATATATAATGATCATGCCTAGATATTCTCATAACTATGCGCTTTTTTACCAATTGATCGACAATAATTTGTTCACCCACCGTAGAATTTTGCTATCATGAGAGAAGCCACTAGTGAAACCTATGGCCCCGGGGTCTATCTTTATCATATTACTTTCCCTTCAATTTCTATTGCCGTTGCTTATTTACTTTCTTTACTTTCTGTTCTTATACCAAAAATGCCAAAAATGCTATCCTATCCTATCTATCAGATCTCACTTTCGTAAGTGACCGTAAAGGGATTGACAACCCCTTATCGCGTTGGCTGCGAAGTTCTTATTTGTTTGTGCAGGTGCGAGGGACTCGCGCGTGGTCTCCTACTGGATTGATACCTTGGTTCTCAAAAACTGAGGGAAATACTTACGCTATTGTGATGCATCACCCTTTCCTCTTCGAGGGAATACAACGCAAGCTCGAGAAGTAGCAAGAAGAATTTCTGGCGCCATTGTCGGGGAGATCTACGCAAAAGTCATATATCAAGTACCGATCACAAACCATTATCCTTCGCACTACATTATTTGCCTCTCGTTTTCCTCTCCCCCACTTCACCTTTGCCATTTTATTCGCCCTTTTTCTGTTCGCCTTTTTGTTTGCTTGTGTTGCTATGTGCCCTCTATCAGCTTGCATCTTCGCTTGCTAAATTATGAATCCTCATCCACTTGCTAATCTTTTTAAGAGATCCAATTATGATGAACCAATTGCTAGTGAGATGCGTGCACTAGATTATCCTTATGAGGTTTTGCTTGAAATTCGTGAGTCCGAAAGTTGTGATGAAGTGTTGAAAGAAGAAAATTATGAAGTGATTCACGATAACTCTTTTAATGAAAAACATGATTGCAATGATGCTATTATAAATTCTACTAATGTTAATTGTGTTAATGATATGCAAAACCCTAAGCTTGGGGATGCTAGTATTGCTATGTCCACTGCTTGTTGCAATGATCATGATTGGGGTGATGCTTCTTACGATCTTGAAAATTTATTTAAGCCCCATGATATATATGAGATTGATAATAATGTTTGCAATAATATTGAAAGTGGGTTTGGAAAAGTGTCAACTTTCGATCCCACATATTTGGAGAATGTTCAATCTTATGAAATTTTTGATAAAAGTGGGTTTGGAGAGGTCATGACTTTAGTTAATGTTGATCCCACTATTTTGGAAGAGTGTCAACTTCGTATGCATGTGGATCGTGTTGAGAATATGTTTTGTGATAGCTATATTGTTGAATTTTCTTATGATCCTACATGCAATTATTATGAGAGGGGAAAATATGGTTGTAGAAATTTTCATGTTACTATGTTACCTCTCATCATGTTGAGATTAGTATTATTTCTTTCTTCTTCCTTGCATATGCTAGATCTTGCTTGTCTTGGTAATTTGTTTTCCTATAAAATTCCTATGCATAGAAAGTATGTTAGACTTAGATGTGGTTTTCACATGCTATATGATGCTCTCTTTGTGCTTCAATTCTTATATTTCATGTGAGCGTCATTGAATTCTCAAGCCTATCTTAATGGCTATAAAGAAAGAGCTTGTTGGGAGGCAACCCAATTTTAATTTCTTTGTTTTTTGCTTCTGTTTAGGAATAAATATTGCATCTAGCTTCTGTTTAGATGTGGTTTCGTGTTTTAATTAGTATTTGTGCCAAGTAGAACCTTTGGGAAGACTTGTGTGAACTTTATATGATCATGCTGTAAAAAACAGAAACTTTAGCGCTCACGAGATTGGCTGTAATTTTTTATTGGAGAGTGTTTTTTAGTTGATTCTTTTTTGAAGATGATTAATAGAAAAATTCCTCATGTTTACCAATTTATTTCAATTTTTTTAGAGTTACAGGAGTATTCAAAAGTTACAGATTACTACACACTATTTTGTTTTTGATAGATTCTGTTTTTCATGTGTTGTTTGCTTATTTTGATGAATCTATGAGTAGTATCGGAGGGGTATGAATCATAGAGAAGTTGGAATACATTAGGTTTTAACACCAATATAAACAAAGAATGGGTTCATTACAGTACCATTCAATAGTGGTTTGTTTTCTTATACTAACGGAGCTTACGAGAATTTTGGCTAAGTTTTGTGTTGTGAAGTTTTCAATTTTTGAGTATGGATTTGATGGGCAATGGAACAAAGAGTGGAAAAAGCCTAAGCTTGGGGATGTCCAAGGCACCCCAAGGTAAAATTCAAGGACAACCAAAAGCCTAAGCTTGGGGATTCCCCGGGAAGGCATCCCCTCTTTCGTCTTCGTCTATCGGTAACTTTACTTGAGACTATATTTTTATTCACCACATGATATGTGTTTTGCTTGGAGCGTCGTGTATGATTTGAGTCTTTGCTTTTTAGTTTGCCACAATCATCCTTTCTGGACACACCTTTTGAGAGAGATAAATATGATTTAGAATTTATTAGAATACTCTATGTGCTTCACTTATATCTTTTGAGCTAGATAGTTTTGCTCTAGTACTTCACTTATATCTTTTAGAGCACGGTGGTGGTTTTATTTTGTAGAAATTATTGATCTCTCATGCTTCACTTATATCTATTTGAGAGTATTTTAGAACAGCATCGTAATGTGCTTTGGTTATAAAACTAGTCCTAATATGATAGGCATCCAAGATGAGTATAGTAAAAACTTTCATACAAGTGCAATGGATGATAGGAGAAGTTTGATACTTGATGATTGTTTTGAGATATGAGGATGGTGATATTAGAGTCATTCTAGTGGAGTAATTGTGAATTTGGGAAATACTTGTGTTAAAGTTTGTGATTCCCGTAGCATGCACGTATGGTGAACCGTTATGTGACGAAGTTGGAGCATGATTTATTTATTGAGTGTCATCCTTTGTGTGGAGGTCGGGATCGCACGATGGTTAACTCCTACCAACCCTTGCCCTAGGAGCATGCGTTGAATACTTTGTTTTGGTAACTCGTAGATTTTTGCATAAGTATATGATTTCTTTACGACTAATGTTGAGTCCATGGATTATACGCACTCTCACCCTTCCACCATCGCTAGCCTTTCTTGTACCGCACAACTTTTGCCGGTACCATACACCCACCATATACCTTCCTCAAAACAGCCACATACCTACCTATCATGGCATTTCCATAGCCAGTCCGAGATATATTGCCATGCAACTTTCCACCGTTTCGTTCATATGACATGCTTCACCATCATTCACATAGAGTCATATTTTGTTCTAGCTTCGAGTTGTAAGTCAATAAAAGTGTGATGATCTTCATTATTAGAGCATTGTCCCATGTGAGTAAAGGCCAAATAAAAAAAGGAGATGGCCCAAAAAAATAGAGAGGGGCTAATAAAAAAACAAAAACAAAGGAGAGAAAGTCCCTCCAAAAAAATGAGAGAAAAGAGAGAAAGGACAATGCTACTATCCTTTTCCACACTTGTGCTTCAAAGTAGCACCATGATCTTCATGATAGAGAGTCTCTTGTTTTGTCACTTTCATATACTAGTGGGAATTTTCATTATAGAACTTGGCTTGTATATTCCAACGATGGGCTTCCTCAAATGCCCTAGGTCTTCATGAGCAAGCAAGTTGGATGCACACCCACTTAGTTTCTTTTGATGAGCTTTCATACACTTATAGCTCTAGTGCATCCGTTGCATGTCAATCCCTACTCACTCACATTGATATCTATTGATGGGCATCTCCATAGCCCATTGATACGCCTAGTTCATGTGAGACTATATTCCTCCTTTTTGTCTTCTCCACAACCACCACTCTATTCCACCTATAGTGCTATATCCATGGCTCATGCTCATTTATTGCGTGAAAGTTGAAAGGTTCGAAAAAAATTGAGCATGAAACAATTGCTTGGCTGAAACCGGGGTTGTGCATGATATGATATTTTGTGTGATGAAGAGGGAGCATAGCCAGACTATATAACTTTCTTTGGCCATGTTATTTTGGGAATACATGATTGCTTTGTTAGTATGCTTGAAGTATTATTATTCTTATGTCAATATAGACTTTTGTATTGAATCTTTCGGATCTGAATATTCATGCCACAATAAAAATAATTACATTGAGAATTATGTTAGTTATCATTCCACCTCAAAAATTCTGTTTTTTATCATTTACCTACTTGAGGACGAGCTCTTATATATTCTATTTTGATGATACGTCTCCAACGTATCTATAATTTTTTTATTGTTCCATGCTATTATATATTCTGTTTTGGATGTTTAATGGGCTTTATTATACACTTTTATATTATTTTTGGGACTAACCTACTAACCCAAGGCCCAGTGCAAATTGCTGTTTTTTGCCTATTTCAGTGTTTCACAGAAAAGGGATATCAAACGGAGTCCAAACGGAATGAAACCTTCGGGAGAGTTATTTTTGGAATTGTATCTTCACAAAAGACTTGGGGTGCACGCGAGGGAACGAGAGAGGCGGCCACGAGGGTCCAGGGCGCGCCCAGGGGGCCCCCACCCTCGTGGGCCCCCTCTGGCTCCCCCGGTGCCCTCCTTCCTCCTATATATATCCACGTACCCTGAAAACATCGAGGCAACAGAGAAAACCCTAATTCCATCGCCGCAACCTTCTGTTCCCATGGGATCCCATCTTGGGGCTTGTTCCGGAGCTCCGCCGGAGGGGGTATCGATCATGGAGTGCTTCTACATCAACACCGTAGCCTCACCAATGAGTTGTGAGTAGTTTACCATAGACCTTTGGGTCCATAGTTATTAGCTAGATGGCTTATTCTCTCTTTTTCGATCTCAATACAAAGTTCTCCTCGATCTTCGAGGAGATCTATTCGATGTAATCTTTTTGCGGTGTGTTTGTCGAGATCCGATGAATTATGGGTTTATGATCAAGATTATCTATGAACAATATTTGATTCTTCGCTGAAATCTTTTATGTATGATTATAATATCCTTGCAAGTCTCTTCAAATTATTGGTTTGGTTTGGCCTACTAGATCTATAGTTCTTGCAATGGGAGAAGTGCTTGGCTTTGGGTTCAATCTTGCGGTGTACTTTCCCAGTGACAATAGGGGCAGCAAGGCACATATTGTATTGTTGCCATCGAGGATAAAAAGATGGGGTTTATATCATATTGCTTGAGTTTATCCCTCTACATCATGTCATCTTACTTAAGGCGTTACTCTGTTCTTATGAACTTAATACTCTAGATGCATGCTGGATAGCGGTCGATGTGTGGAGTAATACTAGTAGACGCAAAATCCTTTCGGTCTACTTGTTACGGACGTGATGCCTATATATAATGATTGTTCCTAGATATTCTCATAACTATGCGCTTTTCTATCAATTGCTCACCAGTAATTTGTGTTGGGTAACGTAGCAGAATTCAAAAAAAATCCTACACTTCACCAAGACCAATCTAAGGAGTCATCTAGCAACGAGCATAAAGGAGTGCATCTACATACCCTTTGTAGATCGCGAGCGGAAGCGTTCGAAGGAACGTGGATGATGGAGTCGTACTCGTCGTGATCCCTGTCACCGATGATCCCAGCGCCGAACGGACGGCACCTTCGCGTTCAACACACGTACGGTACAGCGACGTCTCCTCCTTCTTGATCCAGCAAGGGGGGAGGAGAGGTTGATGGAGATCCAGAAGCACGACGGCGTGGTGGTGGATGCAATGGGAAAAGCTGCGGGACTTCGCCAAGACCCTGCGGGAGGAGGGTGAGGTGTAACGGGGGGAGGCGCCAGGGGCTGAGGTGCGGATGCCCTCTCTCCCCCCACTATATATAGGGGCCAGGGGGGCGCCGGCCCTAGGAGATTGGATCTCCTAGGGAGGCGGCGGCCAAGGGGGTGGCTTGCCCCCCAAGCCTAGGGGGCGCCTCATACGTCCAAAACGTATCTATAATTTCTGCTTGCTCCATGCTTCTTTTGTGTGATATTGCTATGATATTGATGCACTTCCATGCACTTTTGATCATATTTGGACTAACCTATTAACTCAGTGCACCACAGTGCCAGTTCCTGTTTTCTGCTGTTTTTCTATTTCAGGTTTCCCCCATATTAAAAGTGCTCCAAAAATTCCAGGAAAAATATAGGAAAAATCAGCGTACAGGAAGCTTCGCGAAGAACCAAAGATGGGCCAGAGGGGAGCCAGGGGAGGCCCAGGCGGCCACCTGGCGCGGCCCCACCCCTGGCCGCGCCAGGGGGGCGCCTGGGGCCCCTGCTCCGCCTCTGGCTGCCCCCCTTCGCATATATATCCCTCTCGTCCCGAAACCCTCGAGGACAGAACCCTTTTTCGCGATCTCGCCTCTGTTCCGTCGCCGCAGCGCTTCCAAGATCGAGAGCATAAGGAGAACTCTTCTCGGCACCTTGCCGGAGGGGAGAACCACCACCGGGAGCTTCTCCACCACCATGGACGCTTCCCGGATGAGTCTTGAGTAGTCCACCTTGGACCATGGGTCCATGATCAATAGCTATGTGATGTTCTCCTCCCCTCTTTGCTCTTCATGGTTTAGACCTCGTGAGCCGCCCTACATGATTGAGGCACATATGTAATCTTTCTGCTGCTGCTTTGCTGAGTTTGCTGGGATCTGATGGATTATGAGACTATGTTCAGATTGTGTTTGAGTAATATATTTGATTCACCTCTTTTATATCTTTGTTCTTGAGTAATTCTTGCATGTTCTTGATGGCTTCTCGCCCCTCGTTGGTTACCCCAAGTGGAAGGTTTGAGATGCAGTGTAGCGGAAGTTTTCCCTTGGCAAAGATACCAAGGATCGATTTCCCCTGAGACTCCCAGTTTCAACAAGAAGGTGTCAACTGCTAACGGCGCCAGATATTAGCAATCAACGTGGACCTGCACACAGATACAAATAACTTTGCTCCCAACGAGTACAGAGAGGTTGTCAATCCCTCCGGCCTTGTCGTTTACAAAGGATCAAACGCAAGTGATAATAGTGATAGGTATTGCTGCAAATAGTAAGTAAAAACAGAAAGTAAATAGCGGATGTGATCAGTGATGGTAATATGGACCGGGGTCCCATGATGTTCACTAGTGATGTCTCTCTCCCAAAAGACGATAAAACAGCTATGTGAGGTAAACGAATTACAGCTGGGCAATTGACATAATTATGTGCGCAAACCAATGCTAACTATGTTGCAAGAAAGGTAGAGGTTCAAAGCATGGGTGGTACGCCAAGGCAAGTAGACCGAAATCCATCTGAATCTACAACTAATCATCCACCTTGAGATATCTATCCAGAACATCTCGCTGGTATTAAGTTGCGAGTCCCACCCATAGTGTAAACTCAAAGCAACAGACAACTGCATTAAAAGAACTTTGCGTAAAGTAAACAATCCTTGCACCCGCGGGCACAAGCACCGTTATTTTCCCCCTTGTGGCAACAGCACATCCCCTAGACTCATGTTTCTGTCACTCAAGCTAGTCATCGAGGGGCATGAACCCACAATCGAGCATAACGTTCCCTCTTGGAGTCACTACCTACTACTTGGCCAAAGCAATAAATAGTAACGGAGAACATGCAAGAATTACTTATGAACATAAATATAAAAGAGGTAAATCAAATATATTACTCAAACACAATCTGAACATAATCTCACAATCCATCGGATCCCAGCAAACTCATCATAGCAACAGCATAAGGATTACATATGTGCCTCGATCATGTAGGGCAGCTCACGAGGTCTAATTAGTGAAGCACAAGAAGGGGAGGAGAACATCACATAGCTACTGGTCATGGACCCATGGTCCAAGGGAGACTACTCACAACTCATCCGGGAGGCTTCCATGGTGGTGGAGAGGCTCCCGGTGGTGATCCTCCCCTGCGGCAGGGTGCCGGGAAGAGTTCTCCTGGTGCTCCCGATCTTGGAAGCGCGGCGGCGGCGGAACAGAGATGAGATCGCGAAAAAGGGTTCCCCTCTCGAGGGTTTCGGGATACGATATAAATATATGCCAAAGGGGGGCATCAGCGGAGGCCTGGGGGGCCCAGGCGCCCCCCCGGCGCGGCCAGGAGGGGGGCCGCGCCACCAGGGCGCCTGGAGCCCTGGTGGCCCCCCTCCGGCTCTACTTTGGCTACCGGGAAGCTTCTGGAACGCTGATTTTTTATATAATTTTTCCGGGATTTTTCTGGCAGTTTACGTGATGGGAAAACCTGAAATACAAAAACAGCAGAAAACAGAAACTGGCACTAGGGTGCACTGAGTTAATAGGTTAGTCCAAATATGATCAAAAGTGTATGTAAGTGTATAAATATCATAGCAATATCACCCAAAAGAGGCATGGAGCAAGCAGAAATTATAGATACGTTTTGGACGTATCAACATCCCCAAGCTTAATTCCTGCTCGTCCTCGAGTAGGTAAATGATAACAAGAATAATTTATGTGGTGACATGCTATTAACCATATAGGACTTTTCATAGTCATATGACAAAAGCTTACTGAGACAATGAATCTGTAGTAATTAAGTTGCCTCATGAGAAAATCACAAAGAACTGAAAGTTTTACAATATGATACTGAAACATCAAATAGATTTGTAATGAACATGGTGTGCAAATATGATAAAGTGATATCTCGCTTGCCCCCTTTAGTGAAGCAAAACATAAATGCAGGGGCACCTCCAAGGTTTAAGTGATGACTAGATACAATGATTTCAAAGTAAACGATATCATAATCATGCAAAAGATAATGCTACTTTGGGACAATGCATATTACACTCAGAATGACAATCATGCTCTTAATAGCCGGTGCTTTAAAAGAAGGTGGAGACTCTCGAACCGTGGCTTTTGTTGGCAAGGTTGAAAACCCGTAGTCGGAAACAAAGACAAAGCATGTACCAGAGCTCTTGGTTTTAAAAACAGAGGTAATAATAATATATATTTTTAGATTATGCATGTTTCGTCAACGAATGCTAGCAGACAACTCAATCACTTCTTGAGATGGACAAGTTTCGAGGAACGGCTCCCGAATGAGGACGATCACATCCTCTTAATCTCCTTTGTTTATCACTGCCAAAGTTTTCTGATTTCTCATGAACAAAGCGTGAAGGAGGGTTTGTTTGTTATATTATTTTGAGCCAGGCACACTCTTTGCCAGTTCCTTCTCGTATTATGGGTTTGCACATTAGACATGCAATCCCGGGGTGAAGCTTGTGCAACTTAAAAAGATCATGAATTAACTACTACTTCCTCATGAACTAAAACAGAGGCACAAAATAGGAATGCTTTTCTTTTTTTTTTGAATAATTTCGAGATGGCACATGAAAGTCTTCGTTAGGAATGGCAGGTAAATACCATGTATAGGAAGGTATGGTGGACTCATATGGCATAACTGGTTTAAAAGAATTTGGATGCAGAAGCAGTCAGTCCGCTTAGTACAGGTGGAGGTTAGCAAAAGACTGGGAGCAACCAACTAAAAGAGCAATGACGGTCATAATCATGCAGAGTGACAAAGCAACATTGAATCAGGCATGGAAGTTATATCGCTACTCAGAAACAAAAGATCATCAAGGCTTGACAGACTTTCTTTACAGTCTTAAATATGCGTGAGCATACGCCAAGTCAATCAAAATAAATTCTTGAAGGAAGATATTACTAAACCATACCACATCATAGGCAAACAAATCATGTTGGTACTCCAATAACACATTGGGAACCCCCCAGCTATTTGAGACTAACCATAAGAAAACATGAACTACTAAGCACCATTATGCACGTAGCATCTTTATCATAGACATATCAACCAATGCAACAGAAGCAAACTCTCTTAATAAGATAAGCATGATAACTAAAGAGAGTTCAAGCAACCAACTAAACAAAAGCTCTTTAAAAAGATAAGCATGAATACTAAGAGCTGAACATGATAGTAGCTATTGAAAGACAAAGAACACACACAGCAAAGATGGACATGAAAATTCTATGTTGTGTTCTAGGTAGAAGTGGAGCGTGTTTCTCTCCCACACAAAGAAAGCTGAGTTCCGACTCGTTATGAAAAGCTAAAGAAAACTAAAAAGGAAACTAAAAGCAAGACGCTCCAAGCATAGCACATAACACATGAAGTGATAAAAATATAGTGGAACGAAAGACGAACTGATAATGTTGATGGAGAAGGGGATGCACGGGGGCATCCCCAAGCTTAGACGCTTGAGTCTTCTTGAATATTTCTTGGGGGTGCATGGGGGCATCCCCAAGCTTGAGCGTTTGACACTCCTGAATCTTTTTATCATCTTCCCTCGCACACTTGAAAACTCCCTTCATACATAAGTCATCATAATCTGATTAGCGAGGTTAGTACCCTTAATAAAATAATTGTTCCTTGCTGGAAATAAGGATATTCTTGAAGGTCTACTGTTTCTCAAGATTGCCAAAAGGTTTTTGCAAAGAAAAAGCAAGCTCAAGATTTGCAAAATGAAGGAAAGGCAAAACAGGACAGAATCTATGAAAAATAGAACAGCAGGTAGTAAATGATTTTTTCGGGGAACTTCTGCAACTCTAATCAAAAAACTCAGAACATACGCCCGAAAGACAATTGTATAGAGCACGCTGTCGAAAAAATTCAGACCAAAAAGATGATCTGGTGATTTTATACGAATTTTTCTGTCCAAGGACGAAATCTGTTTCCTGGACAGCACGTCACAACTTTTGAACTTTCTTGCAATCAGAGGCTAAACTTGGCACAAAGCTGAAAAGTAAAGATACAATGATGTTGCCACAGTAGTAACAAACATCAAGACCACTAAAACTGAAGGAACAAACTGAAAGCAAAGATAACAAGGGTTGTCTCCCTAGAGCTCTTTCTTTGTAGCCATAAAGATAGGCTTAAGACTTTAATGATGCTCTCGTAGGAATAAGAGTTGAAGAACAAAAGAGAGCATCAAGAAGCAAATACCAAACACATTTAAGCCTAACATGCTTCCTATGCATAGGAATATTGCAATACAATAATTCATTGAAGCACAAAGCAATAAGCATAGGAAGACAAAACAAGTGCAGCTTCAAAACCTTCAACATAAAGAGAGGGAACTTGATATTATTGAAATATCTATAAGCATATGTTCCCTTCTCATAATAATTTTTAGTGGGATCACGAATAAACTCAACAATATAAGCATCACATAAAGCATTGTTACCATGATCCACATGCAAAAAGGTATCATTACTCTTCATATAAGCAAAATCTTTCTTATTAGGAATAGTGAGAGTAAAGCAATCATAACCATCATGGTAATCATTGTATTTAGGAGGCATATCATAATCATAATAAATTTTATCCTCAATAGTAGGTGGACTGAAAACATCATATTCATCATTGTAATCATCACATATAGGAAGCAAAGTATCATCAAAGTAAATTTTCTCTTCAAAAGTTGGGGGACTAAAAATATCATGTTCATCAAACGTGTCATCCCCAAGCTTAGAGCTTTCCATGTCATTAGCAATATTGATATTCAAAGAAAGCATACTAATAACATCACCACCATCATGATTGTTATGCAAATAATAAAGTTCCATAGGTTTTTTAATTTTCTTTTCAAACACATCATGTCCCAAAGCAAGGTAGAGCTTATAAAGCTCTCTCATATTTTTGTTGTTTTCCATTAAGCAAAACTAGTGAAAAGACATAAAGAAAACTGAAAGGTAAACTAACAAGACTAAAAAGCAAAGGTAAAAGATAGCGTGCAACTCCCCTATCCTGAAGAGTGGAGTCCCCGGCGACGGCGCCAGAAAACTTTGCTTGATGGCTTCTCGCCCCTCGTTGGTTACCCCAAGTGGAAGGTTTGAGATGCAGTGTAGCGGAAGTTTTCCCTTGGCAAAGATACCAAGGATCGATTTCCCCTGAGACTCCCAGTTTCAACAAGAAGGTGTCAACTGCTAACGGCACCAGATAATAGCAATCAACGTGGACCTGCACACAGATACAAATAACTTTGCTCCCAACGAGTACAGAGAGGTTGTCAATCCCTCCGGCCTTGTCGTTTACAAAGGATCAAACGCAAGTGATAATAGTGCTAGGTATTGCTGCAAATAGTAAGTAAAAACAGAAAGTAAATAGCGAATGTGATTGATGGGCCTCTAACCCCTCGTTGGTTACCCCAAGTGGAAGGTGTAAGATGCAGTGTTGTGGAAGTTTTTCCCTTAGCAAAGATGCCAAGGATCGAATCCCCAGAGACTCCTAGGTTCAACAAGTAGGTGTCAACTGCTAACGGCGCCAGATATTAGCAATCAACGTGGACCTGCACACAGATACAAATAACTTTGCTCCCAACGAGTACAGAGAGGTTGTCAATCCCTCCGGCCTTGTAGTTCACAAAGGATTAAACGCAAATGATAGTAGTGATAGATAGTGTTTGCAATAGTAAGTAAAAAGCGAAAAGTAAATAGCGGATGTGATCAATGATGGTAATATGGACTGGAGTCTCATGATGTTCACTAGTGATGTCTCTCTCCCAATAGACGATAAAACAGCTATGTGAGGTAAACGAATTACAGCTCGGCAATTGACAGGACCACGAACGCAAACCAATGCTGACTACATTGCAAGAAAGGTTGAGGTTCAAAGCATGGGCGGTACGCCAAAGTAAGTAGACCGAAATCCATCAATGCCTACTACTAATCATCCACCTTGAGATATCTATCCAGAACATCTCGCTGGTATTAAGTTGCGAGCCCCACCCATAGTGTAAACTCAAAGCAACAGACAACTGCATTAAAAGAACTTTGCGTAAAGTAAACAATCCTTGCACCCGCGGGCACAAGCACCGTTGTTTTCTCCCTTGTGGCAACAGCACATCCCCTAGACTCATGTTTCTGTCACTCAAGCTAGTCATCGAGGGGCATGAACCCACAATCAAGCATAACATTCCCTCTTGGAGTCACTACCTAGTACTTGGCCAAAGCAATAAATAACAACGGAGAACATGCAAGAATTACTTATGAACATAAATATAAAAGAGGTGAATCAAATATATTACTCAAGAACAATCTGAACATAATCTCATAATCCATCGGATCCCAGCAAACTCAACATCGCAACAGCATAAGGATTACATATGTGCCTCGATCATGTAGGGCGGCTCATGAGGACTAATTAGTGAAGCACGAGAACGGGAGGAGAACATCACATAGCTACTGGTCATGGACTCATGGTCCAAGGGAGACTACTCACGACTCATCCGGGAGGCGTCCATGGTGGTGGAGAAGCTCCCGGTGGTGATCCTCCCCTCCGGCAGGGTGCCGGGAAGGGTTCTCCTGGTCCTCCCGATCTTGGAAGCGGCGGCGGCGGCGGAACAGAGATGGGATCTCGAAAAGAGTTCCTGTTCTGAGGGTTTCGGAGGACGCTTTAAATATATGCCGAAGGGGGGCATCGGGGAAGCTTCGGGGGGCCCAGGCGCCCCCCCGGCGCGGCCCAGGGGGGCGCGCCGCCAGGGCGCCTGGAGCCCTGGTG
>LR738713.1:805089637-805123922 GCA_902687465.1 Secale cereale
CCCCCCCCCCCCCCCCCCCGACGCGGCCCAGGGAGGGGGCGCGCCGCCAGGGCGCCTGGAGCCCTGGTGCCCCCCCCCCTCCCGGCTGTCCTTCGGACGCACGGTAGTTTCCGAAACGCTGATTTTTTATATAATTTTTCTGGATTTTTCCTGGCAGTTCTCGTAACGTGAAAACCTGAAATACAAAAACAGCCGAAAACAGAAACTGGCACTGGGGTGCACTGAGTTAATAGGTTAGTCCAAATATGATCAAAAGTGTATGGAAGTGTATGAATATCATAGCAATATCACCCAAAAGTGGCATGGAGCAAGCAGAAATTATAGATACGTTTTGGACGTATCAGTGATCAGTGATGGTAATATGGACCGGGGTCCCATGATGTTCACTAGTGATGTCTCTCTCCCAAAAGACGATAAAACAGCTATGTGAGGTAAACGAATTACAGCTGGGCAATTGACAGAATTATGTGCGCAAACCAATGCTAACTATGTTGCAAGAAAGGTAGAGGTTCAAAGCATGGGCGGTACGCCAAGGCAAGTAGACCGAAATCCATCTGCATCTACTACTAATCATCCACCTTGAGATATCTATCCAGAACATCTCGCTGGTATTAAGTTGCGAGTCCCACCCATAGTGTAAACTCAAAGCAACAGACAACTGCATTAAAAGAACTTTGCGTAAAGTAAACAATCCTTGCACCCGCGGGCACAAGCACCGTTGTTTTCCCCCTTGTGGCAACAGCACATCCCCTAGACTCATGTTTCTGTCACTCAAGCTAGTCATCGAGGGGCATGAACCCACAATCGAGCATAACGTTCCCTCTTGGAGTCACTACCTACTACTTGGCCAAAGCAATAAATAGCAACGGAGAACATGCAATTATTACTTATGAACATAAATATAAAAGAGTTAAATCAAATATATTACTCAAACACAATCTGAACATAATCTCACAATCCATCGGATCCCAGCAAACTCATCATAGCAACAGCATAAGGATTACATATGTGCCTCGATCATGTAGGGCAGCTCACGAGGTCTAATTAGTGAAGCACAAGAAGGGGAGGAGAACATCACATAGCTACTGGTCATGGACCCATGGTCCAAGGGAGACTACTCACAACTCATCCGGGAGGCGTCCATGGTGGTGGAGAGGCTCCCGGTGGTGATCCTCCCCTCCGGCAGGGTGCCGGGAAGAGTTCTCCTGGTGCTCCCGATCTTGGAAGCGCGGCGGCGGCGGAATAGAGATGAGATCGCGAAAAAGGGTTCCCCTCTCGAGGGTTTCGGGACACGATATAAATATATGCCAAAGGGGGGCATCAGCGGAGGCCTGGGGGGCCCAGGCGCCCCCCCGGTGCGGCCAGGAGGGGGGCCGCGCCACCAAGGCGCCTGGAGCCCTGGTGGCCCCCCTCCGGCTCTACTTTGGCTGCCGGGAAGCTTCTGGAACGCTGATTTTTTATATAATTTTTCCGGGATTTTTCAGGCAGTTTACGTGATGGGAAAACCTGAAATACAAAAACAGCAGAAAACAGAAACTGGCACTGGGGTGCACTGAGTTAATAGGTTAGTCCAAATATGATCAAAAGTGTATGGAAGTGTATAAATATCATAGCAATATCACCCAAAAGAGGCATGGAGCAAGCATAAATTATAGATACGTTTTGGACGTATCAGTTCTCCGTTATTGTTTATTGCTTTGGCCAAGTAGTAGGTAGTAACTCCAAGAGGGAGCGTTATGCTTGATTGTGGGTTCATGGCCCCTGATGACTAGCTTGAGTGACAGAAACATGAGTCTAGGGGATGTGCTGTTGCCACAAGGGAGAAAACAACGGTGCTTGTACTTGCGGGTGCAAGGATTGTTTACTTTACGCAAAGTTCTTTTAATGCAGTTGTCTGTTGCTTTGAGTTTACACTTTGGGTGGGATTCGCAACTTAATACCAGCGAGATGTTCTGGATAGATATCTCAAGGTGGATGATTAGTAGTAGATGCAGATGGATTTCGGTCTCCTTGCCTTGGCGTACCGCCCATGCTTTTGAGCCTCTACCTTTCTTTGCAGCATAGTTAGCATTGGTTTGCGCACATAATCCTGTCAATTGCCCAGCTGTAATTTGTTTACCTCGCTTTGCTGTTTTATCGTCTTTTGGGAGAGAGACATCACTAGTGAACATCATGGGACCCCGATCCATATTACCACCGCTGATCACACCTTCTATTTACTTCCTGTTTTTATTTCCTAGTTGCAATCATAGCTATCATTATTATCTCTTGTGTTTGATCCTTTGTAAACAACAAGGCCGGAGGGATTGACAACCTCTCTGTACTCGTTGGGAGCAAAGTTATCTGTATCTGTGTGCAGGTCCCGTCAACCGCTAAGATTCTGGCGCCGTTGACACCTACTTGTCGACCCTCGGAGTCTCACGGGATTCGATCCTTGGTACCTTTGCCATGGGAAATTTGCCGCTACGCTACATCTCAACCTTCCACTTGGGGTAACCAACGAGGGGCGAGAAGCCATCAAGCAAGTTTCTGGCGCCGTTGCCGGAGACTCCACTCTTCAAGATAGGGGAGTTGCACGCTAACTTTTATCTTTGCTTTTTAGTCTTGTTAGTTTACCTTTCAGTTTTTGCTTTAGTGTCCCTTACCAAAAATCACAAAAATAGTTATCTTGCTTGCTGCTGCTATGGGTTCCACCGAGAACACCAAGTTGTGTGACTTCACTAGTCATAACAACAATGACTTTATCTGCATGCTATTGCTACACCTGCCACTTCAGCACCTTCTTATGAGATTAAACCTGCTTTGCTGAACCTAGTTATGAAAGATCAATTCTCCGGCGCTGGAGATGATGCTGCTTTGCACTTAAATAATTTTGTTGAGCTCTGTGATATGCAAAAGTACAAAGAAGTAGATGGTGATATTGTTATGCTTAAGCTTTTTCCTTTCTCCTTGAGAGGAGGAGCTAAATCTGGTTTCAATCCTTGCCCAGGAATAGTATAGATTCTTGGGACAAGTGCAAGGATGCCTTTATTGGGAAGTACTATCCCCCTGCTAAAATTATCCAATTAAGGAGTAACATAATGAATTTTAAACAATTGGATAATGAACACGTTGCCCAAGCTTGGGAACGCATGAAATCTCTTGTCAAGAACTGCCCTACTCATGGTTTGACTACTTGGATGGTTATCCAAACTTTTTATGCAGGCTTGAACTTTACCTCGTGGAACTTGTCAGATTCGGCCGCGGGAGGAACCTTTATGTCAACTACACTTGGTGCTGCCACGATGCTTCTCGACGAGATGATGACCAATTATTCCCAATGGCACACCGAACGCGCTCCAACAGGTAGGAAGGTAAACTCTGTCGAGGAGATTTCCTCCCTAAATGAAAAAGTTGACTTGATCATGTCTCTACTTTCCAAGCAATCTTCTATTGATCCTCATGATGTTCCTTTAAATTCTTTGATTGCTCAAGATCAAGTAGATGTGAACTTTATCTCTAGAAACAATTTCAATAACAATGCTTATAGGAGTAATTTTGGTAGCAACCCTAGACCGTTCCCCTCTAATTCCTATGGGAACAACAATGCTTATCCTAGCACCAAGAACTCCACTTCTGAACTAGAGATTATGCTTAAAGACTTCATCACTACCCAAAAGGCCTTCAATAAGAGTGTAGAAGAAAAACTAGACAAACTAGATAATCTCTCTTCGAAGGTAGACAATTTAGCCCATGAGGTAGAGTTGCTTAAAATTAGAACTTCTCCTCTTGAGGAGAGGAAGACCACTCCTATGAATGCTATTCAAGTGCAAATTAATGAAAACATTAGGATGATGGCTAAACTTAAAAAGAGATGGGCTAGAGAAAAGGAGGAAGAAGATAGAATTAAGAGCCTTTCTACCCACCACACTGTTGCTACTATTCAAGTTGTTGAGGATATCCAAACTCTTAGCACCCAATGCACTCCTAGTCCCATTGGACCTATTAATGGTGATGCTATGACCTCAACCGTAGAAGAAGAAACTCCTATGACCATAGAAGCTACCAAACAAGTGAGCCTAAAGGACACCACTACCACTTTACTTGATAGTAGTGACCTTGATTTTGATAATTGCATCCTTTCTGAAGTTATTGGTTTTCTTCACAAGATGTCTAGAGATCCCCACACTAGCACACTTAATCTTGCCTTCACGGAGCATATCACTAATGCTCTTATCAAAGCTAGGGAGGAGAAGCTTAGGGTAGAAGCCTCCATACCTAGAAAGCTAGAAGATAGTTGGGATCCTATGATTAAAATTAAGTTGAATAACTTCTCTTGCTATGCTTTATGTGATGTTGGAGCTAGTACCTCCGTTATGCCCAAAAGAATGTATGATATGTTTGAATTGAAACCTTTTGATCCTTGTTCTTTTGGTGTTCGTCTTGTTGATTCTTCCGTAAAGAAACCTTTGGGGAAGATCAACGATGTTCTTATCATTGTCAATGACAATTATGTTCCCGTTGATTTTACTATTATGGATATTGAATGTGAACCTTCATGTCCAATTATTTTGGGACGTCCTTTTCTTCGCACCGTTGGTGCTACCATTGACATGAAAGAGGGGAATATAAAATTCCAATTCCCTCTCAAGAAAGGGATGGAACACTTCCCTAGAAAGAAGATTAAGTTGCCTTTTGAGTCCGTTACACGGGCTAGCTATTCTCTTACTCTTGATAAAACTTGATCTTCTCTTTTTGCATCATGCCTAGCTTAAAGGCATAAAAAAAGCGCTTTTGGGAGGCAGCCCACAACGAATTAGGTCTTATTTTAATTTTGTTGTGTCTTGATGTTTGTTACTACAGTAGCATCATCATTGTATCTTTTCTTTTCAGCTTTGTGCTAAGTTTAGCGTCCGATTGCAAGAAAGTTCAAAAGTTGTGACGTGCTGTCCAGAAAACAGATTCTGTCCTTGGACAGAAAAATTCGAATAAAATCACCATATCTGAATTTTTGATCTGAATTTTTTTGACAGCGTGCTCTATACAATTGGCTTTCGAGCGTCTGTTCTGAGTTTTTTGATTTGACTGGCAGAAGTGCCCCGAAAAAATTATTTACTACCTGCTGGTCTGTTTTTCACAGATTCTGTCCTGTTTTGCCTTTTCTTCGTTTTGCAAACCTTGAGCTTGCTTTTTCTTTGCAATAACCTTTTGGCAATCTTGAGAAACAGTAGCTCTTCAAGATTATCTTTATTTCCAATAGGGAAAAATTATTTTATTGTGGGTACTAACCTCGCTAATCAGATTATGATGAGTTATGTATGAAGGGAGTTTTCAAGTGTGCGAGGGAAGATGATAAAAGAAGATTCAGGAGGGTCAAACGCTCAAGCTTGGGGATGCCCCCGTGCACCCCCAAGAAATATTCAAGAAGACTCAAGCGTCTAAGCTTGGGGATGCCCCCATGCATCCCCTTCTCCATCAACAATTATCAGTTCGTCTTTCGTTCCACTATAATTTTATCACTTCATGCGTTATGTGCTATGCTTGGAGCGTTTTGCTCTTAGTTTCCTTTTTTAGTTTTCTTTAGCTTTGCTTGCTGTTCATAACAAGTTAGAACCCAGCTTTCTTTGTGTGGGAGAGAAACACGCTCCACTTCAACCTAGAACACAACATAGGATTTTCATGCTTATCTTTGTTGTGTGTGTTCTTTATCTTTCCATAGCTGCTGTCATGTTTAGCTCTTAGTTTTCATGCTTTTCTTTTTAAAGAGCTTTTGTTTAGTTGGTTGCTGAACTCTCTTGAGTTTTCATGTTTATCTTGTTAAGAGAGTTTGCCTGTTGCACTGAGTTGTGTGTCTTAACTTAAAGTAGGTAAATGAGGTTGCTATTTAATTTTAGTAGTAACTTGCAATAGTTTTGAGGTATTGCCATGAGTAATGTCTGAACTTTTGGTGTCAAGAGCTTTAGCCTATTAGTGATAGATGTCGTATTTTGGGCAATCCGTGTTTATTTTCGAAAACCTACAAAATAGTTGAGAACTTTAGCTACTAGATGGATCACTAATCTTTGGAGGGATCGAATATTAGAGTACACTCACGTACCATGAGTCGAGGATGCGCAAGGATAACCAAACCCCCATACACTCCTCCTCGGGGTACTTGTCTCTTTGTGAACCTCCTAATTAGATTGAGAGTTACCGATAATAAGTGCATGAGTTCTTCGGACTAATTGAGTATTCGAAAGTTGACACTTCGACCTAGCCATATTTTTCTAGCCTCTTCGGTACCGTGCATTGCCCTTTCTCACCTCGAGAGTTGGCGCATACTTCGCCGGTGCATCCAAATCCTTGGCACGATACGCTCTGTCATCATAAGCCTCATTATATCCTTCCTCAAAACAGCCACCATACCTATCTATCAAGGCATTTCCATAGCCTTTCCGAGATACATTGCCATGCAACATCCATCTTCTCATGACTTGATCTTCATGTCATACATGCTTTTGCTTGATCGATGAGCCGCATGCTAGTTGGGCCTTGCCCTAATCATTGCTACATGACGCGCTAGTATCATTGCATATCCTGCTACACTGGCAGAGGCATACATTTGCATACATCATGATAGTTTCATCTTCTTTATGTTGAGTACTTTTGTAAAGTGTGAAAGATCTTCTATACTTCTTGTAATTTATAGAGTGTTGCCCCTGAAGTGAGGAAAAGATCCCAAAGAGGACAAATCAAAAGATCCCAAAGAGGACAAAATCAAAAGATCCCAAAGAGGACAAATGAGAGTTAAATAGAAAGAGCCATTGAGGGCACAAAAAATAAAATAAAAAATATAGAAAAAAGAGAAAAAGAAATAAAAAGAGAGAAGGGGGCACACTACTATTCCTTTTGAGAGATCCACACTCGTACTTCATCTTATACCTTGTACTCCATAGAGATTATCATTCATGCATATAGCTATGTGGGGACCTTCACACTATAGAACTTGGCTTGTATATTCCAATGATGAGCCTCCTCAAAAGAGCTCTAGGTCTTCTTGAGCGAGCAAGTTGGATGCACCCCCACTAGTTCCATTGGAGAGCTTACCTTAGCTCATATGTGCATCCGTTGCATGGCAATCCCTACTCCTCACATCATATCTATCATTTGGCTTTCTCTCGCCTATGATTGTCCTCATTGATGTGAGCCTTTCACACCTTTTTTGTCTTCCCCCTTCATCATTTTTCTATCTTTGCCATCCTAAGTGTCAACTTTCTTGTTTACGCTCATCCATTGCATGAGTGCTCAAAATATCGAAAGGGAGTGGATCATTTTGACTTGTACCTGGCTAGTGGTCTGGGGATGAGTCAAGATAAGATTCCAAAGAAGACCAAGTGTGAAACTTTAGTAGATTAAGTTCTCAACAATACAAAAACTATGTTTTACTCTCTCGTATATCCCTATCCCCTTTCTTGCACGCAAACACCATTTGGAGACATTCGAGTCACGGACAGCGAGAGCTCTTGCACCTTTATGTTCTTATGTTGCTTGTTACAATGCTAATATAGACTCTTGCTTGTTATGACTTGAATTGAATTACATGCCTTGATTGCTTTACTTAAAAGTTCTTATATGGTTGATAGCATGTCACCACAGAAATTATGCTTGTTATCATTTACCTACTCGAGGACGAGCAGGAATTAAGCTTGGGGATGTTGATACGTCCAAAACGTATCTATAATTTCTGCTTGCTCCATGCTTCTTTTGTGTGATATTGCTATGATATTGATGCACTTCCATGCACTTTTGATCATATTTGGACTAACCTATTAACTCAGTGCACCACAGTGCCAGTTCCTGTTTTCTGCTGTTTTTCTATTTCAGGTTTCCCCCATATTAAAAGTGCTCCAAAAATTCCAGGAAAACTATAGGAAAAATCAGCGTACAGGAAGCTTCGCGAGGAACCAAAGATGGGCCAGAGGGGAGCCAGGGGAGGCCCAGGCGGCCACCTGGCGCGGCCCCACCCCTGGCCGCGCCAGGGGGGCGCCTGGGGCCCCTGCTCCGCCTCTGGCTGCCCCCCTTCGCATATATATCCATCTCGCCCCGAAACCCTTGAGGACAGAACCCTTTTTCGTGATCTCGCCTCTGTTCCGCCGCCGCAGCGCTTCCAAGATCGGGAGCATCAGGAGAACTCTTCCCGGCACCCTGCCGGAGGGGAGAACCACCACCGGGAGCTTCTCCACCACCATGGACGCTTCCCGGATGAGTCGTGAGTAGTCCACCTTGGACCATGGGTCCATGATCAGTAGCTATGTGATGTTCTCCTCCCCTCTTTGCTCTTCATGGTTTAGACCTCGTGAGCCGCCCTACATGATCGAGGCACATATGTAATCTTTCTGCTGCTGCTTTGCTGAGTTTGCTGGGATCTGATGGATTATGAGACTATGTTCAGATTGTGTTTGAGTAATATATTTGATTCACCTCTTTTATATCTTTGTTCTTGAGTAATTCTTGCATGTTCTCCGTTGCTGTTTATTGCTTTGGCCAAGTAGTAGGTAGTAACTCCAAGAGGGAGCATTATGCTTGATTGTGTGTTCATGCCCCCTGATGACTAGCTTGAGTGACAGAAACATGAGTCTAAGGGATGTGCTGTTGCCACAAGGGAGAAAACAACGGTGCTTGTACTTGCGGGTGCAAGGATTGTTTACTTTACGCAAAGTTCTTTTAATGCAGTTGTCTGTTGCTTTGAGTTTACACTTTGGGTGGGATTCGCAACTTAATACCAGCGAGATGTTCTGGATAGATATCTCAAGGTGGATGATTAGTAGTAGATGTAGATGGATTTCGGTCTACTTGCCTTTGCGTACTACCCATGCTTTTGAGCCTCTACCTTTCTTTGCAGCATAGTTAGCATTGGTTTGCGCACATAATCCTGTCAATTGCCCAGCTGTAATTTGTTTACCTCGCTTTGCTGTTTTATCGTCTTTTAGGAGAGAGACATCACTAGTGAACATCATGGGACCCCGGTCCATATTACCACCGCTGATCACACCTTCTATTTACTTCCTGTTTTTATTTCCTAGTTGCAGTCATAGCTATCATTATTATCTCTTGTGTTTGATCTTTTGTAAACAACAAGGCCGGAGGGATTGACAACCTCTCTGTACTCGTTGGGAGCAAAGTTATCTGTATCTGTGTGCAGGTCCCGTCAACCGCTAAGTTTCTGGCGCCGTTGACACCTACTTGTCGACCCTCGGAGTCTCACGGGATTCGCTCCTTGGTACCTTTGCCAAGGGAAATTTGCCGCTACGCTACATCTCAACCTTCCACTTGGGGTAACCAACGAGGGGCGAGAAGCCATGAGCGCCCCCCACCCCTAGGGTTCCCAACCCTAGGCGCAGGGGGGAGGCCCAAGGGGGGTGCGCCAGCCCACTAGGGGCTGGTCCCCCTCCCCCTACGGCCCACGGGGCCCTCCGGGATGGGTGGCCCCACCCGGTGGACCCTCGGGACCCTTCCGGTGGTCCCGGTACACTATCGGTGACCCCCGGAACTCTCCCGATGGCCGAAACTGGACTTCTTATATATCATTCTTTACCTCCGGACCATTCCGGAACTCCTCGTGACATCCGGGATCTCATCTGGGACTCCGAAAAACATTCGGGTTACCGTGTGCATATATCTCTACAACCCTAGCGTCACCGAACCTTAAGTGTGTAGACCCTACGGGTTCGGGAGACACGTAAACATGACCGAGACGACTCTTCGGTCAATAACCAACAGCGGGGTCTAGATACCCATGTTGGTTCCCACGTGTTCCTCGATGATCTCATCGGATGAACCACGGTGTCAAGGATTCACTCAATCCCGTATGCTATTCCCTTTGTCTATCGGTACGGTACTTGCCCGAGATTCGATCGTCGGTATATCGATACCTTGTTCAATCTCGTCATGGCAAGTCTCTTTACTCGTTCTGTAATCCATCATCCCATGACTAACTCCTTAGTCACACTGAGCTCATTATGATGATGTCTTACCGAGTGGGCCCGGAGATACCTCTCCGTCATACGGAGTGACAAATCCCAGTCTCGGTTCGTGCCAACTCAACAGACACTTTCGGAGATACCCGTTGCGTACCTTTATAGCCACCCAGTTACGTTGTGACGTTTGGCACACCCAAAGTATTCCTACAGTATCCGGGAGTTGCACAACCTCATGGTCTAAGGAAAGGATACTTGACATTGGAAAAGCTTCAGCATTACGAACTACACGATCTTGTGCTAGGATTAGGATTGGGTCTTGTCCATCACATCATTCTCCTAATGATGTGATCCCGTTATCAATGACATCCAATGTCCATGGCCAGGAAACCGTGACCATCTGTTGATCAACGAGCTAGTAACTAGAGGCTTACCAGGGACACGTTGTGGTCTATGTATTCACACATGTATCGCTGTTTCCGTACAATACAATTCAAGCATGAATAACAGACAATTATCATGAACAAGGAAATATAATAATAACCATTTTATTATTGCCTCTAGGGCATATTTCCAACAGTCTCCCACTTGCACTAGAGTCAATAATCTAGTTACATTGTGATGAATCGAACACCCATAGAGTTCTGGTGTTGATCGTTCACTCATGGAAGAGGTTTAGTCAACGGATCTGCGACATTCAGATCCGTATGCACTTTACAAATATCTATGTCTCCATCTTGAACATAATTCCGGATGGAATTGAAACGGCACTTGATGTGCTTGGTCTTCCCGTGAAACATGGGCTCCTTGGCAATGGCAATAGCTCCAGTGTTGTCACAGAAGAAAGTCATCGGGCTTGACGCGCTTGGAATGACTCCTAGGTCGGTGATGAACTCCTTCATCCAGACTCCTTCCTGCGCTGCTTCACAAGCAGCTATGTACTCCGCTTCACATGTAGAATGTGCCACGACGCTCTGCTTGCAACTGCACCAGCTGACTGCTCCACCATTCAAAATATACACGTATCCGGTTTGTGACTTGGAGTCATCCAGATCTGTGTCGAAGCTAGCATCGACGTAACCCTTTATGACGAGCTCTTCGTCACCTCCATAAACAAGAAACATATCCTTAGTCCTTTTCAGGTACTTCAGGATGTTCTTGACCGCTGTCCAGTGTTCCATACCGGGATCACTTTGGTACCTCCCTACCAAACTTATGGCAAGGTTCACATCAGGTTTGGTACACAGCATGGCATACATAATAGACCCTATGGCTGAGGCATGGGGGATGACACTCATCTTTTCTCTATCTTCTGTCGTGGTCGGGGACTGAGCCGTGCTCAATCTCATACCTTGCAATATAGGCAAGAACCCTTTGTTGGACTGATCCATATTGAACTTCTTCAATATCTTGTCAAGGTATGTGCTTTGTGAAAGACCAATGAGGCGTCTCGATCTATCTCTATAGATCTTGATGCCTAATATATAAGCAGCTTCTCCAAGGTCCTTCATTGAAAAACTCTTATTCAAGTAGGCATTTATACTCTCCAAGAATTATATATCATTTCCCATCAGCAGTATGTCATCCACATATAATATGAGAAATGCTACAGAGCTCCCACTCACTTTCTTGCAAATACAGGCTTCTCCCCAAGTCTGTATAAATCCAAACGCTTTGATCACATCATTAAAGCGAATATTCCAACTCCGAGATGCTTGCACCAGCCCGTAGATCGAGCCCTGGAGCTTGCATACTTTGTTAGCATTTTCAGGATCGACAAAACCTTCCGGCTGCATCATATACAGTTCTTCCTTGAGGAAGCCATTAAGGAATGCCGTTTTGACGTCCATTTGCCATATTTCATAATCATAGAATGCGGCAATTGCAAACATGATTCGGACGGACTTCAGCATCGCTACGGGAGAGAAAGTCTCGTCGTAGTCAATCCCTTGAACTTGTCGATAACCTTTAGCGACAAGCCGAGCCTTATAGATGGTCACATTACCATCCGCGTCTGTCTTCTTCTTAAATATCCATTTATTTTCTATGGCGTGCCTATCATCGGGCAAGTCCACCAAAGTCCATACTTTGTTTTCATACATGGATCCTATCTCGGATTTCATGGCTTCAAGCCATTTGTTGGAATCCGAGCCCGCCATCGCTTCTTCATAGTTCGAAGGTTCACCGTTGTCTAACAACATGATTTCCATGACAGGGTTGCCGTACCACTCTGGTGCGGAACATGTCCTTGTGGACCTTCGAAGGTCAGTAGTAACTTGATATGTATCTTCATGATCATCATCATTAACTTCCTCCCTTGTCGGAGCAGGCACCTCAGGAACAATTTCCCGTGCCGCGCTACTCTCCGGTTCGGGAGGGGTGACTGTCACCTCATCGAGTTCTACTTTCCTCCCACTCACTTCTTTCGAGAGAAACTCTTTTTCTAGAAAGGATCCATTCTTGGCAACGAAAACCTTGCCTTCGGATCTGAGGTAGAAGGTGTACCCAATCGTTTCCTTTGGGTATCCTATGAAGACGCATTTTTCCGATTTGGGTTCGAGCTTCTCAGGTCGAAGTTTCTTGACATAAGCATCGCAACCCCAAACTTTTAGAAACGACAGCTTAGGTTTCTTGCCAAACCAAAGTTCATACAGTGTCGTCTCAACGGATTTTGACGGAGCCCTATTTAAAGTGAATGCGGCAGTCTCTAAAGCATAACCCCAAAAAGATAGCGGTAAGTCGGTGAGAGACATCATAGATCGCACCATGTCTAACAGAGTACGATTTCGACGTTCGGACACACCATTACGCTGAGGTGTTCCGGGCGGTGTCAATTGTGAAACAATTCCACAGTTTCTTAGGTGCGTGCCAAATTCTTGACTTAAATACTCATCCCCATGATCCGATCGTAAGAACTTTATTTTTCTGTCACGTTGATTCTCAACCTCATTCTGAAATTCCTTGAACTTTTCAAAGGTCTCAGACTTGTGTTTCATCAAGTAGACATACCCATATCTACTCAAGTCATTTGTGAGGGTGAGAACATAACGATAGCCTCCGCGAGCTTCGACACTCATTGGACCGCACACATCGGTATGTATGATTTCCAATAAGTTGGTCACTCGCTCCATTGTTCCGGAGAACAGAGTCTTGGTCATCTTGCCTAAGAGGCATGGTTCGCACATGTCAAATGATTCATAATCAAGAGACTCTAGAAGTCCATCTGCATGGAGCTTCTTCATACGTTTGACACCATTAGGACCAAGGCGGCAATGCCACAAGTATGTGGGACTATCATTATCAACTTTACATCTTTTGGCATTCACACTATGAATATGTGTATCATCACGTTCTAGATTCATCAAAAATAATCCATTTACCAGCGGGGCATGACCATAAAACATATCTCTCATATAAATAGAACAACAATTATTCTCGGATTTAAATGAGTAGCCATCTCGCATTAAACGAGACCCAGATACAATGTTCATGCTCAAAGCTAGTACTAAATAACAATTATTGAGGTATAAAACTAATCCCGAGGGTAGATGTAGAGGCAACGTTGATGGGCCTCGAACCCCTCGTTGGATTACCCCAAGTGGAAGGTGTAAGATGCAGTAAGTAGAAGTGTTTTCCCTTAGCAAAGATGCCAAGGATCGAATCCCCAGAGACTCCTAGGTTCAACAGGTAGGTGTCAACTTCTAACGGCGCAATTAGCAATCAACGTGGACCTACACACAGATACAAATAACTTTGCTCCCAACGAGTACAGAGAGGTTGTCAATCTCTCCGGCCTTGTAGTTCACAAAGGGTTAAAAGCAATATGATAGTAGTGATAGATAGTAATTTGCAATAGTAAGTAAAATAGCGGAAAGTAAAATAGTGTATGTGATCAATGATAGTAATATGGACCGGAGTCACATGATGTTCACTAGCGATGTCTCTCTCCCAAAAGACGATAAAACAGCTATGTGAGGTAACAAATTACAGCTGGGCAATTGACAGGACCACGAACGCAAACCAATGCTGACTACATTGCAAGAAAGGTTGAGGTTCAAAGCATGGGCGGTACGCCAAAGTAAGTAGACCGAAATCCAACTGCATCTACTACTAATCATCCACCTTGAGATATCTATCCAGAACATCTCGCTGGTATTAAGTTGCGAGTCCCACCCATAGTGTAAACTCAATGCAACAGACAACTGCATTAAAAGAACTTTGCGTAAAGTAAACAATCCTTGCACCCGCGGGCACAAGCACCGTTGCTTTCCCCCTTGTGGCAACAGCACATCCCCTAGACTCATGTTTCTGTCACTCAAGCTAGTCATCGAGGGGCATGAACCCACAATCGAGCATAACGTTCCCTCTTGGAGTCACTACTTACTACTCGGCCAAAGCAATAAATAACAACGGAGAACATGCAAGAATTACTTATGAACTAAAATATAAAAGAGGTGAATCAAATATATTACTCAAGATCAATCTGAACATAATCTCATAATCCATCGGATCCCAGCAAACTCAACATAGCAACAGCATAGGGATTACATAGGTGCCTCGATCATGTAGGGCAGCTCACGAGGACTAATTAGTGAAGCACAAGAACGGGAGGAGAACATCACATAGCAGCTGGTCATGGACTCATGGTCCAAGGGAGACTACTCACGAGAGGCGTCCATGGTGGTGGAGAAGCTCCCGGTGGTGATCCTCCCCTCCGGCAGGGTGCCGGGAAGAGTTCTCCTGGTGCTCCCGATCTTGGAAGCGGCGGCGGCGGCGGAACAGAGATGGGATCGCGAAAAGAAGTCATGTTTCAAGGGTTATGGGGGACCCTTTAAATATCTGCCAAAGTAGGGCATCGGGGGGCTCTCGGGGTGCCGAGGCGCCCCCCCGGCGCGGCCCAGGGGGGGGGGCGCCCACAGGGCGCCTGGGGCCCCTGTGCCCCCCCCCCCCAGGCTCCCCTTCGGAAGCAGTGTCGTTCCCGGAACGCTGATTTTTTATATATTTTTTCTGTATTTTTCTGGGCAGTTCTCGAAACGTGAAAACCTGAAATACAAAAACAGCCGAAAACAGAAACTGGCACTCGGGTGCACTGGATTAGTAAGTTAGTCCAAATATGACCAAAAGTGTATGGAAGTGTATGAATATCATAGCAATATCACCCAAAAGTAGCATGGAGCAAGCAGAAATTATAGATACGTTTTGGACGTATCAACATCCCCAAGCTTAATTCCTGCTCGTCCTCGAGTAGGTAAATGATAACAAGAATAATTTCTGTGGTGACATGCTATTAACCATATAAGACTTTCTCATAGTCATATGACAAAAGCTTACTGAGACAATGATTCTAAAGTAATTAAGTTGTCTCAAGAGAAAATCACAAATGACTGAAAGTTTTACAATATGAAACTGAAACATCAAAAAGATTTGCAATGAACATGATGTGCAAATATGATCAAGTGATATCTAGCTTGCCCCCTTTAGTGATGCAAAACATAAATGCAAGGGCACCTTCAAGGTTTAAGTGATGACTAGGTACAATCATTTCAGAATAAACGATATCACAATCATGCAAAAGACAATGCTACTTTGGGACAATGCACATTATACTCAGAATGACAATCATGCTCTCAGTAGTTGATGCTTGAAGTGCTAGAGCTTTTTATTATGAAACATGGAAGCAATTGTGTCAACGGTAGTAGTACTTCATATGTGTCATGCATAAAACATCTTATAAGTTGCAAGCCTCATGCATCGAATACTAATAGTGCTCGCTCCTTGTCCTAATTAGCTCGGATCCCCATGGGTTATCATTGCATTGCATATGTTTTTACCAAGTGTCACAAAGGGGTACCTCTATGCCACCTGTACAAAGGTCCAAGGAGATAGATCACATTTGATTTCTCGTTTTTGATAAATCTCAACTTGAGGACATCCATACCGGAACAACATAGAAAATAGATGATGGACTCCTCTTAAATGCATAAGCATATTCTCATGAGAGATTGAGGATTAAGGTCCAAGCTAAAACTTCCACCATGATGCATGGCTTTGGTTGGCGGCCCAATGTTCTTCTCTAACAATATGCATATTAATTCAACCCACGGTAAATCACCCTTACTTCAGACAAGACGAACATGCATAGCAACTCACATGATATTCAACAAAAGTGTGACAGTTGATGGTGTCCCCAGAAACATGGTTACCGCTCAGCAAGCAACTCATAAGAAATAAGATACATAAGCAACATATTCTTTACCACAATAGTTTTTAGGCTACTTTCCCATGAGCTATGTATTGCATGGTTAATTTGCTTAGTGCAGGTGTAGGTTAGCAAAAGACTGGGAGCAACCAACTAAGAGAGCAATGACGATCATAATCATGCAGAGCGACAAAGCAATATTGAATCAGGCATGGTAGTTATATCGCTACTTAGAAACAAAAGATCATCAAGGCTTGACAGACTTTCTTTACAGTCTTGAATATGCGTGAGCATACGCCAAGTCAATCAAAATAAATTCTCAAAGGAAGATATTACTAAACCATACTACATCATAGGCAAACAAACCAAGTTGGTATTCCAATGACACATTGGGAACCCCCCAGCTATTCGAGATTAACCATAAGAAAACCTGAACTACTAAGCACCATCATGAAAGTAGCATCTTTATCATAGACACATTAACCCATGCAATGGAAGCAAACTCTCTTAATAAGGTGAGCATGGTAATTAAAAAAGAGTTCAAGCAACCAACTAAATAAAAGCTCTTGAAAAGATAAGCATGAATACTAAGAGCAGAGCACGATAGTAGCTATTAAAAGACAAAGAACACACACAGCATAGATAGACATGAAAATTCTATGTAATGTTCTAGGTAGAGGTGGAGCGTGTTTCTATCCCACATAAAGGAATGCTGGGTTCCGACTCGTTATGAAAAACTAAAAAGAAAACTAAAAGCAAGACGCTCCAAGCATAGCACATAACACATGAAGTGATAAAAATATAGCGGAACGAAAGACGAACTGATAATGTTGATGGAGAAGGGGATGCACGGGGGCATCCCCAAGCTTAGACGCTTGAGTCTCCTTGAATATTTCTTGGGGGTGCATGGGGGCATCCCCAAGCTTGAGCGCTTGACACTCCTGAATCTTTTTATCATCTTCCCTCGCACACTTGAAAACTCCCTTCATACATAACTCATCATAATCTGATTAGCGAGGTTAGTACCCTTAATAAAATAATTATACCTTGCTGGAAATAAGGATATTCTTGAAGTTCTACTGTTTCTCAAGATTGCCAAAAGGTTTTTGCAAAGAAAAAGCAAGTTCTCAATTTGCAAAGTGAAGGTAAGGCAAAACTGGACAGAATCTGTGAAAAACAGAACAGCAGGCAGTAATTGACCTGTTCGGGATACTTCTACAACTCAAATCAAAAAACTCAGAACTGACGTACGAAAGACAATTATATAGAGAACGCTTTCGAAAAAATTCAGACCAAAAAGATGATCTGGTGATTTTATACGAATTTTTTTATCCAAAGACAGAATCTGTTTCCTGGACAGCACCTCACAACTTTTGAACTTTCTAGCAATCAGAGGCTATACTTGGCACAAATATGAAAAGCAAAGATACAATGATGATGCTACAGCAGTAAACAACATCAAGACACAACAAAAGCAAAAATTTTATTCATGTGGGCTGCCTCCCAAAAGCGCTTTCTTTTATGCCTTTAAGCTAGGCATAATGCAAAGATCAAGTTTTATCAAGAGTAAAAGAATAGCTAGCCCGTACAACGGACTCAAAAGGTAACTTGACCTTCTTACGAGGGAAGTGTTCCATCCCTTTCTTGAGAGGAAACTGAAATTTTATATTACCCTCTTTCATGTCAATGACAGCACCCAAAAAGGGACGTCCCAAAATAATTGGACATGAAGGATCACATTCAATATCCATAATAGTGAAATCAACGGGCACATAATTATCATTGACAACAATAAGAACATCATCGATCCTCCCCAAAGGTTTCTTTATGGAAGAATCAACGAGACGAACACCAAAAGAACAAGAATCATAAGGTTTCAATTTAAGCATATCATATATCCTTTTGGGCATAACAGAGGTACTAGCACCAACATCACATAATGCATAACAAGAGAAGTCATTCAAATAAATTTTTATCATAGGATCCCAACCATCCTCTAGCTTTCTAGGTATGGAGGCTTCTACTCTAAGTTTCTCCTCCCTAGCTTTGATGAGAGCATTAGTGATATGCTCTGTGAAGGCAAGGTTAAGCGTGCTAGTGCGGGGATCTCTAGACATCTTGTGAAGGAAATCAATAACTTATGTAAGAGTGCAATTATCAAAATCAAGGTCACGAGCATCAAGTAAGGTAGTAGTGGTGTCCTTAAGGCTCACCTGTTTGGTAGTTGACATAGCATCACCATTAATAGGTCCATTAGGACCAGGAGTACATTGGGTGCTAAGAGTGTGAACATTCTCAATAACTTGGATAGTAGCAACAGTGTGGTGGGTAGGAAGGCTCTTAATTCTTTCCTCTTCCTCCCTTTCTCTAGCCCATCTCTCTTTAAGCTTAGCCATCATCCTAATGTTTTCATTGATTTGCACTTGAGTAGCATTAATAGGGATGACTTCCTTCTCCTTAAGAGAAGAAGTTTCAATTTTTAGCAATTTTAACTCATTGGCTAAGTGGTCTACCTTAAAAGAAAGATCATCTAGTTTATGTAGTTTCTCTTCTACATTCTTATTAAAGGCTTTTTGGGTAGTGATGAAATCTCTAAGCATGGTCTCTAGTTCAGTATTGGAGTTCTTGGTACTAGGATAAGCATTGTTGTTCCCATAAGAGTTAGAGGGGAACGGTCTAGAATTGTTACCAAAGTTACTCCTATAAGCATTGTTGTTGAAATTGTTTCTAGAGATAAAGTTCACATCTACTTGTTCTTGAGCAATCAAAGAATTTAAAGGAACATCACGAGGATCAACAGTAGATTGCTTCGAAAGTAGAGACATAATCAAGTCAACTTTTTCATTGAGGGAGGAAATCTCCTCGACAGAGTTTACCTTCCTACCTGTTGGAGCGCATTCGGTGTGCCATTGGGAATAGTTGGTCATCATCTCATCGAGAAGATTTATGGCAGCACCAAGTGTAGTTGACATAAAAGTTCCTCCCGCGGCCGAATCTAACAAGTTCCGCGAGGTAAAGTTCAAGCCTGCATAAAAAGTTTGGATAACCATCCAAGTAGTCAAACCGTGAGTAGGGCAGTTCTTGATAGGAGATTTCATACGTTCCCAAGATTGGGCAACGTGTTCATTATCCAATTGTTTAAAATTCATGATGTTACTTCTAAGTTGGATAATTTTAGCAGGTGGATAGTATTTTCCGATAAAAGCATCTTTGCACTTGTCCCATGAATCTATGCTATTTCTAGGCAAAGACTGAAACCAAATTTTAGCTCCTCCTTTCAAGGATGGGACTATACCTCCTACGTGTCGAGTTAGAGGGGAACGGTCTAGAATTGTTACCTGTAATGCCCAGGATGGGACTATACCTCCTACGTGTCGAGGCACGACTTAAAGGTATAAGCCCATCCTAGAATGATCTCAAGTTTGGTATCTTTGCACGACTCATGTAAAAGAGGGATTAAATTGCAAAAGGAGATAGTTGGCTTACACTCGCCACTTCACACAATACATTACATAAGCATAACATCATTCAGAACATCACAACCCGACTACGGGCGAAGATCCAAAGAAAGATACCAAAACAACATAAAGCCACAGGTCAGGATCGAATCCTAGTAGAAACCACTACTGATCGTCGAAGCGTCACAAGCAAACGGCCAAACTCTTCAACGAGCTCCTGGTGAAGCACTGATCCATCACCTGCTTCAAACTCGGCTGAACATGCATCTGGTGTGGTGAAGTAACTGTGAGCCACAGAGGACTCAGCAATCCCGTTCCCGGGTAACAAAACTATTTAAGCCTTGGGTGAGGACAAGGCTGAAGAAAGAACGAGAGGTGAAGGAACAACAAGAGTCTGCAGCAGCAACTAGCACTATCTTACGTAATAGAGAGCGAGAAGAGAAGGCGCATCGGTCGAGAGATGATCACGAAGTGATCCTAACTAAAGCCGGTCAAACATAACCCCACCGTGTTCAACTCCCGAATCCCTATTCGGAAATTGACAGTCACGGTACACACGCTGGTAGTGTATTGAAACATTGTGTCAAGTTATCTACAACCAGATATTAACAAGCTCCCATCTGCCACATAACCGCGGGCACGGCTTTCGAAAGTTCAAAACCCTGCAGGGGTGTTCCAACTTGACCCATTACAAGCCCACGATCCGCGGAGTCGCAACTCCATAGGTGGGAAGACCCGAGTATTCTCGGAATCCCGTGCTCAAGTTAAACCGAACTAAGGTAAGGCTAATCCAGCAAATCCTCCCGGCGTGTCGACACCCTGATAGTAGCCGCGCGTATCTAAGTCTCAGGACACGACCGGATGAGTCATCCTACAGGTTTTTACCAAACCTCAAGTTTCCTTGAGGTGGCACCGCAGTCTGCTCGTTTCGGACCAACACTCATGTGGAGCACTGGCCCGGGGGGTTGAATTAAAATAAAAGGGATAGCTAGTCCACATGCAAGTTTTATTAGTTATTAGGCAAATAGTACCAATGTTGGGACTTGCTGGAAAAGACTTAGCACTTAGCGGTTTATCAAGGGGGTCCCAAACACCCCAACCGTGTTAGGAACGCATAATCAAGGAACATAACACCGGTTTATACGGTTCCTAACGGCATGAGTGGAACAAATCACCAAGCAAAAGGCTTAGCCTTCCACCCTTGCCAATATATAGATGATTTCATTTTTAAGCATTTATATAGTGTGATATAACCCAACCAAACTTCAACATGAAGCAAGCATCTTCAATCTTCACCTGCAACTAGCAATGCTATAAGAAGGGCTGAGCGAAGCGTACTTAGCCAAGCAACGGTTTGCATAGGTAGGTTGGTTAAACATGGCAATTGGTTACAAGTAGGAGGCTGACAAGAAGATCATGGGCATCGAGGCAAAACTATAGAGCGGATCTACTAGCAATAGGCAAAGATAGTAATGTTATCCGGGTTCGGTCATCTTGCCTGGGATTCCACAAGGGAGAAGAACGGATCCAAGAAGAAGACGGAGCAACAGTCGAGCGAATCCTCACAACTCCGGAACGAAACCCGAAGCTAACAAGAGAAGCAACCGGAAAGAAAGAAACAACACGGTAAACACACAAGCATAAACAAGGCATACGATGCACATCCAAGTATGATGCATGTCCGGTTTATATATGCATGGCATGGCAAGGTGCACAAACAATTCTACAAGTTAAGTGGAGCTCAATATGCAACGAGTTGCATATTGACGAAACACCACATTTAATTATTTAGTTGACTCTCGTTATTTACATGACAAGATTAAATGTTTTTAGCATGCAAGAGGTGAAGCATAAACAAACTACCTATTTAGGCAATTTAAATGAGGCCGGAAAATAACAACAACATATCCGAAAAATCCTCATGAGCATGTTTATTAATTATAAGCAAGCAACAATTACATTCTCATGTTGTTATCATGATGCGGATGACATGATCAAGTTTATGCAATTTATTAAAAGGTTGACTTAAAAGAGATATAGATGATAAGGAGAAAATAGTCATCGTGGTGGAAAGAAAGGGGGCCACGGCAACGATCCGAAAATGATGCCACGCAACATATCGGTTCCGGTAACTCGTTGAGAGTCTGGTGCAAAAGATGAAGGGCGGCGAAGCGTGAGTCAAACGAGATGAAAGGTGGGGCGATCCCGTTACCGGGTTCCCACGAGTCGGTGACGAGGCAACCGAGGAACATGACAAAAGGCCGGAACGGGCACGGTGCACACAAGGGAACATTTCATACAACACAAGCAAGCATCACACGGGTCACCGGCTCGGCGGTTATACCTTCGGAACCATCGTTCTCGGAGGGGTTCGAGGTCATAGTGGAAGTAGCGGAAGTAGTCGTTCTCGCGGGTCGTGGAGGAAGTAGTGGTTCACGTTTCCGAAGAGGAAGTAGCCGTTCACGGGGCGGTAGTTGTACTCGGGCGACGGTAGAGGAAGTAGTGGTACTCGGCGACGGTAGATGTGCTCGTTCCGTTCGGTCTTGCCGGTCTCGTCTCGAGTCGTAGATGTACATGTCGTCGAGGTACTTGAGGGTTCCGATGGCTCCGGCGTGGGTAGTGGTACTTGTCGTTTCGCCGTGTAGGGGTACTTGACAGACGTCGACGTCATGGTACATGAGGGTCGTCGAGCGTAGGGGTACTCGTTTCCGTAGATGTACGCATATCCGTAGATGTTCGTGTCGCGAGGAGAGGTACTTGGCGCATTCGGAGATGGGGTCTTGCCTGCGGTGCACTTGACAAAAAAAACAACAGTACACAAACATAACACAGCAGCAGAACAAAAAGGGCAGCACGGGGCTAGGCGGCGCCGGAAACAGAGGCAGGGCCTCGGCGCGAACTGGTCGGAGGGAGGCAGACGGGGCGAAGCGGTGCCGCGGGACGAGGCGCGCTACGGGGCCAGAGGACCTGGCCTTGGCAGAGGATGGGCGTCGGAGGAGCGCTCGGGGCGGCACATCGAGGCGCAGAGGAGAGGGGCTCGAGGCGCGCATCGGGAACGCGCAGGAGGAGGTCGGGGCGACCAGAGGGAAGGGCGCCGGTGCCTGGTCGCTGGAGAACTAGGCGAGGCGAGGCCCTGGAGGGCACGCATCGGGGCGCTGCGGACGACGCGGTCATCCCTGGCGCTGCAGGGCGATGGGGTCGGGACGCTCGGGCGGAGGCGAGCGATGGGAGAACGGGGCCTGGAGGAGCTGGTGCGAAGGAGAGATGGGGCTCGGGCGACCTGGCGGCTCGGGCGAGATGGGAAGCGAGGGAGAGCGAACGGGGAATCAGGGCTCGAGGGGAGAGAGAGCTGCGGGACCAGCCAGAGGGGATCGATGGGAGAGGGTTCGGGCGACAGAGGGAGAGAGCGATGCGTGTGGCGGCGGCGCACAGGGGAAGAGGGAGAGGAGCGATGGGGCTTAGGGTTAGGTGGGGTGCGGGCTGGGAAGATGGGCCGCGGAGGTTGAGGCCCGAGCGGCTGGGCCAAGAAGGGTGGCTGCGGTGAGAGGCCTGGAAGGCTGAGAAGGCAGGGAGGAGATGGGCCAAAGGAGGGGCTGAGGCCCAGAGGCCGGCTTTTCCCGTTTTTAAAATATTTCTGCAATTAACCAAACCACAGAATATAAGACGGGAAAAGGCCAGGGGTTCACGGGAAGAAATTGAAAGAAGTAACAATACTTCTGGACTCCTGGAATTATGCCCCATTTAAATAAAATACTCAGGCATTATTTAGAGATAGAAAAATAATTCAAGTTTGAATTTAGTTCAAACTAGAGCCATTTTTGAATCTGACCAGAGCATATCTGAAAAGGGTGAAATTTGGAGGAGGGGCAAATGGCCTGGTCTAGAATTTTTAGGAAAAGAATGAACATTAATGGAGGTAGCGAAGAACTCACTTGCATGACGAAGTAAAAGAATAAGAGGAAGAAGAAGACGAAGGATGGGTGTTGCATGGAACATATGCAAGTGTGTTGGGTTAATTCCAACGAATGGAATATTTAATATAGCTCCCTAAATATTGAGAGGCTTTTATATGTTATAAAGAGAAGTCATTCTTCCCTCGATTTAAATGGACCGAAGGTCCACACGATTTATTAGGTTGAGATGCAAAAGAAATAAATATGACATGATGGCATGATGACATGATGCAATGCAAAAAATAAATAACACAAGCTCAAAAGAACACACGGGCAACCCGGAACATCTGGAATCTTCTGGAATCTTCTGGGACGTCGGTCTCGGGCGTCACAACTCTCCCACACTAACAGAGGATCTCGACCCGAGATCCTGGAGATATCACCGGGTAAAAAAAACGAAAAGGAGGAGGTAAAACAAAGTTGCTTCCTTGACAGACGAGTGAAAACATGAACCTTGAGAGGTTTAACAAACTTGAAAGAAAGAATGCAACGGAGATGAACGAATATGAAAACTCCGTTAGAAAAGGGAACAAGGAGCATAACAAGAACCTTGTAGGTTGAAAGACATGAAACAAGAGCTTACGAACCAAAAGAATATGAAACTGCAAAGGTATAGCCAAGGAATAAGAATGCCAGAATTTGGACAGCACTCCGTCTGGAAAATGGAAGGAATTAACAAGAACTTGAGAAGATGGAATGATACTTGATGAAAACAACAGCATATTGCCTCCGAAACAATTAAAAGAATGGCACAAGGTTAAGAAAGATTTCAGACAGCACTCCGGTTGAAAGATAGGCAAAACTTTGATAAGATGAGGGAACTTGAATGAAGAATACAACACTCCGGTTAATGATAAGCAAGGGAAAGAACATGATCTTGATAAAAACGAGATGGTGGTTAAAGAGAGCAATATCACAAAACCTCCGGAATGAAAGAATAGAATAAAGATCAATGAAAGAAATGAATGGAGAAGAAAAGACAACTTCTCGCACAAATGAATTAGGAAAACCTCCTTACAAAGAAGGGTTGAATGGGGTTGATGGAAAAATCAACACGAAATGAATAAGCTTGATGTGGGCTTATGTAAAACATCTCAAAATTATGAGGTGACAACCAACCACTAACGGAAATATTTGATTGGATTGAGATCAACAAGGAGACGAAGAACTTATTCCACCGGAAGGATAAATGAAGAACTTGGGTTGTTTATAAGCACCATAATAGCAAAAATTCTCAAGGAAAGCTTTAGGTGAAATAAACCCCAAGAATACTCCAACGAATAAAAAATGAGGGGTTGAAAGGATTTCATGAACGAAGAATAAGATGGGTTTAAATATCTCATTCTTGATAACTCGTGAATCATGAAACATGAAGGAATTGTCAAGAATGACATAACACCATCTGAAAGATAAGGTAGAAAGGATTGCAATTGGAAAACATGAAGAAGAATGCTTGAGCTCCAACAAGAATCTTGAAGAAAACTTCAAGGATGAATTAAAACATGATGAACCACCATGAGAACTCCGGTAATGAAAGCATGAGAAGTGAAAGATGAAAATAATAAGATTCAAGGCCTGTGATGAATTAGATTGAGGTTGAAATGATATGATTGAAATAACTTGGAGCTCCGGAAACAAGATAAAGAATTTAGAACCGAGAATATGATATGATGAACAAGCTCCAGACAAAAGAATTAAATCACCTTGAAGGAATAAGAATAAGAATTATGTCATGCATCTCCTTCACCAATTTAAATTGATGACAACCAAAGGATTTGGCATACTACTTATTCTCGTTGCAAAGAATTAAAGAGAGATCTAGCACAAGCTTGGGTAAATCTTCAACGAACCACCGGTAGGATTATGAAAAGAACAAATGAATTAAGACGATAACCATGGAAGGGTAATCTTGAATGAACCACCGTAAGAATAGGGAGACGAACGAGAAACATCAATGAAGAATATTTGGAGGACGAAGTTGAAAACTGAGAACGAAGAAATATTCTGAAATGATGGCCTTCGGAGGATCACAAAGAAAAGAATTCATGAAACACTTCGGATGGGTATGAAAAATAATTCCTCACAATCAAAACGACAATGAGGATGGCAAGAAGCTAGAACCACGAATCTTCAATGGAACGGGCCAAGATTTAAGAGAAAACACTTCTCCGATCTCCAAATGCTGAGAATGAAGACGAGAAATGCCATAAGAATTGTTGAGCACTCCGGAATGAAGAATTAAAAAGGTTGAACCAATGATGAAAAAGAATTTGAAATCGATCTTGGAGAAGGACTGTGACTGATGGAAATCATTCTTACGTCACACTTTGAAAAGAATTTGAGTATAACTCCGGAAAATTGAAGAGTCAGGTAAGATCCTGGGAAAAGACCTGTGGGTTAGGGCCCACTCAAAGAAATCACTGTTGGAAAAGATTGCTTAAGAGATATTGCACCGATTGAATTAAATGGCTCGAATAAGATAACAATCTCAATATAGCTAGAATGGATTAAGAATGGAATTATGAATCTTGAGTACTCCGGATATGAATAGCAAGATGAGAATGAATAATTGGTGCACCGGAATAAGAAAGCATTGTGAAAAAAAGAAAAGGATAAGATCAACATCGAAATCTTGAATTACATCCACCGGCAGAATTTAGAGAACAAATGAATGATGAACTTGAAGCTCTTGAGCATCTTCACGATAAATCACCGGATAAGAACATTGAAGGAAAAGAAAGAAGAAACATCACATGAATAAAATGGATATTTCATTTAAGAATTTCTGGCTCCAAGAAAAAGAAGGGGGGAGGGTGGGGAAAACAAAGACACCTTGGGATGAACAAAATGGACACCGGTTGAAAAAGAATTAACATGACCATTTTGATGATCAAGAAGAATTAGCACTCCCATAGAAATATGAGAACACCGATTAGGAAAGGTATGGAATCAACATTTGACATCGAAGCAACTCGAATACCAGAATCAAAACGAAACAAAGGATAGATGTGCAACATGATCTTCACAATATCATCCGAACAGAGAATTGAACGAATGAATTTCCGTAGGTACATCAACTCGTCGAGAAGCCACTTGAAGAACAAAAGATAAATAAAAAAAGAACAAGGAACAGATAGAACAAATACAAGATAGAAGCTTCGTTCGACATCTTCGTGCTGAAAGCTCATGGAACGTGTTACAAAAGGGTTTTGCAATCCCCGGATCAGCATAGCCAAGGACCCTTTAAGATGCAACTCCCGATCAGAACAAGTCCATAAAACCACTTCACTCAATGTAGAACCCCAAACTTCATATCGTGCATCCATTGGAAGAATGCCTAGAACTACTAGATGAACCCACCTATAGATTTCCGAAAGTTTCCAGTTATGCAATCAGGTGTTGGGGATACACAGGAAGCACCACGCAATCAACTCTAAACCTACATCCAGGTGTATCCATCCTTCAACACATAACCAGTCTTTCTCGGAAACTGTTTACCTCGGACCTTCGAAAAGCATCCACTATAACAAGCTATGGCAATACTCTCGAGCTACCTCCCCAGTACTGGGTGATGTCGGGGTTATCTTGCCACTGGCCGTATAGGAGAGATTTTCGATGTCGGCCGTCTTAAGTATTTAGTACTGCCGCGATATGCTTGTTACAATGATACCCCGAAACTCAACTCCTCGGTAACAGGAGGCATCGAGAACAATATCCTTGTCACAAGAACATCGAAACAATCCCAGAATACTCGCGAGATCCTAAAAAAAATTTGGTGCAATTTTTGTAAGTAGAAGAGGCAAGAGTAATCGTCAGGAGTCCTCACCAGAATGAAAAGAGATGAGAAGCAAACAGAAATCCTACTCTCCGATATATATATAGGACTCAAAACATTTTCAGTGTGTGCCTAGACTCAACCGTCAACGATTCGATCAATCAGTGGGGGCTTCTAGGTCGGAGAAGGCTCTGAATACCAACTTGTAATGCCCAGGATGGGACTATACCTCCTACGTGTCGAGGCACGACTTAAAGGTATAAGCCCATCCTAGAATGATCTCAAGTTTGGTATCTTGGCACGACTCATGTAAAAGAGGGATTAAATTGCAAAAGGAGATAGTTGGCTTACACTTGCCACTTCACACAATACATTACATAAGCATAACATCATTCAAAACATCACAACCCGACTACGGGCGAAGATCCAAAGAAAGATACCAAAACAACATAAAGCCACAGGTCAGGATCGAATCCTAGTAGAAACCACTACTGATCGTCGAAGCGTCACAAGCAAACGGCCAAACTCTTCAACAAGCTCCTGGTGAAGCACTGATCCATCACCTGCTTCAAACTCGGCTGAACCTGCATCTGGTGTGGTGAAGTAACTGTGAGCCACAGAGGACTCAGCAATCCCGTTCCCGGGTAACAAGACTATTTAAGCCTTGGGTGAGGACAAGGCTGAAGAAAGAACGAGAGGTGAAGGAACAACAAGAGTCTGCAGCAGCAACTAGCACTATCTTACGTAATAGAGAGCGAGAAGAGAAGGCGCATCGGTCGAGAGATGATCACGAAGTGATCCTAACTAAAGCCGGTCAAACATAACCCCACCGTGTTCAACTCCCGAATCCCTATTCGGAAATTGACAGTCACGGTACACACGCTGGTAGTGTATTGAAACATTGTGTCAAGTTATCTACAACCGGATATTAACAAGCTCCCATCTGCCACATAACCGCGGGCACGGCTTTCGAAAGTTCAAAACCCTGCAGGGGTGTTCCAACTTGACCCATTACAAGCCCACGATCCGCGGAGTCGCAACTCCATAGGTGGGAAGACCCGAGTATTCTCGGAATCCCGTGCTCAAGTTAAACCGAACTAAGGTAAGGCTAATCCAGCAAATCCTCCCGGCGTGTCGACACCCTGATAGTAGCCGCGCGTATCTAAGTCTCAGGACACGACCGGATGAGTCATCCTACAGGTTTTTACCAAACCTCAAGTTTCCTTGAGGTGGCCCCGCAGTCTGCTCGTTTCGGACCAACACTCATGTGGAGCACTGGCCCGGGGGGTTGAATTAAAATAAAAGGGATAGCTAGTCCACATGCAAGTTTTATTAGTTATTAGGCAAATAGTACCAATGTTGGGACTTGCTGGAAAAGACTTAGCACTTAGCGGTTTATCAAGGGGGTCCCAAACACCCCAACCGTGTTAGGAACGCATAATCAAGGAACATAACACCGGTTTATACGGTTCCTAACGGCATGAGTGGAACAAATCACCAAGCAAAAGGCTTAGCCTTCCACCCTTGCCAATATATAGATGATTTCATTTTTAAGCATTTATATAGTGTGATATAACCCAACCAAACTTCAACATGAAGCAAGCATCTTCAATCTTCACCTGCAACTAGCAATGCTATAAGAAGGGCTGAGCGAAGCGTACTTAGCCAAGCAACGGTTTGCATAGGTAGGTTGGTTAAACATGGCAATTGGTTACAAGTAGGAGGCTGACAAGAAGATCATGGGCATCGAGGCAAAACTATAGAGCGGATCTACTAGCAATAGGCAAAGATAGTAATGTTATCCGGGTTCGGTCATCTTGCCTGGGATTCCACAAGGGAGAAGAACGGATCCAAGAAGAAGACGGAGCAACAGTCGAGCGAATCCTCACAACTCCGGAACGAAACCCGAAGCTAACAAGAGAAGCAACCGGAAAGAAAGAAACAACACGGTAAACACACAAGCATAAACAAGGCATACGATGCACATCCAAGTATGATGCATGTCCGGTTTATATATGCATGGCATGGCAAGGTGCACAAACAATTCTACAAGTTAAGTGGAGCTCAATATGCAACGAGTTGCATATTGACGAAACACCACATTTAATTATTTAGTTGACTCTCGTTATTTACGTGACAAGATTAAATGTTTTTAGCATGCAAGAGGTGAAGCATAAACAAACTACCTATTTAGGCAATTTAAATGAGGCCGGAAAATAACAACAACATATCCGGAAAATCCTCATGAGCATGTTTATTAATTATAAGCAAGCAACAATTACATTCTCATGTTGTTATCATGATGCGGATGACATGATCAAGTTTATGCAATTTATTAAAAGGCTGACTTAAAAGAGATATAGATGATAAGGAGAAAATAGTCATCGTGGTGGAAAGAAAGGGGGCCACGGCAACGATCCGAAAATGATGCCACGGCAACATATCGGTTCCGGTAACTCGTTGAGAGTCCGGTGCAAAAGATGAAGGGCGGCGAAGCGTGAGTCAAACGAGATGAAAGGTGGGGCGATCCCGTTATCGGGTTCCCACGAGTCGGTGACGAGGCAACCGAGGAACATGACAAAAGGCCGGAACGGGCACGGTGCACACAAGGGAACATTTCATACAACACAAGCAAGCATCACACGGGTCATCGGCTCGGCGGTTATACCTTCGGAACCATCGTTCTCGGAGGGGTTCGAGGTCGTAGTGGAAGTAGCGGAAGTAGTCGTTCTCGCGGGTCGTGGAAGAAGTAGTGGTTCACGTTTCCGAAGAGGAAGTAGCCGTTCACGTGGCGGTAGTTGTACTCGGGCGACGGTAGAGGAAGTAGTGGTACTCGGCGACGGTAGATGTGCTCGTTCCGTTCGGTCTTGCCGGTCTCGTCTCGAGTCGTAGATGTACATGTCGTCGAGGTACTTGAGGGTTCCGATGGCTCCGGCGTGGGTAGTGGTACTTGTCGTTTCGCCGTGTAGGGGTACTTGACAGACGTCGACGTCGTGGTACATGAGGGTCGTCGAGCGTAGGGGTACTCGTTTCCGTAGATGTACGCATATCCGTAGATGTTCGTGTCGCGAGGAGAGGTACTTGGCGCATTCGGAGATCGGGTCTTGCCTGCGGTGCACTTGACAAAAAAAACAACAGTACACAAACATAACACAGCCGCAGAACAAAAAGGGCAGCACGGGGCTAGGCGGCGCCGGAAACAGAGGCAGGGCCTCGGCGCGAACTGGTCGGAGGGAGGCAGACGGGGCGAAGCGGTGCCGCGGGACGAGGCGCGCTACGGGGCCAGAGGACCTGGCCTTGGCAGAGGACGGGCGTCGGAGGAGCGCTCGGGGCGGCACATCGAGGCGCAGAGGAGAGGGGCTCGAGGCGCGCATCGGGAACGCGCAGGAGGAGGTCGGGGCGACCAGAGGGAAGGGCGCCGGTGCCTGGTCGCTGGAGAACCAGGCGAGGCGAGGCCCTGGAGGGCGCGCGTCGGGGCGCTGCGGACGACGCGGTCATCCCCGGCGCTGTAGGGCGATGGGGTCGGGACGCTCGGGCGGAGGCGAGCGATGGGAGAACGGGGCCTGGAGGAGCTGGTGCGAAGGAGAGATGGGGCTCGGGCGACCTGGCGGCTCGGGCGAGATGGGAAGCGAGGGAGAGCGAACGGGGAATCAGGGCTCGAGGGGAGAGAGAGCTGCGGGACCAGCCAGAGGGGATCGATGGGAGAGGGTTCGGGCGACAGAGGGAGAGAGCGATGCGTGTGGCGGCGGCGCACAGGGGAAGAGGGAGAGGAGCGATGGGGCTTAGGGTTAGGTGGGGTGCGGGCTGGGAAGATGGGCCGCGGAGGTTGAGGCCCGAGCGGCTGGGCCAAGAAGGGTGGCTGCGGTGAGAGGCCTGGAAGGCTGAGAAGGCAGGGAGGAGATGGGCCAAAGGAGGGGCTGAGGCCCAGAGGCCGGCTTTTCCCGTTTTTAAAATATTTCTGCAATTAACCAAACCACAGAATATAAGACGGGAAAAGGCCAGGGGTTCACGGGAAGAAATTGAAAGAAGTAACAATACTTCTGGACTCCTGGAATTATGCCCCATTTAAATAAAATACTCAGGCATTATTTAGAGATAGAAAAATAATTCAAGTTTGAATTTAGTTCAAACTAGAGCCATTTTTGAATCTGACCAGAGCATATCTGAAAAGGGTGAAATTTGGAAGAGGGGCAAATGGCCTGGTCTAGAATTTTTAGGAAAAGAATGAACATTAATGGAGGTAGCGAAGAACTCACTTGCATGACGAAGTAAAAGAATAAGAGGAAGAAGAAGACGAAGGATGGGTGTTGCATGGAACATATGCAAGTGTGTTGGGTTAATTCCAACGAATGGAATATTTAATATAGCTCCCTAAATATTGAGAGGCTTTTATATGTTATAAAGAGAAGTCATTCTTCCCTCGATTTAAATGGACCGAAGGTCCACACGATTTATTAGGTTGAGATGCAAAAGAAATAAATATGACATGATGGCATGATGACATGATGCAATGCAAAAAATAAATAACACAAGCTCAAAAGAACACACGGGCAACCCGGAACATCTGGAATCTTCTGGAATCTTCTGGAATCTTCTGGGAAGTCGGTCTCGGGCGTCACATTACCAAAGTTACTCCTATAAGCATTGTTGTTGAAATTGTTTCTAGAGATAAAGTTCACATCTACTTGTTCTTGAGCAATCAAAGAATTTAAAGGAACATCACGAGGATCAACAGTAGATTGCTTCGAAAGTAGAGACATAATCAAGTCAACTTTTTCATTGAGGGAGGAAATCTCCGCGACAGAGTTTACCTTCCTACCTGTTGGAGCGCATTCGGTGTGCCATTGGGAATAGTTGGTCATCATCTCATCGAGAAGATTTGTGGCAGCACCAAGTGTAGTTGACATAAAAGTTCCTCCCGCGGCCGAATCTAACAAATTTCGTGAGGTAAAGTTCAAGCCTGCATAAAAAGTTTGGATAACCATCCAAGTAGTCAAACCGTGAGTAGGGCAGTTCTTGATAAGAGATTTCATACGTTCCCAAGCTTGGGCAATGTGTTCATTATCCAATTGTTTAAAATTCATGATGTTACTTCTAAGTTGGATAATTTTAGCAGGTGGATAGTATTTTCCGATAAAAGCATCTTTGCACTTGTCCCATGAATCTATGCTATTTCTAGGCAAAGACTGAAACCAAATTTTAGCTCCTCCTCTCAAGGAGAAAGGAAAAATCTTAAGCTTAACAATATTACCATCTATTTCTTGGTACTTTTGCATATCACAAAGTTCTACAAAGTTGTTCAAGTGTAAAGCAGCATCATCTCCAGCACCGGAGAATTGTTCTCTCATAACTAAGTTCAGTAAAGCAGGTTTAATTTCATATGAAGGTGCTGAAGTGGCAGGTGTAGTGATAGGTGTGCTGATAAAGTCATCGTTGTTGTGACTAGTGAAGTCACACAACTTGGTGTTCTCGGTGGAACCCATAGTAGCAAGCAAGCAAGATAACTATTTTTGTGATTTTCGATAAAAGATACTAAAGCAAATAATGACAGGTAAACTAACAAGACTAATAAGCAAAGGTAAAAGATAGCATGCAACTCCCCTATCCTGAAGAGTGGAGTCCCCGGCAACGGCGCCAGAAAATACTCCTTGATGGGCCTCGAACCCCTCGTTGGATTACCCCAAGTGGAAGGTGTAAGATGTAGTAAGTAGAAGTGTTTTCCCTTAGCAAAGATGCCAAGGATCGAATCCCCAGAGACTCCTAGGTTCAACAGGTAGGTGTCAACTGCTAACGGCGCAATTAGCAATCAACGTGGACCTGCACACAGATACAAATAACTTTGCTCCCAACGAGTACAGAGAGGTTGTCAATCTCTCCGGCCTTGTAGTTCACAAAGGGTTAAAAGCAATATGATAGTAGTGATAGATAGTAATTTGCAATAGTAAGTAAAATAGCGGAAAGTAAAATAGTGTATGTGATCAATGATAGTATTATGGACCGGAGTCACATGATGTTCACTAGCGATGTCTCTCTCCCAAAAGGCGATAAAACAGCTATGTGAGGTAACAAATTACAGCTGGGCAATTGACAGGACCACGAACGCAAACCAATGCTGACTACATTGCAAGAAAGGTTGAGGTTCAAAGCATGGGTGGTACGCCAAAGTAAGTAGACCGAAATCCAACTGCATCTACTACTAATCATCCACCTTGAGATATCTATCCAGAACATCTCGCTGGTATTAAGTTGCGAGTCCCACCCATAGTGTAAACTCAATGCAACAGACAACTGCATTAAAAGAACTTTGCGTAAAGTAAACAATCCTTGCACCCGCGGGCACAAGCACCGTTGTTTTCCCCCTTGTGGTAACAGCACATCCCCTAGACTCATGTTTCTGTCACTCAAGCTAGTCATCGAGGGGCATGAACCCACAATCGAGCATAACGTTCCCTCTTGGAGTCACTACTTACTACTCGGCCAAAGCAATAAATAACAACGGAGAACATGCAAGAATTACTTATGAACTAAAATATAAAAGAGGTGAATCAAATATATTACTCAAGATCAATCTGAACATAATCTCATAATCCATCGGATCCCAGCAAACTCAACATAGCAACAGCATAAGGATTACATAGGTGCCTCGATCATGTAGGGCAGCTCACGAGGACTAATTAGTGAAGCACAAGAACGGGAGGAGAACATCACATAGCTGCTGGTCATGGACTCATGGTCCAAGGGAGACTACTCACGAGAGGCGTCCATGGTGGTGGAGAAGCTCCCGGTGGTGATCCTCCCCTCCGGCAGGGTGCCGGGAAGAGTTCTCCTGGTGCTCCCGATCTTGGAAGCGGCGGCGGCGGCGGAACAGAGATGGGATCGCGAAAAGAAGTCATGTTTCAAGGGTTACGGGGGACCCTTTAAATATCTGCCAAAGTAGGGCATCGGGGGGCTCTCGGGGTGCCGAG
>LR738713.1:805128651-805265385 GCA_902687465.1 Secale cereale
TGTGCCCCCCAGGCTCCCCTTCGGAAGCAGTGTCGTTCCCGGAACGCTGATTTTTTATATATTTTTTCTGTATTTTTCTGGGCAGTTCTCGAAACGTGAAAACCTGAAATACAAAAACAGCCGAAAACAGAAACTGGCATTGGGGTGCACTGGATTAGTAAGTTAGTCCAAATATGATCAAAAGTGTATGGAAGTGTATGAATATCATAGCAATATCACCCAAAAGTAGCATGGAGCAAGCAGAAATTATAGATACGTTTTGGACGTATCAAGCGTGCCGACGGCGATCACATCGACCTTGGAACCATTCCCGACGCGCATCGTCACCTCGTCCTTCGTCAGTCTCCGCTTATTCTGTAGCTCCTGCTTTGAGTTACAAATGTGAGCAACTGCACCGGTATCAAATACCCAGGAGCTACTACGAGCGCTGGTAAGGTACACATCAATAACATGTATATCACATATACCTTTGACGTTGCGGGCCTTCTTGTCTGCTAAGTATTTGGGGCAGTTCCGCTTCCAGTGACCCGTTCCCTTGCAATAAAAGCACTCAGTCTCAGGCTTGGGTCCATTCTTTGGCTTCTTCCCGGCAACTGGCTTACCGGGCGCGGCAACTCCTTTGCCGTCCTTCTTGAAGTTCTTCTTACCCTTGCCCTTCTTGAACTTAGTGGTTTTATTTACCATCAACACTTGATGCTCTTTCTTGATCTCCACCTCCGCTGATTTCAGCATTGAATACACCTCGGGATTGGACTTCTCCATCCCTTGCATATTGAAGTTCAACACGAAGCTCTTGTAGCTAGGTGGGAGCGACTGAAGGATTCTGTCAACGACCGCTTCGTTTGGGAGATTCATTCCCAACTGAGACAAGCGGTTGTGCAACCCAGACAACTTGAGTATATGCTCGCTGACAGAACTATTTTCCTCCATCTTACAGATGTAGAATGCGTTGGAGACGTCATATCTCTCAACTCGGGCATGAGCTTGGAAAACCATTTTCAGCTATTGGAACATCTCATATGCTCTGTGGTGCTCAAAACGCTTTTGGAGCCCCGATTTTAAACTGTAGAGCATGCCGCACTGAACCAGGGAGTAATCATCACAACGCGACTGCCAAGCGTTCATAACATCTTGGTTTGCCGGGGTGGGAGCGTCACCTAGCGGTGCTTCTAGGACATAAGTTTTCTTGGCAGCTATGAGGATGATCCTCAGGTTACGGACCCAATCCGTATAGTTGCTACCATCGTCTTTCAGCTTGGATTTCTCTAGGAACGCGTTGAAGTTGAGGGTGACATGAGCGTGGGCCATTTGATCTACAAGACATATTGTAAAGAATTTAGACTAAGTTCATGACAATTAAGTTCATCTAATCAAATTTAATGAACTCCCACTCAGATTGACATCTCTCTAGTCATCTAAGTGATACATGATCCGAATCGACTAGCCCGTGTCCAATCATCACGTGAGACGGACCAGTCATCAACGGTGAACATCTTCATGTTGATCGTATCTTCTATACGACTCATGTTCGACCTTTCGGTCTTCCATGTTCCGAGGCCATGTCTATACATGCTAGGCTCGTCAAGTGAACCCTAAGTGTATTGCATGTGTAAATCTGGCTTACACCCGTTGTATGCGAACGTTAGAGCCTATCACACCCGATCATCACGTGGTGCTTCGGAACAACGATCCTTAGCAACGGTGCACTGTTAGGGGGAACACAATTCTTGAAATTTTTAGTGAGAGATCATCTTATTTACTACCGTCGTTCTAAGCAAATAAGATGCATAAACATGATAAACATCATATGCAATCAAATAAAGTGACATGATATGGCCAATATCATTTTGCTCCTTTGATCTCCATCTTCGGGGCACCATGATCATCTTTGTCACCGGCATGACACCATGATCTCCATCATCATGATCTCCATCATCGTGTCTTCATGAAGTCGTCTCGCCAAATGTTACTTCTACTACTATGGCTAACGTTTAGCAATAAAGTAAAGTAATTACATGGCGTTATTCAGTGACACGCAGGTCATACAATAAATAAGACAACTCCTATGGCTCCTGCCGGTTGTCATTCTCATCGACATGCAAGTCGTGATTCCCTATTACAAGAACATGATCAATCTCATACATCACATATATCATTCATCACATCTTCTTGGCCATATCACATCACATAGCACATGCTGCAAGAACAAGTTAGACGTCCTTTAATTGTTGTTCCAAGTTTTTACGTGGCTTCTATAGGTTTCTAGCAAGAACGTTTCTTACCTACGCCAAAACCACAACGTGATATGTCAATTTCTATTTACCCTTCATAAGGACCCTTTTCATCGAATTCGATCCGACTAAAGTGGGAGAGACACACACCCGCCAGCCACCTTATGCAACTAGTGCATGTCAGTCGGTGGAACCAGTCTCACGTAAGCGTACGTGTAAGGTCGGTCCGGGCTGCTTCATCCCACGATGCCGCCGAATCAAGATTGGACTAGTAGCGGCAAGAGAATTGAACAAAATCAATGCCCACAACTTGTTTGTGTTCTACTCGTGCAAGATGCTATGCAAAGACCTAGCTCAGATGCCACTGTTGGGTAACGTAGCAGAATTCAAAAAATTTCCTACGCTTCACCAAGACGCTGGGTCTAGCAACGAGCATAAAGGAGTGCATCTACATACCCTTTGTAGATCACGAGCGAAAGCATTCGAAGGAACGTGGATCATGGAGTCGTACTCGTCGTGATCCCTGTCACCGATGATCGCAGCGCCGAACGGACGGCACCTCCGCGTTCAACACACGTATGGTACAGCGACGTCTCCTCCTTCTTGATCCAGCAAGGGGGGAGGAGAGGTTGATGGAGATCCAGCAGCACGACGGCGTGGTGGTGGATGCAACGGGATAAGCTGCAGGGCTTCGCCAAGACCCAGCGGGAGTAGGGTGAGGTGTAACGGGGGGAGAGGCGCCAGGGGCTGAGGTGCGGCTTCCCTCTCCCCCCCACTATATATAGGGGCCAAGGGGGCGCCGGCCCTAGGAGATTGGATCTCCTAGGGGGGGGGCGGCCAAGGGGGGGCTTGCCCCCCAAGCCTAGGGGGCGCCCCCCACCCCTAGGGTTCCCAACCCTAGGCGCAGGGGGGAGGCCCAAGGGGGGTGCGCCAGCCCACTAGGGGCTGGTCCCCCTCCCCCTACGGCCCACGGGGCCCTCCGGGATGGGTGGCCCCACCCGGTGGACCCCCGGGACCCTTCCGGTGGTCCCGATACACTACCGGTGACCCCCGGAACTCTCCCGATGGCCGAAACTGGACTTCCTATATATCATTCTTTACCTCCGGACCATTCCAGAACTCCTCGTGATGTCCAGGATCTCATCCGGGACTCCGAACAGCATTCGGGTTACCGTGTGCATATATCTCTACAACCCTAGCGTCACCGAACCTTAAGTGTGTAGACCCTACGGGTTCGGGAGACACGTAGACATGACTGAGAAGACTCTCCGGTCAATAACCAACAGTGGGATCTGGATACCCATGTTGGTTCCCACGTGTTCCTCGATTATCTCATCGGATGAACCACGATGTCAAGGATTCACTCAATCCCGTATGTTATTCCCTTTGTCTATCGGTACAGTACTTGCCCGAGATTCGATCGTCGGTATACCAATACCTTATTCAATCTTGTCATGGCAAGTCTCTTTCCTCGTTCCGTAATCCATCATCCCGTGAATAACTCCTTAGTCACATTGAGCTCATTATGATGATGTCTTACCGAGTGGGCCCAGAGATACCTCTCTGTCACACGGAGTGACAAATCTCAGTCTCGGTTCGTGCCAACTCAACAGACACTTTCGGAGATACCCGTTGCGTACCTTTATAGCCACCCAGTTACGTTGTGACATTTGGCACACCCAAAGTATTCCTACGGTATCCGGGAGTTGCACAACCTCATGGTCTAAGGAAAGGATACTTGACATTGGAAAAGCTTCAGCATTACGAACTACACGATCTTGTGCTAGGCTTAGGATTGGGTCTTGTCCATCACATCATTCTCCTAATGATGTGATCCCGTTATCAATGACATCCAATGTCCATGGCCAGGAAACCGTGACCATCTGTTGATCAACGAGCTAGTAACTAGAGGCTTACCAGGGACACGTTGTGGTCTATGTATTCACACATGTATCGATGTTTCCGTACAATACAATTCAAGCATGAATAATAGACAATTATCATGAACAAGGAAATATAATAATAACCATTTTGTTATTGCCTCTAGGGCATATTTCCAACAATTTGTTCACCCACATTAGAATTCTGCTATCATGAGAGAAGCCACTAGTGAAACCTATGGCCCCGGGTCTATCTTTATCATATTACTTACCCTTCAATTTCTATTGCCGTTGCTTATTTACTTTCTTTACTTTCTGTTCTTATATCAAAAATACCAAAAATACTATCCTATCCTATCTATCATATCTCACTTTCGTAAGTGACCGTAAAGGGATTGACAAACCCTTATCGCGTTGGCTGCGAAGTTCTTATTTGTATGTGCAGGTGCGAGGGACTCGCGTGGTCTCCTACTGGATTGATACCTTGGTTCTAAAAAACTGAGCGAAATACTTACGCTACTGTGTTGCATCACCCTTTCCTCTTCGAGGGAATACAACGCAAGCCCGAGAAGTAGCACAAGGCAATGTACTTGGCGCTTGATCGTGTGCCTTGTATCTTCATGTGTCTTCTTGATGTAACTTGCCCTTGCACTTGCGTCCATCTTCGCTCGTTCTTGTAGTGGTAGCGGTAGGATGTCCGATGATGACAACGGGTTGAAGCCATAGGCGACCTCGAACGGGGACTTGACGGTAGTAGAGTGTCGTGTGCGATTGTAGGCATACTCGGTGATGGGCAAGCAATCCTCCCACTCCTTGATGCTCTTCTTGATCAACACAAGTAGTGGACTAGAGAGCGTCCGGTTGGTTACTTTCGTTTGACCATCGGTTTGTGGATGATAGGACGAAGAGAAGGTGGCACACGGATATAGGAACCACATAATATTCGAAGGTATGTTCATATGCGCCAATCTTGAAGGAAACTTGAACGGTGTGCTCTACTTGAATTGTGCAAGAGTCGCTTAGCCATTGGACCTTGTAGGGACGATGGTGCTTCTTCTTGACCAATTGTAGCTTAGAGCATAACTCCTCACTTGCCAAATTGTGGCAACTTCCGCCGTAGATGATGACCTTGACAGAACGTCCATTGACGCCCAATTTTGTGTAGAAGATGTGGCAACGTTGGTCCTCGTCTTGTTGTTGTTGAAGTATCAAGACCTTGGAGACAACGAGAATGGGGCTCAAATGATTGTCACAAAATACTTGAGCATCTTCATCTTCATTCACTTGACGGTGCATGGTCATGTGCTCAAGTGCTTCCATTTCTTCTTCGCTCGTGGAGTCGTAGGCGTAGTCATCATTGGTTATCATGGTGTGCCGTGTGGGGCACTCAAATATCTTGTGGCTACGGCCTTGGCAAGTGAAACATTTTATGGAACTTGACTTGGTCTCGTCCGTTGGAGTAATTGATGAAGAAGATTGTGACTGGAATTTGCTTGTAGGAGGATGACTCGAAGATGTCGTAGGTTTCTTGTAGCTTCACTTGTCACTGATGCTTGGTGAAGCTCGAGTTGTAGTAGAAGGTTTCATAGTTGTGAAAGCTTGATTGTATGAGCCATAGGTCTTGGATGAGTACTTGGTGTATTTGAATTCATATTGTACTTGTCGCTCCGCTTTGGTTGCTTGGTGCACTAGCTTGAGGAGGTTGGAGTATAGTTGGAAATCCGCAATTTTCGTGATTGAATGATTTAGGCCATTCCAGAATCGCGCCATAGTTTGCTCGTCATCTTCCTTGACATTGGCTCGTACCATGGCAATCTCCATCTCTTGGTAGTGCTCTTCCACCGTCTTCATGCCTTGCTTGAGAAGTTACAATTTCTTGAAGAGATCACGACTATAGTGTGTAGGCACAAAACAGTTCTCATGACATCCTTCATTTGGTTCCAAATCGTGATAGGTGGTTTGCCTTTCTCCCTTTGTCGCTCGATCACTTGCTCCCACCAAATGAGCACATAGTCTTGAAACTCGAGGGAGGCCATGGCGATTTTCTTCTCCTCTTCATAATTGTGAAGATGGAAAGCTTTCGTAGAACTTTGGCATGGTGAACTTGAGCTTGTCGTAGGGTTATTGTTCATCATTGTGACGATGGTGGTGTCGGTCTTGTCTTGGAGGGGGGTCTTCAAACTCTTGTTCCTCATGATTGGCTTGAAAGTGAGGGCATGGGTTTTGAGCCAGGTTCCTCCTTTCTTGTTTCTCCTCTAGACAAGCGACTTCATCTTGTTGCTCTTGCCGGAGCGCTTCTTCTCGTTCACGCGCTCGCCGGTTGCTTCTCGGAGAGCGTGTTGTGCCTCAATCGCTTTTTCCTCATGTCGTTGTTTCCCTTGTCGTAGTTGATCACCGTCTTGGTTTTAGTGGCGTTGTTGAGCTTGCGGTTGTTCCATGGCACCTTGTTCTTGGCGACAAATTTGTTCGCGCTCTCAAAGATGGAATTGCAAATGATTTCCATGGAATGGATTTTGTGGAGCTTGTTGGTCTTGGCGACGATTAGAACGAGCTCGTGGAAGACTTGCATTGGAAGAAGAGTCCAAAAAGTGTCGACTAGAGTGGCGCCATCTTGATGAAGATGATGTGGACGACACGCGGTTGACGACCATGTGACAAAATTCTTCCATTTGAGAGGATAGCTTGGCATCAAGATAGTCCGAGTACCTTGCTTCTGATTGACGTAGGTCGGTGGCGAGTTGCTCGATGCAGTCGCCCAAAGCTTCACTTTCTTGATGTAGAGCTCGTTGAATGCCGAAGAGATGATTTTTGGTGACGTAGTCGTGACTTTCATGTTGATCCTCGAAGAGTGGGTTTGCCGAAGTGCTTGCCCTATCCATCATAGTGAAGTGATGGTGAGTAGGAAAATGAGAGAACAATACCAATGTTGTCTTTTCTGAAGATTGAGGATGTATCGAGTATCACTCAATGTAATGCTACAATAGTAGAATTGGTACCAGGTTTGTTTCTCACACCTACAAAAGTAAAAGTCTTATCGAGGAGCTTGGTTAGGACGAGTGGCACAAAATTCAAGCAACTTACTCAAGATATTGATAATGTTGAGAAGGATCACAAAATTAAGTAAATCAAATATACCAAAGCCTAGGATATCACTTGGGAACACACACACGAAAGATAAGTGGGACCCGCACAATCAAGGAATGAGCGAAAACATGTGTGACCATAGAAAATGCTCTTGTTGCACGGATACGAGAGAGACAATAGCTCGATTGGTCAAATGGGCTAGATACGCTTGTGCACCAACCTATGAGAGTAATGTGTCATCTTCAATCCAATTATGCTATGTATGTATGATCCAATATGATGCAATTATGCAAATATGGCTCGATGCTATTGCTTACAAGCTCTTTGTTTATCCTATTTTGCTTAAAAGATTTTTCGTTCTCTCTCGCTTTTTTTGACTATGCCACAATGCTTGATTTGCGAGCCATAATATGAGAAAAGTATGTAAGATGTGCACATGAGAGACTTATGGCGCAATGATGATAGCAAGATGTAGTTATGCGGAGTAAGCATATCACCAAGATGCACAAAGAGCATGGCTCGATAATTCTCAACTGACTAGTCTCGATAGGTAAGGTACACAAAATGGGTTGGGTTATCAATGCAATGGCAAGGGAATGTATAAGGTGTCGTCGAGGTTACCGTCCTTGCTTACGGTTGGTATGAAGATTGAGTGATCGTTCTCGATGTCGAGTCCGTGACGATAATGAATAGCGGTGCTGTCGATGTCAAACCGTTCCTAATTAGCCTAAACACCTTAGAAAACGGAAACTGTAACTCAAAATCAGTCAAATAAAATGTGTAATGGCGGAAGTGTATGTATGTGTGCTAAATGGGGTAATGCGGAAGACAAAAGGTGGTCCATGGAGTAAAAAACAACTGAAAATGGCCGAAGGAAAATCCCCCTATGTAGCCCGTGAACATGGGGTAAGTGAGGCCCATGTGGACGGGGTGTTCTGACTGCGAAGAAACACGCCCAAATCCGTGGTAAAAAGGCAGAACTCGGGGAAATTTGACGGTGGGGAAGGTTGGTGCTACTTCTCGAGCTTGCGTTGTATTCCCTCAAAGAGGAAAGGGAGATGCAGCACAATAGCGTAAGTATTTCCCTCAGTTTTTGAGAACCAAGGTATCAATCCAGTAGGAGACCACGTGTGAGTCCCTCGCACCTACACAAACAAATAAGAACTTCGCAGCCAACGCGATAAGGGGTTGTCAATCCCTTTACGGTCACTTACGAAAGTGAGATCTGATAGAGATGATAGTTTATATTTTTGGTATTTTTAGTTTATAAGAACAACAACTAAAAGCGATAAAAGTAAAGTAGATGTAGATTGATATGTTGAGAATAGACCCGGGGGCCATAGTGTTCTCTAGTGGCTTCTCTCATGATAGCGATATTCTACGACGGGTAAACAAATTACTGTCGAGCAATTGATAGAAAAGCGAATAATTATGAGACTATCTAGGCATGATCATTGTATATAGGCATCACATCCGAGACAAGTAGACCGACTCCTGCCTGCATCTACTACTATTACTCCACACATCGACTGCTATCCAGCATGCATCTAGTGTATTGAGTTCATAAGAACAGAGTAACGCCTTAAGCAAGATGACATGATGTAGAGGGATAAACTCAAGCAATATGACATAAATCTCATCTTTTTATCCTCGATGGCAACAATACAATACGTGCCTTGCTGCCCCTACTGTCACTGGGAAAGGACACCGCAGGATTGAACCCAAAGCCAAGCACTTCTCCCATTGCAAGAACTATAGATCTAGTAGGCCAAACCAAACCAATAATTCGAAGAGACTTGCAAGGATATTATGAGCACACATAAAAAGTTCAGAGAAGAACCAAATATTTCTCATAGATAATCTTGATTATAAACTCACAATTCATCGGATCTCGACAAACACACCGCAAAAAGAGATTACATCGAATAGATCTCCTCGAAGACCGAGAAGAACTTTGTATTGAGATCCAAAGAGAGAGAAGAAGCCATCTAGATACTAGCTATGGACCCGAAGGTCTGTGGTAAACTACTCACAACTCATGGTGAGGGCGATGATGATGACGATGAAGAACTCCGTGATGGATCCCCCTCCGGTGGAGCTCCAGAACAGGCTCCAAGATGGGATTTCACGGGAACAGAAGGTTACGGCGGTGGAATTAGGGTTTTCTCTCTGTTGTCGAAGGTTTCGGGGTACGTAGACTTATATAGGAAGAAGGAGGACACCGGGGGGGTGCTCGGGGGCCCCACGAGGCAGGGGCGCGCCCTGGGAAGGGGGGTGCGCCCCCCACCTGTAATGCCCCGGATGTAATACTTTCCCTTTTGGGTATATAATATATCTCCGGCTTCATCTATTTCCATTCCGGGTTCTTTGTCTTTCGGGTTTTCGTCGTTTTGTTGTGTGAGTGTGTGGCATTCATTCATATCATGTAGACATGTGCATCGCATTGCATTTGTGTTGTCGGTTGCATCCGGTTCCACGCGCTTCTTCCCGTTGTCCGTTTTGCGTTCCGGAGCTCCCTCACGTGTCCGTGACGTCCCGTAGACCTACTTTGTTGTTCGGGCGTGTAACGTTACCGGTGTGCCGTGAGGTTGTTGTCTGTGTTGTTGTTTTGTTGTGTGCAACCCGCCTCTCAAATCTCGTCTCGTTTGGACTCCGTTGGCTTTTCCATCCGTTGTTCGTGTGGGTCCAAAGTGTCTTCACTTCGTGTCCCAGAAACACCCCTACTGCAGTCTTTTATCTCCTCCTAGGCCTTTTAAACTATCCCCGCGATCGGATCCGTCGGATCGCGATCGGAGGGCTCCTAGCACCCTAAATTCTCCCCTAACCCTAAAAACTGCTATATTTAGACCCGTAGTCTATTTTGGCATCCCTAACCCTAGTCTCTTCTTCCTCCTCCTTCCCCTCCAATTCTCAGATCCACAAATTTCCATCAGCCACTTGGCAGCTTCCCTCCTCAAAAATCGTGCCTGGAACCTTCCCTCGAGCCGCCAGGATCTCGAGGATCGAAACAGCCGCCGCCTCCCAGTTCGATCCAATCTGGGATCGAACCAAGTCAACGCCCGCCGCAGCCTCTCGAGGGAACCGCTTCGGCCTCCCCGCTCCTTCCCGATCGACCAGGGCCCAGGTCAACACTGCGGCCGAGGCGTTGGACCACATCGCCTGAGGCTCCCGCTGGACCAGGCCCGTCCCAGTCGCCTCTACCCCCAAGCCGGCGCCGCGGCCCAGCTTCGCCCGCCAGCCGCGGTGGGCCGCTCCTCCGCAGGCAGCCCGTCGCTCCGGCCTCCTCCCGTGGGCCTCCGCTCCGGGCCGCGCCGGCTAGGCCGCCGCCCTGGACCGCCTCGCCTCGCCCCGCCCGGGCCTCCTTCGCCAGGCCGGCTCCCGCTCACCCCCTGCGCGGCCCAGATCCCGCCGGATCCGCCGGGCCGCCTCCGCTCCAGCCAGGCCCGCACCGCCTCCGCCCCGGCTGGGCCTCGCCCCAGTGGCCCGCCGATCGCCGCGACCGGGCCGCCGCCTCCACCGCCAGTTCGGGCCGGTCCAGACGCACCACCAACGGGGCCCGTTGTCTTTTTTTTTTCCAGATCCAGATCTGCCTGAGGTTGACCTCTTTTTCCACTAAGTCCCTGTTATTTTTTGTTCTGAGATGCAATGTTTGAACTGCTCTAACTTTTAGTGTGGTGCTCCGATTCGCGCGTATAGCATGTCCAGACGTTCGTGGAGACTTGCTCTACGTTTCATCAGTTGTTGTCATGCATGTTGGAGATCGTCTAGGTGCTTGTTTTGCTGTTGCAAGAATGCATCATGATATAAACTGCTGCTATGTGATGTTTTTATGTCATCTTTGCCATGTGATATCTTTTAGCTCGTTTGTCCGAATGATGCAAATGACATGTCCACGTGTTCGTCTTGCCATGATCTACGTGTTGTATGTGCTAGGTTGCATGATAGATTTATTATTGCCTTGTTATCATCGTTGCAAAGTGCCATGTGGCTGTGATGTTGTTTCACTTGTTATGAAATGCCATCTTGTTGAGCTCGTTGCAATCGTTGTGTTTACCTCAATGATGCATGCTTGTGTGTTTCGGGATCACCTTCATGTGCACTTTGATGAGGTGCTTACCCTTTGCCATGTTTAGTTTCGAGGTGACTTAAACATGCTCTTTTATATGCCATGATGATATTGCTGTTTTAGGACTTAGTGGATTTTCACTAAGTCTGAAATCTGTAACGTTCCGATGCCATGTTCGTGTGATGTTCTAGGACAAAGCATGTTAGTTTTGGAGTGGATCTTGATTGTTCCTTGTAGTATATATTGTTGTCTTTCCATTCATGTTCTCACATGTCTATTTAAGTGGCTGTAGCATGTTTATCTTTTGCTCCAAAGTTTCAATAAAATTCTGCTGCCAGAATTTTATTGTCAAGTTCAATATGTCCAAGATCATTGCTATTGATCTGTGGCTCCGTTGGGGGTGCACCTTTCGACTTAGTTGCTGTAGTATATGTCTAGTTTGTGTTCATGTCCTTTGCCATGATATTTGAGTGTTGTAGCTTAATTATATTGAGCTCCGAAGTTGCTATGATGCTGTAATTTTCAGCTTTCGCTCATTTCTTGTTTCGGGCATAACTTTTAGCCCGTAACTCCGATTTCAGCGAATCTTATATCAAACTTGATTGATTTTCTGTGTAGAATCTTAATATCAGTTTGTTATCATGTTTTGAGGTGTTTTGCTTGAGTGATGTTTTACGTGCTCCGTGTGCATCCTTAGTGCATCCATCATGCATCCATCTTTTTCGAGTGCGCATAGCATCTTGTTGATTTGTGCTTGGTGTGATTGTTTTGTTTAGAGCCGGGAGCTGAGTCTGAGATCGAGTACGAGCACGAGGTTACCAACGAGGTTGAGCACGAGGACCCTTCTTACGATCCGAACGACTTCTCTTCAGGCAAGATGACCGAACCCCGATAACATTACTATCTTTGCCTATTGCTAGTAGTCTCGATCTATAGTTTTGCCTCGATGCCCATGATCTTCTTGTCAGCCTCCTACTTGTAGCCAATTGCCATGTTTAACCAACCTACCTATGCAAACCGTTGCTTGGCTAAGTACGCTTCGCTCAGCCCTTCTTATAGCATTGCTAGTTGCAGGTGAAGATTGAAGATGCTTGCTTCATGCTGAAGTTTGGTTGGGTTATATCACACTATATAAATGCTTAAAATGAAATCATCTATATATTGGCAAGGGTGGAAGGCTAACCCTTTTGCTTGGTGATTTGTTCCACTCATGCCGTTAGGAACCGTATAAACCGGTGTTATGTTCCTTGATTATGCGTTCCTAACACGGTTGGGGTGTATGGGACCCCCTCGATAAACCGCTAAGTGCTAAGTCTTTTCCAGCAAGTCCCAACCTTGGTACTATTTGCCTAAACAACTAAAAACTTTCCGAGGGAGTAATTAACCCGAGGCTTAATTAATTCAACCCCCCTGGGCCAGTGCTCGACTTGAGTGTTGGTCCAAACCAGAGTCACTTGCGGATACTACCCAGTTCGCTGGGGTCTTCGGTATCTGTACGTAGCGCTCATCCGGACGTGTCCTGAGACCTAGATACGCGCGGCTACTATCAGGGTGTCGACACGCCGGGAGGATTTGCTGGATTAGCCTTACCTTAGCTCGGTATATCTTGAGCACGGGATTCCGAGGATACTCGGGTCTTCCCACTTTGGAGTTGCGACTCCGCGGATCGTGGGCTTGTAATGGGTCAAGTTGGAACACCCCTGCAGGGTTTTGAACTTTCGAAAGCCGTGCCCGCGGTTATGTGGCAGATGGGAGCTTGTTAATTCCGGTTGTAGATAACTTGACACAATGTTTCTAATACACTACCAGTGTGTGTTCCGTGACCGTCAATTTCCGAATAGGGATTCGGGAGTTGAACACGGAGGGGTTATGTTTGTTGAGCTTGTAGCTAGGATCACTTCGTGATCACTTCTCGCCGAGGCTTTCTCTTCTCGCTCTCACTCACGTAAGCTAGTTGCTAGTTGCTGCTGCAGACACTTATTCTTTTTCTTCAGCCTTATCCTCACCCAAAGGCTTAAATAGTCTTGTTACCCGGGAACGGGATTGCTGAGTCCGCTGTGGCTCACAGTTACTTCACACACCAGATGCAGGTCCAGCTGTGAGCTATCCAGGTGATGGCACCGAGCTGGATTGGGAGTACGATGAGGAGCGTAGTCGGTACTATGTGCGTTACCCGGATGATCAGTAGTGGAGACTCCTACTAGGATTCGATCCGCCTGTGGTTTATTTATCTAAGTTTGGTATCTTGCATTTGGATTTTGCCCTTAGAGGGTTGTGATGTTCTTAATGTATGATGATTGAGACTTGTACTGTAATTCTATGACGTGGCGAGTGTAAGCCAACTATTTTCTGTTTACAATCCCCTCTTTTACATGAGATGTGCAAAGATTACCGAACTTGAGATCATTCTAGGATGGATTTATGCCTTTAAGTCGTGCCTCGACACGTAGGAGGTATAACTCCATCCTGGGCATTACAAGTTGGTATTCAGAGCCTTCTCCGACCTAGGAGCCCCCACTGTTTGATCGAATCGTTGACGGTCGAGTCTAGGCACACACTGAAAAACTTTTTGAGTCCTATATTATATCGGAGAGTAGGATTTCTTTGCTTCTCATCCCCTTTCTCTCTGGTGAGGACTCCTGACGACTACTCTTGTCTCTCCTATCTTCAAAAATTGCACAATTTTTTTTTTTAGGAATCCCGCGAGTATTCTGGGATTGTTTCGATGTTCTTGTGACAAGGATATTGTTCTCGATGCCTCCTGTTACCGAGGAGTTGAGCTTCGGGGTATTGTTGTCACAAGCATATCGCGGCAGTACTAAATACTTAAGACGGCCGACATCGAAAATCTCTCCTATACGGCCAGTGGCAAGATAACCCCGACATCACCCAGTACTGGGGAGGTAGTTCGGGAGTATTGCCATAGCTTGTTATAGTGGATGCTTTTCGAAGGTCCGAGGTACACAGTTTCCGAGAAAGACTGGTTATGTGTTGAAGGATGGATACACCTGGATGTAGGTTAGAGTTGATTGCGCGGTGCTTCCCGTGTATCCCCAACACCTGATTGCATAACTGGAATTTTTCGGAAATCTATAGGTGGGTTTTATCCAGTAGATCGTAGGCATTCTTCCAACGAATGCAGGTTAGCGAGTTCGGGGTTCTACATTGAGTGAAGTGGTATTATGACCGATGTTACTATCAGGAGTTGCATCTTAAAGGGTCCTTGGCTATGCTGATCCGGGGATTGCAAAACCTTTTCGTAACGCGTTCATATGCTTTCAGCACAAAGATGTTAGAACGAAACTCCTCTCTTGTGTTTGTTCCCGTCCGCACCTTGTTTTTTTTTCTTATTTTCATTTTGTTCCCTATGTGGCTTCTCGTGAAGACTGATGTTATCATTTAACTGAGAATTTCATCCGTTCCTCTTGTTCGGATGTTTTCATTCGTTCTATTGTTCGAATGATTATTGTGAAGACTTGTTGCAATTCATTCCATTGATTCAGCTTATACCTTTTGTCAATCAATTGCTGATTCGTGGTCATCTCTTTCAGGATGGCTCCGAAAAGGGTTCCCAACGCTAACCCAGAGGTGGAAGAGGTTCCAGAACATCCTCCTTCCCCTCCTCCTCCGCCTGAGGCTTGGAGAGCAATTATGCAGACTACAGCTCAGAACACTCAGTTGATGATGCAGATGATGCAACAGATGCAAACTATGCAAGCTAATCAGGGTGTTCCAGGGAACCAAGGCAACTTCTTCCAGCAGCACCATGCTACTCTCAACCAGTTCTTGGCCAACAATCCTAAAGCTTTCAGTTACTGTGTCGACCCTCTTGATGCTGAAGATTGGTTAACCGACATAAAGAAGCATTTTGAGTGCAGTAACGTGAAGGAAGATGATTATGTGAAGTTTGCAGCCTTCCAACTGAAAGATCAAGCAGCTGACTGGTGGCAGCAGTACAAAGACTCCAGGCCGGGTCAAGTGATCTCTTGGGAGAATTTCTGCAAGGATTTCCGCTCGCATCACATTCCTACAAGTGTCATCGAGGGTATGCGTGAGCAATTCCGCAACCTGAAGCAGGGCTCCATGACAGTCTATCAGTATAATGTCAAGTTCCAAAACCTCGCTCGCTATGCTAAGCAAGACATTCCTGATGCCAAGAGTAAAATCTATCAGTTCCGTGGAGGTCTCAAAGATGAACTTCAGCTTGCTCTCACTTTGTTCGAGCCCGATGAATTCGACAAGTTCTATAACATGGCTTTGAAACAAGAAGCAGCTCAGCTTAAGATGGAGGCCTCTAAGAAGAGAATTCGAGATGCCGTTCACTCTTCCTCATCGTCTCAGATGGTCTCGAAGCATCAGAAATTTTGGCTTCCTCCTCCTCCAGTGATTCGAGCTCCATACAACAACTCCAACAACTCCAACAACAAGAACTCTAGTGGTCGTGGTTTCTCCCACCCACCCAACCCGAGCAACCAGTCGAAGAAGCAGTTTCAGTCTCAAGGCTCCAAGTCAAGTGGCTCTCATTTCCGTCCTCTCTCTGAAGTGGTGTGCAACAAGTGTGGCCAGAAGGGTCATTATGCCAACAGATGTCCGAATCCGAAGCGTCTTCCTCCTCCTCCACCTGTGAGTTCAGCTATTGTTAAGCATGATCCAAAGGCTGCTAGGGTCAATCTGATGAGTGCAGCTGAAGCGGAGAACTCTTCTGATGTCATTTTGGGTAACCTCTCAGTTAACTCTTTTCCAGCTAAAGTATTGTTTGATTCGGGTGCATCCTTGTCCTTCATTTCAAGACCTTTTGTTGCTAAGCATGAATTGGTTTCAGAGAGGATTCCTAGACCTTTCAAGATTATTTCTTCGGGTTTGCAAATGACTTCCAACACAGTTGCTCCGAATGTTTCTATTCGTATGGGTGATTATCGCTTTTTGGCTTCTCCGGTGGTTCTTGGTAATTCTGACATCGACCTCATTCTCGGAATGGATTGGCTTTCTCAGCATGATGCTCACATTGATTGTGCTCAAAAGGAAGTCAAGTTGACTCATTCTAATGAAGATGTGATTATCTTTGCCTCAAGGGATAACACTATCCGGCTTTTCTCTCTCAATGATAAGGGCGAAATTAATGCCATATCTCAAATTCCTGTGGTGAACGAATATCAAGACGTCTTTCCTGAAGAACTTCCAGGCATGCCTCCACACCGTCAGGTGGAGTTTGTCATTGAACTCGAGCCGGGTACTGAGCCTGCATGCCGGCGTCCGTACAAGCTCTCTCTGGAAGAATTGAAGGAATTGAAGAAACAGTTGGATGAACAGGAGCGTATGGGTCTCATCCGGCCTAGTACGTCTCCATGGGGCTGTGGTGTCTTATTTGTCAAGAAGAAAGATGGCACGGAGCGTCTCTGTGTTGACTACCGACCATTGAACAAGAAGACGATTAAGAACAAGTATCCGCTCCCCAACATCAACGAACTCTTTGAGCAGCTCAAAGGAGCTAAAGTGTTCTCTAAGCTTGACCTCCGAATGGGCTATCATCAAATTCGCATTCGCGAGGAAGACATTCCCAAGACGGCCTTCAGAACGAGCTACGGTTCATACGAGTATACCGTCATGTCCTTCGGTCTCGCCAATGCTCCTCCTACCTTTTCAAGGATGATGCATTACATCTTCAACCCCTATACTGGCGAGTTCGTGCTAGTGTATCTGGATGATATTCTGGTGTTTTCCAAGAATGAAGAAGATCACGAAAAGCACTTATGTCTGGTTCTTGATCGACTCCGAGAGCATAAATTCTATGCCAAGTTCTCCAAGTGCGAGTTCTGGCTCGATAAGGTTTTGTACCTGGGCCACATCATCTCAGCTGACGGTATTGCGGTTAATCCCGAGAAAGTTGAAGCAATTGTCAACTGGGAAGCTCCTCAGAACGTCAAGCAGCTCCGCAGTTTTCTGGGTCTTGCCAGCTATTGCAGAAGGTTCGTTGAGAACTTCTCCAAGATTGCCAAGCCTCTTTCCAACCTGCTTCAGAAGAATGTCAAATACTTTTGGTCTCCAGAATGTGAAGTGGCATTCAAAACCCTCAAAGATAAGCTTGTCTCTGCTCCAGTTCTGACTCCTCCAGATGAATCCAAGCCCTATGAAGTTTTCTGTGATGCTTCTCTTCAAGGTCTTGGTGGTGTGCTTATGCAAGATAAGAGAATTGTGGCATATACTTCTCGGCATCTCAAGCCAAGTGAGAAGAACTATCCCACACATGATCTCGAGCTAGCAGCTGTGGTACATGCTCTGATTACGTGGAGACATCTGTTGTTGGGCAGAAAGGTCGACATCTTCACTGATCACAAGAGCTTGAAGTACATCTTCACACAGCCGCATCTAAACCTCCGCCAGACTCGTTGGGTTGAAATGATCCAAGAGTACAATCCCAGCATTGAATACACTCCTGGCAAGGCGAATGTGATTGCAGATGCTTTGAGCAGAAAGGCATATTGCAACAGCCTTCTTATCAAGCCGTACCAGCCTGAGCTTTGTGAAGCTTTCAGGAAGCTCAACCTTCAAGTTGTTCCGCAGGGTTTTCTTGCAAATCTCCAAATTGCTCCTACCTTAGAAGATCAAGTCCATGAGGCCCAGCTCAGTGATACCATGGTGAAGAAAGTGAAACATGGGATTGCAAAGGGCATTCCGAAATACAAGTGCTTCCGTGTTGATGAGAGAGATACCTTGTTCTTCGAGGACAGACTCGTTGTTCCCAAAGGTGATCTCAGGAAGCTCATAATGGAAGAAGCTCATGATTCTCTCCTTTCCATTCATCCTGGCAGTTCAAAGATGTATCAAGACCTCAAGCAGTCTTACTGGTGGACACGCATGAAAAGGGAGATTGCCCAATTCGTGAATGAATGTGATGTATGCAGAAGAGTGAAAGCAGAACATCAACGTCCAGCCGGTCTTCTCCAACCTCTTCCTATTCCCGAGTGGAAGTTCGACCACATTGAAATGGACTTCGTCACTGGTTTTCCTAAATCCAAGCGAGGAAATGATGCTATCTTTGTGGTGATTGACAAGCTTACCAAAGTCGCTCACTTTCTTCCAGTCAAAGAATCAATCAATGCAGCTCAACTTGCAGAGCTGTACACTTCCAGAATTGTGTCCCTACATGGCATTCCTCAAGTTATATCCTCAGACCGTGGAAGCTTGTTCACATCAAGGTTCTGGGACTCCTTTCAGTCCGCCATGGGCACTAAGATCAGGTTCAGCACTGCCTTTCACCCTCAGACTAGTGGTCAAGTCGAGCGTGTGAATCAGATTCTAGAAGACATGCTCAGAGCCTGTGTCATCTCCTTTGGCATGAAATGGGAAGACTGCCTTCCATTTGCCGAGTTCTCTTACAACAACAGCTTTCAAGCAAGTGCAGGCAAAGCACCATTTGAAATTCTCTATGGCAGAAAGTGCCGTACCCCTCTCAACTGGTCTGAAACAGGCGAACGTCAACTTCTTGGCAATGACTTGATCTCAGAAGCCGAAGAAATGTGCAAAGTCATACGTGAGAATCTCAAGGCCGCTCAGTCGCGTCAGAAGAGCTACTATGACGGCAAGCATCGTGATTTGGCATTCAACATCGATGATCATGTCTATCTCCGAGTTTCTCCGATGAAAGGCACCCAAAGATTCGGTATCAAAGGAAAACTTGCTCCTAGATACGTCGGGCATTTCAAGATTCTTGGCAAAAGAGGCGATCTAGCCTATCAACTTGAGCTCCCTTCAAACTTCGCCAATGTTCATGATGTCTTCCATGTGTCTCAACTTCGCAAATGCTTCAAGGCACCTGAGCGCATGATTCCGTTTGAAGAGATTGATCTTCAACAAGACCTATCCTACCGAGAGCATCCAGTTGCAATTCTCGAAGAAACCGAACGCAAGACCCGCAACAAGTCCATCAAATTTCTGAAAGTAAAGTGGTCACATCACACCGACCGAGAAGCTACCTGGGAGAGAGAAGATCATCTTCGTTCCGAGTACCCTTCCTTTTTCCAGTCCTAGATCTCGGGACGAGATCCTTTTGTAGTAGAGGAGAGTTTGTAATGCCCCGGATGTAATACTTTCCCTTTTGGGTATATAATATATCTCCGGCTTCATCTATTTCCATTCCGGGTTCTTTGTCTTTTGGGTTTTCGTCGTTTTGTTGTGTGAGTGTGTGGCATTCATTCATATCATGTAGACATGTGCATCGCATTGCATTTGTGTTGTCGGTTGCATCCGGTTCCACGCGCTTCTTCCCGTTGTCCGTTTCGCGTTCCGGAGCTCCCTCACGTGTCCGTGACGTCCCGTAGACCTACTTTGTTGTTCGGGCGTGTAACGTTACCGGTGTGCCGCGAGGTTGTTGTCTGTGTTGTTGTTTTGTTGTGTGCAACCCGCCTCTCAAATCTCGTCTCGTTTGGACTCCGTTGGCTTTTCCATCCGTTGTTCGTGTGGGTCCAAAGTGTCTTCACTTCGTGTCCCAGAAACACCCCTACTGCAGTCTTTTATCTCCTCCTAGGCCTTTTAAACTATCCCCGCGATCGGATCCGTCGGATCGCGATCGGAGGGCTCCTAGCACCCTAAATTCTCCCCTAACCCTAAAAACTGCTATATTTAGACCCCTAGTCTATTTTGGCATCCCTAACCGTAGTCTCTTCTTCCTCCTCCTTCCCCTCCAATTCTCAGATCCACAAATTTCCATCAGCCACTTGGCAGCTTCCCTCCTCAAAAATCGTGCCTGGAACCTTCCCTCGAGCCGCCAGGATCCCGAGGATCGAAACAGCCGCCGCCTCCCGGTTCGATCCGATCTGGGATCGAACCAAGTCAACGCCCGCCGCAGCCTCTCGAGGGAACCGCTTCGGCCTCCCCGCTCCTTCCCGATCGACCAGGGCCCAGGTCGCCACTGCGGCCGAGGCGTTGGACCACATCGCCTGAGGCTCCCGCTGGACCAGGCTCGTCCCAGTCGCCTCTACCCCCAAGCCGGCGCCGCGGCCCAGCTTCGCCCGCCAGCCGCGGTGGGCCGCTCCTCCGCAGGCAGCCCGTCGCTCCGGCCTCCTCCCGTGGGCCTCCGCTCCGGGCCGCGCCGGCTAGGCCGCCGCCCTGGACCGCCTCGCCTCGCCCCGCCCGGGCCTCCTTCGCCAGGCCGGCTCCCGCTCACCCCCTGCGCGGCCCAGATCCCGCCGGATCCGCCGGGCCGCCTCCGCTCCAGCCAGGCCCGCACCGCCTCCGCCCCGGCTGGGCCTCGCCCCAGTGGCCCGCCGATCGCCGCGACCGGGCCGCCGCCTCCACCGCCAGTTCGGGCCGGTCCAGACGCACCACCAACGGGGCCCGTTGTCTTTTTTTTTTCAGATCCAGATCTGCCTGAGGTTGACCTCTTTTTCCACTAAGTCCCTGTTATTTTTTGTTCTAAGATGCAATGTTTGAACTGCTCTAACTTTTAGTGTGGTGCTCCGATTCGCGCGTATAGCATGTCCAGACGTTCGTGGAGACTTGCTCTACGTTTCATCAGTTGTTGTCATGCATGTTGGAGATCGTCTAGGTGCTTGTTTTGCTGTTGCAAGAATGCATCATGATATAAACTGCTGCTATGTGATGTTTTTATGTCATCTTTGCCATGTGATATCTTTTAGCTCGTTTGTCCGAATGATGCAAATGACATGTCCACGTGTTCGTCTTGCCATGATCTACGTGTTGTATGTGCTAGGTTGCATGATAGATTTATTATTGCCTTGTTATCATCGTTGCAAAGTGCCATGTGGCTGTGATGTTGTTTCACTTGTTATGAAATGCCATCTTGTTGAGCTCGTTGCAATCGTTGTGTTTACCTCAATGATGCATGCTTGTGTGTTTCGGGATCACCTTCATGTGCACTTTGATGAGGTGCTTACCCTTTGCCATGTTTAGTTTCGAGGTGACTTAAACATGCTCTTTTATATGCCATGATGATATTGCTGTTTTAGGACTTAGTGGATTTTCACTAAGTCTGAAATCTGTAACGTTCCGATGCCATGTTCGTGTGATGTTCTAGGACAAAGCATGTTAGTTTTGGAGTGGATCTTGATTGTTCCTTGTAGTATATATTGTTGTCTTTCCATTCATGTTCTCACATGTCTATTTAAGTGGTTGTAGCATGTTTATCTTTTGCTCCAAAGTTTCAATAAAATTCTGCTGCCAGAATTTTATTGTCAAGTTCAATATGTCCAAGATCATTGCTATTGATCCGTGGCTCCGTTGGGGGTGCACCTTTCGACTTAGTTGCTGTAGTATATGTCTAGTTTGTGTTCATGTACTTTGCCATGATATTTGAGTGCTGTAGCTTAATTATTTTGAGCTCCGAAGTTGCTATGATGCTGTAATTTTCAGCTTTCGCTCATTTCTTGTTTCGGGCATAACTTTTAGCCCGTAACTCCGATTTCAGCGAATCTTATATCAAACTTGATTGATTTTCTGTGTAGAATCTTAATATCAGTTTGTTATCATGTTTTGAGGTGTTTTGCTTGAGTGATGTTTTACGTGCTCCGTGTGCATCCTTAGTGCATCCATCATGCATCCATCTTTTTCGAGTGCGCATAGCATCTTGTTGATTTGTGCTTGGTGTGATTGTTTTGTTTAGAGCCGGGAGCTGAGTCTGAGATCGAGTACGAGCACGAGGTTACCAACGAGGTTGAGCACGAGGACCCTTCTTACGATCCGAACGACTTCTCTTCAGGCAAGATGACCGAACCCCGATAACATTACTATCTTTGCCTATTGCTAGTAGTCTCGATCTATAGTTTTGCCTCGATGCCCATGATCTTCTTATCAGCCTCCTACTTGTAGCCAATTGCCATGTTTAACCAACCTACCTATGCAAACCGTTGATTGGCTAAGTACGCTTCGCTCAGCCCTTCTTATAGCATTGCTAGTTGCAGGTGAAGATCGAAGATGCTTGCTTCATGCTGAAGTTTGGTTGGGTTATATCACACTATATAAATGCTTAAAATGAAATCATCTATATATTGGCAAGGGTGGAAGGCTAAGTCTTTTGCTTGGTGATTTGTTCCACTCATGCCGTTAGGAACCGTATAAACCGGTGTTATGTTCCTTGATTATGCGTTCCTAACACGGTTGGGGTGTATGGGACCCCCTCGATAAACCGCTAAGTGCTAAGTCTTTTCCAGCAAGTCCCAACCTTGGTACTATTTGCCTAAACAACTAAAAACTTTCCGAGGGAGTAATTAACCCGAGGCTTAATTAATTCAACCCCCCTGGGCCAGTGCTCGACTTGAGTGTTGGTCCAAACCAGAGTCACTTGCGGATACTACCTAGTTCGCTGGGGTCTTCGGTATCTGTACGTAGCGCTCATCCGGACGTGTCCTGAGACCTAGATACGCGCGGCTACTATCAGGGTGTCGACACGCCGGGAGGATTTGCTGGATTAGCCTTACCTTAGCTCGGTATATCTTGAGCACGGGATTCCGAGAATACTCGGGTCTTCCCACTTTGGAGTTGCGACTCCGCGGATCGTGGGCTTGTAATGGGTCAAGTTGGAACACCCCTGCAGGGTTTTGAACTTTCGAAAGCCGTGCCCGCGGTTATGTGGCAGATGGGAGCTTGTTAATTCCGGTTGTAGATAACTTGACACAATGTTTCTAATACACTACCAGCGTGTGTTCCGTGACCGTCAATTTCCGAATAGGGATTCGGGAGTTGAACACGGAGGGGTTATGTTTGTTGAGCTTGTAGCTAGGATCACTTCGTGATCACTTCTCGCCGAGGCTTTCTCTTCTCGCTCTCACTCACGTAAGCTAGTTGCTAGTTGCTGCTGCAGACACTTATTCTTTTTCTTCAGCCTTATCCTCACCCAAAGGCTTAAATAGTCTTGTTACCCGGGAACGGGATTGCTGAGTCCGCTGTGGCTCACAGTTACTTCACACACCAGATGCAGGTCCAGCTGTGAGCTATCCAGGTGATGGCACCGAGCTGGATTGGGAGTACGACGAGGAGCGTAGTTGGTACTATGTGCGTTACCCGGATGATCAGTAGTGGAGACTCCTACTAGGATTCGATCCGCCTGTGGTTTATTTATCTAAGTTTGGTATCTTGCATTTGGATTTTGCCCTTAGAGGGTTGTGATGTTCTTAATGTATGATGATTGAGACTTGTACTGTAATTCTATGACGTGGCGAGTGTAAGCCAACTATTTTCTGTTTACAATCCCCTCTTTTACATGAGATGTGCAAAGATTACCGAACTTGAGATCATTCTAGGATGGATTTATGCCTTTAAGTCGTGCCTCGACACGTAGGAGGTATAAGTCCATCCTGGGCATTACACCACCCTCGTGGGCCCCTCGTGGCTCTTCTGACGTGGTTGAGCCCATGCGCACGGGAGTCCCGTGGGCACAGTACACGCCCGTGCGCACGGGCTAGTAGCAGCTACGACATGGGGCCCAATGCACAAGGGGTCTTTGAGGCCCGTGCGCACGGGGTGTCCAGAGACTTTCTGGACGAGCCATGCGCACAGGGTCCAACAAGCCCGTGGGCACGGGGTCGCCTAGGCAGGGCTTCCTCTTCCAGCTGCTTGCCTCTGTCTTCCTTGAGGTCTTCTGGTCCTTCTCCTTGGACTCGACGCGGCTCCTTAGCTCCTTGGCGGGGGTCATCCTTGTACCTCAAGATGCGCAATGTTTCATGGTGAGGTAGAATCCAAGTTTCATTCATATCCATGTTAATCTCGAATAGGAGAGAGTTCACCTCGTTCTCGATGGCACGTGCTCGAGCTCTTGTCATGGGTCCTCTTGGTACTTGGTGAGTCGATGCGGTGTCCATGGGGATGACTGAAGTATTCTCCACATCAGAAGAGGTGGGAGGCACTTATTCCATCACCATGATGTCGATGTTGTTAGGAGGCACAACAAAGACCTATATGAAAAATACCATAATATGGCACGAACGTCATATTTGTTGCCTCCCTGGGGCGAATGTTCCGTTTGCCGCCGGGGAAGGGGGAAATCCATTGAACGAATTTGTTCGGCGGGAGAACCTCCACTCCGGGAACACCCTCCCCCATTGCCCCTACAAGTCTTTTTATGTAGAAAATAAAACTCAGTAGCAAAACAAAATAAAAGCTGTGATTTTGTTGTTTTGTTGTTGTTGTGTGTAATAAAGCCCAGTTTTTGTAGTGGTATGATTTTTTTGCCATGCTCCAAAAAAATAAAGGAAAAAATATCATGGATTGTTTACTAAAAATTGATATGTTTCAAACAAAAAAATGCCATAGTCCACCCCCCAAATGCCATCAGCTTTAAGAGCAGAAAATTGCCACGACAAAAAGTTCTTATTATTTGCAGTGACCCAAAAGAAAAGGTCATGGCAATTTCCATATGTACATACATGGTGGCAAAAAAAATATCGATTACAATTTGTAAGATTTTTTAGTATATAAATGAAGACACAAACATATCAATTGAAATTTGTAAGGTAGTATACCATGAACGAAGGCAAACATATAAAATTCCATTGATAGTGTAAAACCACACTAATCTGTTGTGCATTCCTAAGGAGGGTAGGGCAATTTAAAGAAAATAAACTGAAATTTGGAGCAAAAAGGTTGGGCGAGGTGCTACGTGCACACAGAATGGAGCCAACATCGGGGCCGTGTGTAGTGCGTCACGGTGGTGGTCGAGCTCGATTAGGGTTCCGGTCCTCGTCCTCCTCTAACGCAGTCTCATTTTACCAGAATGAGCCTTCGAGAGCTGCTGTAGCCGTGCTCAGGTCGGACCTCGGCGGGAGGTGGATGTGACCTCTTGGTCGTCACCGTCGTGTTGGGAGTGGCAGATGCGTGGTGGTGGCGGTTGTCGTCGCAGGCGTCATCGCCGCAGACCCCTCCCCATGCGGCTGCTTCCTCGCCTCTGTTTGATCCAAGGGACGACCCCGCCATGGATCCCAGAACTGTGGCTCCAGCCTCTAGTGGATCGCAGAACCACCTCTTCATCAGGACGACGGAGGAGCGATCGACCCAGCCAGACCATCGACCCCGTGATGACGGGCGCGCATACGAGCACCTCCTTCGGCTTGAACATCGACGCAAGTACCCTTGAGTTCACCCCTGGTACCTTCGACCAGGTAAACAACGACCACCACATGCGCGCCGCTCTCTCAGCTACCGCCAACACAACACTGCGCACCGGGATCTGACGCATGAGTCCTACCACCGGCCTCCATTATTGAGAGCAAGTATAATAGGTCTAGTCAGCTGGCTATAAGCAGTACCACGTCATCAAAAATCACTGCTGGAGGAGAGAGATTGAACGAAAGACAAGGGAGCGGGCGCTTCAGCTATCGCCGGCTGCATCGCAAGAAACAAGAAAAAGCAATGCATGCAGCGGTGTGAGCAGGCCCTTCCACCAATCAAAAGCGTATTCTTGCCACCCTTTACATGCAAACATTAATTAGTACTAGTTAGTTTACAGCCAAACTGTTGTATTAGTGGGCTTTTATTAAGGCTGTATATGATGTCGCATTGGCTTATAGCCGGCAACATGCTTTATTATTGACCATGCTCTAAGGGGTTGATGGAGACGACACACGCGCATGAGCACCTCCACGTTTTCCTATGGGTACACGCTCCCCTCGTGCCTTGCCTCCAGCAACTCTGAGGTTGGACACCGACGCACCCTCACCGGGATCCGACGGAATTATTGGAACATGAGCCGTCGTCATGGGTGGGAAGAGTGGAGCATGAGAAATGAGAAATTGGAGGAGGAAGTAGGATGATGACGTCTCTGTCTGCCAGAAAATGGTTTGTGCACACCACAACTCCAAGGGCGTGTTTGGTTGCAGTATTGAACAGTAGCTGCATTGAACACATCTCAACCTAGCCTGGTTGAACAAAAACAGCCCCAAATGCGTCATCTGCAAGCTTTTTGGTTGCCTGCATCTAGGGTCCCTACATTAGGTAATACGCAAGTGCACTTTGTTTGGTTGCCTGCATTGGCCCAAGCGGCACATGAACACGGTGTTTGGTTGCACGCATGAGGTATGATTAAGAGCTAACACTTGCACTTAGCACACAGGGTTAAGATAGTAGAGGGAGGGGGGAAAGAAATGCAATGTGCGCCGGACAATGGCGACTGCGGTGGATAGTGGCCGTGACGCCTTGTCCGACATGACAAGCATGGAGTCCTGGACGAACGACCCCGTCGGCGGCACGGCGAGCGACACCGTCGGTGAACTAATTGCGATGCTCGCGCAAAAACAGTGGACATAGGAAGAGAATGCATTGCTCGCACCATGGTATCGTCAGTGAAGTGGACGAGAGAGGAGGCCGAGATGATCGACCCGGAAACGACTCCATTGGAGTAGGACGAGAGAGATGAGGCCAAGATGATCGACCCTGTCGGTGGCGCGGCGAATTGCAGTGTGCACGGAGGACGACAAAGAGTAAGCCAAGATGAGCGACACCGGAAACAACTCTAGTATAGTAGGACGTGGCCAAGGAGATCAAGGGGAAGGGCCTCGGCGTTGAGAGGGACGAATAGGAGGGCTCTGAGCAGAGGATAAAGGAGCTCGACATGACGGCAGCAGTGCACTAGGCTGCTGTTCAAAAAGAGATAAAGCTATGATTGTCTAAACCAAAAATTTATAACATGATTGTTGTGCGGAACTGCGAGATTAGGCTGCTGGTCAAAGGAAATTTCAAACGATCGATCGTGCACGACGAATTAACAAAATTCGTATAGAATAGTTTAAAACGGAAAGACAAAATTAAGAACTTACGGCCGACGAAATTACGAACCAATCGCCTGAATGGAACCATATCACCGAGGTGCATCTTTTTCGTGTATAGCTTACTTCGAACCGAATCACCGTTGTGTAGATCGGAAGGGGCTAGGAAGAATAGAATTAGAGAGAATATTACTCGAGTTAGGAGAAGATAAGCACACACAGACTGCATACCAGCTCGTATCCCTCTCATCTCCCCTCCTGCAAGTGGCCCACCATATGCGCTCGCCTCAGCCTACCTCGCTAGAAACTGCTGATCTGAGCGTTTCCAACGAGACATGCTCTTGCCTGCTTTAAGAAACGTGCGATACATACCCGAAAGTGAAAGGCGGGTGATAGGCGCCGGCGGACCGGCCCAAATTTGGGCCGGTCCGCTCGCAGCCATACGATTTGGATAATGCTAGCCGTACGATGTACAACGGGCCGGTACAAAAAAGATTCCCTGCATCTGCATCTCGTCGCTCCTTTCATCTCGCCAGCCGCACAAGCTCTCTGTTTGCTGCCCTCACCTACCGCCTCGTCACCGGTCACCTCCCTCGCCGGTGCTAGCCGTTGCCCTCGCCGGCGCCGGCCCTCGCCCTCGCCGGTCTACCTGGTCGCTGGTTGCAGCATCAAATGGTGGGAGAAACAACAAACACACGGTGGAAGCAAAAACATGTGCCGGTTCCAGCAAAACAAAAACATGGTGGAAGCAAAGAATGGGACACCTGTTCTAGCAAAAACCACAAAATGTGTGGAAGCAAAAAGCATGAGACACCGTTCCAGCAAAAATACAATATGGTGGAAGCAAAAATGAGACACGGTTCTAGCAAAGCCAAGACAATGGTAGCAAAAATTGGGTTGGTTCCAGCAAAATCTAAAGACGGTAGTAGCAAACATTGGGGATGGTTGCAGCAAGAAACAAACTGGTTCTAGCATTGAGCGTCGCGGGTATAGTACCTCCGTCAGGTCGTGGTCACCACCGCCGAGATGGACTCTTGCTGGTTGCAGCTTCGTCATGGGTGTTTGCAACAAATCATAGCAAGGTTGCAGCTCAGCATCCTTGGAGTGTTGTCGAAACCACGAGCAAACGCTGGTTCCAACACCGGAGATTGCCGGTTCCAGCATCTGTGCGTGCGGTTCCAGCAAACGCGACGACCGGATGTAACACCGCCCATTAGCAAAAAAATCACATCGGTTCCAACAAATCGCCGGTTCTAGCTCGCCACCGCGCGGGGTGGGTGGGGGGGGGGGATAGGGACGGGCCATGGCCTCCCAAGTTGCAAGCAACCGTGGCCATAACGGCCGAAAAAATTGACGCCGATGGGGCTTGCAGCACCCCAGTGCGTCGCTCCCTGCGAGCCCTCGCAGTAGCACGCCGGCAACCGGCAGCTCTCGCTTAAAAATCTCAGCAGCGCTCGTGAGGTGAGGGGTTGGGTGAGATGTTGATGCGGCGCAGTTGGGGAAGAAAAGAGGATTGGATCTGACGCTAGGTGAAAGAAGAATGAGGGAGATAAGGATGAAGCGGTGGGGCAGCTTGTGGGCCACAAGCACACGTGATGAGCGACGCGAGCGTGAGGCCCACACAGGTCGCAACGGAGTATTCGGCCGGTCCACCGGGTATAAACATTACCCAAAGTGAAACCAGTCAACCAAACATGCCTCTCCTTTCGCGCGCGGGCATGATTGAACTCGATGCGGGCAACCAAACACGCCCCAAGCGAACGGGCCGTGACAAGTGACGTGGCCAGGATGTTTGCTTTAGGATTCGTGAGGCTAATCAGACGGCTATACAGACGTCCGCGCTGAACCCCTTAAAATCTGAGCCTTTTCGTAAGTCTTTTAGGGGCTAGTGGATATATATTTAAGTTTTTGGAAGGGTGATTCAGTATAAAAAAGCATGGCCGTAGAAGAAGCCGGAAGCTTCTCGAGTCTGCTCCGTGGGAGGTTCACCTTTCTCAGATCTGATACTGAACCATCACATCCACGTACACAAACAGATATTTCGGGCCGCTCCGAAGTTCTGAACCCTCCGATCACAATCCAACGCCTGCCGGGCGCGCAGAATAGTCCTCCCTGGATCGTGACACCCACCGCCGACCGAAGACCCTTTCCCGCTAGAGATACACACGGGTTCCCAACGGACACGCCCCGCTGCCCTCCCGCGACACGCGATAATCGGCAAAACAATCCAAGCATTCCCACGCCTCCACCCCGTGACACCGCAGCACGGCCCCACACAAACCTTCAAAACCCCCGGACCCATCCACAGTGACAGAGATTACGAAACCATCGCGTACGAGGGTCAGAGTTCAAGTGGAGTTTACATTTATCGCGCCGAACTCTGCCAGGCGGGTCCCACCGGGGAGTTCGTGGGCTGTGTATGGGCCACGCCTCGGCCGGTTCAGACAGCCGCAAGCGGGAGGGAGACTGAGCTCCCCCGCTCCTGCTGTATAAATAGCGGCCCCGCTCCTCGCTGCTTCCTCCTCTCCCGAGTCCTTAGCAGCCGCCGCCAGCAGCTGCGCAAAGGCTCGACAAACCCTAACCCTAGTCTCTCCCTAGCTTAGAGCCTCCTCCCCAGCAGATCTAGAGCCATGGCGCCGACCAAGGGCGAGGGGCCGGCCATCGGCATCGACCTCGGCACCACCTACTCGTGCGTCGGCGTGTGGCAGCACGACCGCGTCGAGATCATCGCCAACGACCAGGGCAACCGCACCACGCCCTCGTACGTCGCCTTCACCGACTCGGAGCGCCTCATCGGCGATGCCGCCAAGAACCAGGTCGCCATGAACCCCATCAACACCGTCTTCGGTGAGCACCTCCTCTTCCCCTCCCACCAGATCTGTTTTTTTTTTCTGTATGTGTGTGTTCGCTGCTAGATGCGTGCGCCGTTGGCCCGCCGGCAGATCCGCCGGCAGAGCATATTTGAACGAAATAGAGTGGTTTTTTTTCGTTGACCCATCGCTTGCCGCGAGTTGTTCTGCTTCTGTAGATCTGCTTAGTATGTTTGATTTTGGTACGCTGGAGGCGAGCCATACCTTTGTACAGTACGATATTTTGTGGTGATTATGAGCTGCATCATGTGGCTTTATGCGGCTAACTGGTTAGATCTGTGATGTGGTTTCGTCATGTATAATTTTTTATGTCTGCTAATAACTTTCTTAGATCTACTTTTGAAGCTTGTGTCCAGCTGTTCCACTTAATTGTGGTTGTTTCATGGTCCTCAGCTGTGGTCTATTTAGATCCATATAGCTGCAGGATCATTACTTCTTTGTAGACTAAATATCTTTTACTAAAGTCATGTAATTTTTTTGATGGAACTAAATATCACATAACCACTGTACACTTCTGTGCGTGCTAGCAGTTTTTAACTAATGTAGTTGTCTGTCATTTCATTGCCAACTGTTTTCATCATAATGTAAATGTGCATGCTATTTTGTGCTAGCTTTTATGATTTTCATGGTTCTAAGATGTGGTCCATTGGGATCCATAATATAGCTGCTGGCTCATTATTTTTGCTTGATACTATACATTTACTGTCATACATGAATTATTAGTGAAATCACACTTAAATTGTTCTCTTATAGCTGGCAAATAAATTGGTTATGTCTATTCCTACTCTTAATTGTTAGTGAACTACTCCCTCCGTCCCTAAATAAGTGACTCAACTTTATACTAGCTTTAGTCCAAAGTTGAGTCACTTATTTTGGGACGGACGGAGTATTATTTGTGTTGTCTGAAAGTGTGCATGTTTTGAATCTAGTGACAGTTTTGTTTGGCAGGTTAGCAATTTCCAGTTTAACTAATCTAGCATTGCCATTTGTTTTGGATCACAACTTCACATAAACATCTGGATGTAGTTGTTTACTTGTAGGGTCCTGAATCCTGTTAATTATGATTGAGGAGTTCAACCCCCACACAAGATATGTGCTAGATTATATGTCCTTGTAAGGTGGTTTTACACATGGAATATTCACACTACTGCTTAGTTGACATTTGTATACCTAGGGTTTTATTACCCACGTTTTTATTTTAACTTTTGGATTTGCCGTTTTACCGGATGCAAGTATGTGCAAGTTATATGTAGTCACTGGACTGCATGTAATTGTGTACATGCTTCCACTTACTTGAGATCTCAGTAGAAATAGAAAGTTCAAAAAGGTTCACGTAGCTTCTTGAACCTTAGGGAAAAGCCGCATAGCACCATTAACTTGAAAACTAGCATTTTCTATCCCAAAACTGCTCCTAGCAGAATACAAGGGGTAAAATATGGTTTTTAGTTTGTGAGGTCATGCGGATTTTTCATTAAGATTCAAGTGGTTATCTGGATCTTTTGACTTTGAAATCTGTAGGTGCTAGTGCAAATTGGATGGAAGTGTGTCCTTGGTGCATGATTTTTATTTTAACTTTTGGATTTGCCATTTTACTGGATGCAAGTATGTGCCAAGTTATATGTAGTCACTGGACTGCATGTAATTGTGTACATGCTTCCACTTACTTGAGATCCAAGTAGAAATAGGAAGTTCAAAAAGGTTCACGTAGCTTCTTGAACCTTAGGGAAAAGCCGCATAACACCATTAACTTGAAAACAACATTTTCTATCCCAAAACTGCTCTTAGCAGAATGCATGGGGTAAAATATGGTTTTTAGTTTGTGAGGTCATGCGGATTTTTCACTAAGATTCAAGTGGTTATCTGGATCTTTTGACTTTCAAATCTGTAGGTGCTAGTGCAAATTGGATGGAAGTGTGTCCCTGGTGCATGTGCTCACTGAAGTGCATATGAACTTTGGATGAACACTTGAATTTATATAAGAAATATGAAATTTAAGGAAGGTACACATAGCATCTCTTGAATCTAAGCTGCATATAACCATTTAATTTGGAACCACATTTTTATCCAAAATTGCTTTGTAGAAAAATTTAAGGGTTGTACTATATGGTTTGAGGTTGTGGTTATTGAATTAATTTCATCAATATTCAAGTGTTCATCCAAATATTTTTGGATGAACTTTGAATTATATATGTACATATGGGCTGCAAGAGTGTGTGAGACATGTGGTCACTTAATTGCATATGGACTTTATACACGATTCCAGTTACTTGTGCAATACTTCCATCAAAACAAACTGTTTGTCTAGACATGTTCATAAGAACTTCCAAAATAAAATACACATGGTTGAAATCCTCTGTACCACCACACTACTTAATTGGTCAGAAGACATTTTAGTTGAACCATTGTTGATAAATAAATGCAAATTCTTGGGTCAATGCAGCGTTCGTATGTATTACGGTTTGAATTTCCAAGACAATCTTCTGACAGTCTGTTTATGAAACTCTGCAGATGCGAAGCGTCTTATTGGAAGAAGGTTTGCTGATGCCCCTGTCCAGAGTGACATTAAGATGTGGCCGTACAAGGTTATTCCTGGCCCTGCCGACAAGCCTATGATTGTAGTGCAGTACAAGGGTGAGGACAAGCAGTTTTCAGCTGAAGAAATTTCTTCCATGGTCCTCATCAAGATGCGTGAGATTGCTGAGGCTTACCTAGGAGTAACTATTAAGAATGCCGTTGTCACCGTGCCTGCTTACTTCAATGATTCCCAGAGGCAGGCTACCAAGGATGCTGGTGTTATTGCTGGTCTTAATGTGATGCGTATCATCAACGAGCCAACAGCTGCCGCAATTGCCTATGGTCTTGACAAGAAGGCTACCAGTGTTGGTGAGAAGAATGTGCTTATCTTTGACCTCGGTGGTGGCACTTTTGATGTCTCTCTCCTTACCATTGAGGAGGGTATTTTTGAGGTGAAGGCCACAGCTGGTGACACTCACCTTGGTGGGGAGGACTTTGACAACCGTATGGTGAACCACTTTGTCCAAGAGTTCAAGAGGAAGCACAAGAAGGATATCAGTGGTAACCCCAGGTCTTTGAGGAGGCTCAGGACTTCATGTGAGAGGGCGAAGAGGACCCTTTCTTCCACTGCCCAGACCACCATCGAGATCGATTCTCTCTTTGAGGGAGTTGATTTCTATTCCACCATCACCAGGGCCAGGTTTGAGGAGCTCAACATGGACCTCTTCAGGAAGTGCATGGAGCCAGTGGAGAAGTGCCTGAGGGATGCCAAGATGGACAAGAGCACTATCCATGATGTCGTGCTTGTTGGTGGTTCCACCAGAATCCCTAGAGTTCAGCAGCTGCTTCAGGACTTCTTCAACGGGAAGGAGCTCTGCAAGAGCATTAACCCTGATGAAGCTGTTGCCTATGGTGCTGCCGTCCAGGCTGCTATCCTTAGTGGTGAGGGGAACGAGAAGGTGCAGGACCTTCTCCTCCTTGATGTCACCCCACTGTCTCTTGGTCTTGAGACTGCTGGAGGAGTCATGACTGTGCTCATCACCAGGAACACCACCATCCCCACCAAGAAGGAGCAGGTCTTCTCCACCTACTCCGACAACCAGCCTGGTGTGCTCATCCAGGTGTTCGAGGGGGAGAGGACAAGGACCAGGGACAACAACCTCCTCGGCAAGTTTGAGCTCTCCGGCATCCCGCCTGCACCCAGGGGTGTTCCCCAGATCACTGTCTGCTTCGACATTGATGCCAACGGTATCCTGAATGTCTCTGCCGAGGACAAGACCACCGGCCAGAAGAACAAGATCACCATCACCAACGACAAGGGCCGGCTGAGCAAGGACGACATTGAGAAGATGGTCCAGGACGCAGAGAAGTACAAGTCTGAGGACGAGGAGCACAAGAAGAAGGTTGACGCCAAGAACTCCCTGGAGAACTACGCCTACAACATGAGGAACACCATCGGGGACGAGAAGATCGCCTCCAAGCTGCCTGCTGACGACAAGAAGAAGATCGAGGATGCCGTTGACGCCGCGATCCAGTGGCTCGACGCCAACCAGCTCGGTGAGGTGGACGAGTTTGAGGACAAGATGAAGGAGCTGGAGGGCCTCTGCAACCCCATCATCGCCAAGATGTACCAGGGTGCCGGTGCTGACATGCCCGGAGGCATGGACGACGACGCGCCGGCTGCCAGCGGCGGTGCTGGCCCCAAGATCGAGGAGGTCGACTAAGTTAGTTTCTCTTTTGATATAGTGAGAAATACACTATACGCCATTTGTTTCGGTCCTGGGTGCCAATCATATCACCTGGGCTGGAAATTTTGTTGTACTTTTTGGTTAATCGCGAGACTTGTATCTGTCTTAAACAATGCAATGATGCATGTTTTGGCTCATTGTTGATTTCAGCTTAATGCTTAATGTTTGGACTACCTACCTCTGATTCCTTGGATCTCTTTCAGTTACTCCTGAGTTTTAACATATTCAGCTGAAACAATAAGCCACACAGAATTGACTCCGTCGGCACCGAACAAACTCGTTCCAGCCAGGCAGCCACACAGAATGACTTTCAGACTTGTGCTTCATTTTTGATTTGCTGTCACTGAATGTGAGTTAAGCTGTTTTCTGCTGCACTTCAGAGCTATTCCTTCCCAGAACTTGTAGAAATTCTTTTCTGAGCTAAACCTAAAATTGAGGTGCTGTGGCTTTTGCTCTGGGCTCTAACTCTTATCTTGCGGTAGACCGGCCTCCCAGCGTGGGCTTGGTCAACTAACTTGTCGGCAGTTCGTATCTACACTTCAATACGAAGCTTTGTGGCAAAAAGTTGCAGTTTTAGGTTGGTCAACTAACTTGTCGGCCGTTCGTATATACACTTTCATACTTTTAATCTCTCACCGAAGTCTTTCTACTACCTCCGTCTAGGTGAATAAGTCATTCGCGTAGTTCTAGGTCATCGATTTGAGCAATTAAATATGTGTTATATGTCATGAAAAATATATCACAAGATTTCTACACGGATGTAGTTTCTAAATATATATTTTTTGTCACATATAATACATATTTAGATAGTTAAATCGTCAACCTAGAACTACGCGAATGACTTATTCACCTAGACGGAGGTAGTATTTTTTTGTTGCAAAGATTGGTATCATGAAGAAGACGTTTTTAAGGAAATTTCCTTGTACTCCATCCATTTCTAAATATAAGACCTTTTAGAATTTTTTTAATATAGTACAGACGCAAGCGCTTCTACATACACGCATACACTCACCCCTATGAACGCACACACGCACACCCTATCTCTATGAGCACCTCCGAGAGACTGAGCCGGCAAATCATCTTGAGATTTACGAAGTCATCGTAGACGCCCCGTCAACGTCTCCTTCCGCTGAAAGCGCATCACCAGAAATCCTGAAATAAATCCAGGAATAATGCAGGCACCAGGACTTAGAACCCTGGTGGGCTGGGTATACCACTGTCCCGCTAACCATCCAACCACAGGTTGGTTTGCACCTTTTAGAGGTTTCAATAGAGACTACATACGAATGTATATAGACACATTTTATGACTCACTCTGGAAGATCTGTCGTGCATAGCACCTACCAAACATGCATGACACAACGTAGTACCTATCGGCCAAACATGACTTGACATCTCCACCGAAGCTTCGAGCAAGACGAAGACGCTCCACTTCCTGTCTCTGTCTCCCAGCACTGCTCCACAAACGATGCTCACAATAGTGAAACGACACTGAAGTGCCACCCTCGCCCGATATGGAAGACCAGATCCTAGGGTTTTCCCCAGAGCAACACGAGTGGGTCGACAATAACTACTTGACGATTCCTTTATCAAGGTAACAACACGAAAACGTTGCCATCGCCCACCGTCGGCTCGGTTTTCACTGGCAACTATGTCTCTCTGACTCGCAGCCGGAACTAGATGATGGATCTCAAGATCCGACCACCCGGGCGTAGGCCGACCACCTCCGACGAAGGAGGTGGCCACCACCGCCTATCCCAGGGCCACCGCGTCGCCGCCCGGACGCCCGCTGCGAGGACGCGCCACCGCTGTGCCGTCGAGCCCTGTGCCCGCCCGCCGCCGCCGCCTGGATAGGCTGCCTCGCACCAGCCATCCCCGAGTAGCGGAGAAAAGGGGCCCAACCACCGGCCACCGCGAGGGGCTTTTCCCTAGGGTGCTCCAGCCGGCGGCGAGGGTTTGGGAAGAGGTGAGGGGAGGGAGGCGCGCCGCCGTCCGAGTCGCCCGCGGGGAGGACGACGCGGGGGCTCAGATGCGATCTGTTTTTTTTTTCCTTGGTCGCAAAGCTTGCTACTTGTGTGATCATCTGAAACCGACGCATCATCATCCGATCATGTAGAGTAGAGGCGTGGCAAAGCAGAGCGGCAGGAACGAATCTCGCTCACATCATTCCCGCGGTGTCGCTCATCCATAATCCCATCTCCATCCATACGAGCTCCGACGAGGGAGGGAGGGACATGTCGGTCCGCCTGATCGCCTTTTAAACCCGCCGCGTCCCTCTCTCTTTGGCTTTAATCAGGGCCTGATCCCCCCGATGAGTCATGTAGGCAATAATTCTGCAGGGCCAAAGCGGCGGCAAGGCATCCACACCACACCGCACCGTCTGGCCCTACCCATACGTACGTACGTACTCCAGCACACCGACGTACTACGACGATGTACCCTACAGGCCTACACACACCTACCATGATCACCATCATTAGTGCTGCCATGATCCTCTTTAATCTGCCTGGCCGTACGTAGCAGAGATAATACTGTCTCCCTCCCGGCACCTGTTCTTCTGCTGAAACAAGTAAAGCGAGCGAGCACTCGCCGTCGCCTTTTCACCGCCGGCCGTTCTGACGGCGCCTCATATGGTTAACCCCCTCGTATTGCGGCGAGGTGTAGCCACTGATGACCTGATTTTAGTAGGGTCGGCGCTGGCCTGGTACTCAGCGTGTGTGTGTGTGTTGTGGGCTTTAGAATGACGGGACACCGGCCATGGGCGAGCTTTCCTGCCATTCCGGTGGCCCATGCACGCGTACAGTATAAAATACATCCACCAACGAACGGGCCCCGGGTGCCCCAGAAAAACCTCCGTGCGTGTTCACATCTTCCATGTTTCGCATTGCGTCCGATCGTGCTAGTCTTGTTCGTCTAGTCAATTTCCTCCTCTGTTTTGCTGACGAAAATTTCTCCTCCTATTTTTTTTTGACGGTAATTTTTTCTCCATTTCTGCACCTTCCTTCTCGGGGCAAAAATATAAAATGGAGTAAGTTTTTGGGTTGTTCACCACAAATCCCATGCATCCCAGAAGATCATCCGATGCAGTTTGTAACGCTTCGGACACATCCGCCGGTGGTTGTTAATCCTGACGGAATCTAGACTGGCTCCACAGATCAATACTATTCTTTTTTTTCGTATTTTGTTCTCACTCGTGAGCACCCGGAAGCAACAAATTACTCCAAGCTGAGCACACTTAACTTTAGAGTTCTGTCCGAATGGGCTCCCGAAAAAAAAAAATTCTTTATTGATATGAGTAGTGTATCACCCCTAATAAACCAGACTATCACACAGTTTTACTCTGTCTATGTAAGCTTGTTCGAGAAATTGGGGCAACTCGTGACCCAGGACTCGCGATCTAGCGCCGCCGCCACCCAACACGTCCCACATTCCTCCCCTCGCCGCCACCTGAGCTGCCAGTGGCGGAGCTAGGGGGACTGGCAGGAGCCACCATGAGGCCATCACCAAGGAAGTGTACTATAATGCCCCTATTTTCCTTCAGTTTTTAAGAAATTTTATAAAGATTACTAACACTTGGCACCTTTCATCAATACTATCACTCACTTTGCTCCCCTAATCTTTTTTTCCTGGCTCCGCCGCTGTGAGCTGCCCTCCGACAAAGTCTAGATGGCTCCAGGAAAGGCGGTGGTGGGGCCCTTCTCCGGCTGCTCGGCGCTGGTGTAGAGGCCACAATCCATGGATCTGGGGCGATACCCCTGATGAGGCTTCCCCGTTCGATGGCGCGGCGGGGCTGGCGGGCTGTCGGAGGTCAGCTTGGTAGGCGGGCGGCTTCTTGAGGCCACTGGATCAGATGGTGTCCATTGATGCGGTCAAGGCATATCTGTATATTTATAGGTGTAGCGACTTCGTTCGCTTTGAAGGTTTGGGTTGATCTTTGTTTATTTTGTCAGACTCTGTTGAATAACTTAATAAAGATGACTGTATGCATTATTTTGGTGCAGAGGCCGAGGTAATTCTTCTTTAAAATAAGAGAAAAGTATGTTTTTGGTCCCTCAAGTTCCCAGAAAGTATAGACTTGGTCCCTCAAGTTTTTTTGTTATACATTTGGTCCTTCAAGTCTCAAAACCAGCTAAGTTTAGTCAAAAACCAGATTTTGACCGGGTTTGACCGCCTTCGACCGGGTTTGACTGATGAATAGTAATTCGAAAAATAATAATCAGTGGCCTCTTGAGACTTTGTAAATGAATGTAAGCCTGTTTAATCAATCTCTTCGAGGCTTGGCTAGGCTACTTGTCACTGACCGATGCAACATACATTATACCTCACCTTTCAATATTTTACAGCTCCCCGATTTTAAAATTTACCCGTCGAATGGGAGAAGATGTATATGGTCGATTCGTCTCGGGAGATTCCTTCCTGGATTAGAGATGAACAGAGTAGCTCTTCGGGGAACAAACAAGTAAAGCTGAGCAGAATCCTAACTGCTAAAGCTACGCTCCACAAAGCGGAATGATGAAGTTTCATATACAACTCGGTCCAGCAGTGATGCATATGAAACTTGCGAGCCCACAGTTTCTTGTTTTTGTTTTTTGGACTGAGCCCACAGAAATTCGAAACACGCACTAAACTAAGCGAACCGGATCACGCTGTGACACCGTAGGCCATATGCGTAGCTACAGTCGCATTATTTATTTTTCCAACGGACTAATCCTTTGTTTTCTTCCATTATAGTTTAGTTGCACAATGAAAATATCAAATTCGTTACAAGAAATTATGGAGACACAAAACAAGGTAGAGAGTTGGCACTGGTTTAAATTTGGACCCCAATGTAGGGCGAAAGTCGGATCTGGGAGGAAGTGAAACCGAACTTACCACCGCTAATTTTAGCTTGTGCGGTAGTACCGCTGAGGAAGAGCAGTAGTACCGCTTGTCCAGTACTGCCGCATTCTACCTCTGCTCGTACTACCGCATAATTTTAGTTTTTGTAATCATTTTTCTTCAGCGGAAGTAGAGCGGTAGTACCGCTGGTTGCGGTACTACGAGTTAATTGCAAGGAACTATCTCACTTCTGCGTGTCGTAACAGATTGGTACCACTAGTCACTTTTCTGCAAGTCAGTATCAGCTTGCAGCCTAAGTGTTGCAAAATGGTCTAACAGCCGTCTAACTATGTATTGACCGTGTATCTGACTAAACAGGCCCACATGTCAGGTGACACGGTGGCATACCCGCGCGCGCCGCGCCGCTGACTCAGACCAACCCGACTCGGTCCAACCGGCCCGAACGGGGCGAACCCTAGCAATTGTTTCCCCTCTCCCCTCGCTGTGCGGATCTCTGGCGATGGCGGCGGCGACTCCCGGTGGCGGTGACGGTGCGGGTGGCTATGGAGACCTTCCCGGCCTCGGGAGTAATGACCACGTAGGTCTGGACGACGGCGACTCCAGTTCATAGTACTCCAGCGTTGGCGATGAGGATTTGCAGGAGCCGACGCTGTCCATGGAGGACAGGGTGAGGCTGGCAGAGATTCGGGTGGCCAACCCTACCAGTAGCCATCACTGGACCAGTGGAGCTGGTGGCGTGCTATTAGTGTCTCCTGTCTCTCCTTTCCGCCTATTTCAAATTGGGGGCTAGGGTTAGTTTCTCATGAAATTTTCAAATTTTCTATCAATTGTAGTTTGGATGATGCTATTTCGGATGTTGAGATTCACTTTGATGCTCAACATTTGGATAAGAAGATATGCAACTCAGATCTAACATTTCTGAACCTATATGCACTGATGCAAACACAAGGTTTTACTTTCTCTGATGAACTGTACCACATGAAGAATTTAGGCAGAGGAGAGGAGAGAGAGAGCATGGCTTAGAATTGATTGACACTTGCAGCAACTAAAGAAGAACTATGCGCATAGTTCAGTTCTTAATTTGTTAGTGAGGGCAATAACACCTGTTGTATGTCAAAGAGAAGAATATTTAGTGAGATCAAATTTCCGTAATGTATTTCAGAGAGAAGAAAATTTAGGAATAATATTGTATGAACCACCTGTTGTGTATGATCTCAGTGAGCATACAGTGCTTTCTGTTGATGAAGAAGGTGTTCTTTTTCATAGTCAGTGCAACAGTAGTTGTCGTGGAATTTCTACGGCAGATGTCCGGTTTAGCGGACATAGTCGTGAGGCCGCGCATCTATGTAGTAGCTTGAGAGGGGTTGAGCGGAATCGAGAGACGCGATGCAAGACAAGGGTTTAGACAGCTTCGGGCCCCGGGAAACATCATCCGGTAATAGCCCTACGTGCTGTTTGAGGCTAGATCTCATTATAATCCTCATGGTGTCGCCGGTAAACCGGCTCTTGGTGTCTAGCCCTAGAAACTTGTGAGAACTTGTCTAAACTTGTAGCCTGTAGCTTGTCTCAACTTGTCCTTTAACCTCTCCCTCTTTGGGGAGCCCTGCCCCTCCTTATATATGTTGAAGGAGCGGGTTACATGACTAGTCCTAGTAGGATTATGATTGATCTATTACAAGGAGTCCTAGTCTTCCTTCCTTTGCAGGAGAATATTCCTTGTGCTTTCTTCATAAACCGGCCCATCATAACACGAACCGGCCTTCTGGGCCTTGGGCCTTGTCATCCGTGATCCGCCAACCGGGTTACCAGTAAGTGGTATTATTTAGGCAGGTTACTTGTAAACCGTCTGGTGATGATGGATTGCCAGTGAATCACCAAGTGTAAACCGCCAAGTAAACCACCAAGTCCGGCCGGGTCATATTTCCGGCCGGTTCATACCGCGGGGTATATCCCCGACATTAGCCCCCAAGTTTAGCTTGGATTTATCCATGGTAAACTTATGCTGCAACACAAGAATAAATTTGATAGACTGTGCTCCGGGTTAAGAATTCTTGTAAACCGGCACCTGATCATCCTTAAATCCTTGTCATTTCCTTCTTCTAGAAAATCCCGTACATGTCAATAATCCAGCTTCATAATCAATTTGCTTGCAGAAGAAATATTGTAAATCAAGAATCCATTTGACTCGGCCTTCAATGCTCTGACTTGACAAAAATATTGGTCTTTGAAATATTCAACCGATAACCAGCCGGCTTGAAGATGCCAGTTTAGGATTACCACCATTGCCGGGTTATAAAAACTGATGATTCCGGGTCATGACTGTTATAGACGCCAGGTTATGATTGTTGCCAACATCGGGTCACACAATTAATCTTCCAGACTTACCCAAAACTGAGAATTTGAAGATGTTCCTCCTTTATATGCATATTACCTGTAGCCCCCCAAGTCTTAAGAGGAGAACATAGTGATATCTTAAGACTTGTTTAAATATAATGGTTGCAATCTTGAAGAAATCCGGATTGTTCATCCCAATCACTATGAAACTGAATATTCCATATTATGTAGCCCTCAAGTGCCGGGTCATTATGCAATAATGAGCAGGGACTTTGAAAATATGATTATGTAAACTGAACAACAACATGTAGCCCCCAAGTGCCGGGTCATTATGCAATAATGAGCAGGGACTTTGTAGATATAATCATTGAACATAACATTATATAATGTAACTTCCATCGTGGGATTTGAACCCACGTCCACAAGGTTAAGAGCTTTGTGCTTTACCAACTGAGCAATGGACCCTTCAATATAATGGATTAATACTTGTGTACCTTGAATTGTTGACAGGAGCAATTGGTAGCCCCCAAGGGCCGGCTCATTATGATGTGATGAGTCGGGTCTTCAATAAGGCCAGTAAAAGATGACTTTGCATTAGTCCCCAAGTGTCATGGTGCATGCTTGCATCGACATGAGACTTGTATATTTGATGTAATCTCAACTTGAATAATGTAGCCCCTAAGTGCCGGGTCGTAAGCCTGGAGCGACTCGGGACTATTCCTTAAATTGTAGAATAGATCGTTTCCATTGATAATATGATAGCCATTGCGCTAAAGCGACTTTGAAAACCTCAATCATAATATTGATAACCATGATAAAAATCCAGCCATGTTGGCTATTAAAGATTTGAATAATATAATCCGGTTTGAAAACCGGTTCCAGTGATATTTGATCACAACCAGGCCGAGTTAATAAACACCGGTCATTATCTTATCTCATACTGGCGACTTATAGTCAAAGCCAGGCCGGTTTAATAAACACCGGTCATTATCTTACCTGTGATTAAGTGTTCCTGACGTCCTTAATCCGGTATGCTTAATTGAATGTGTAGATTCTGATGAGGCTCTTGGCTCTGTTGGCGTTTGCCCAATGATTGTTCCGGGTTATGATAAGCACCGGTTTAAATCATGCTGGTGTTCTATGACCCAGACTTTTGTAAATACGTGGTCAACTTTGAAGTTGCCCAGCTCCGGATCAAAAACCATAGAAAACATTGAAAAATCACAAAACACAAAACACAGTTTACAAATAAGACCATGTAGTCGAGGCTTTTTACGAGCTGCCAGGCTCCCTATGTGCCAATCAATGGGTGCGACCCAAAGGGCTATGACTATTTTTCTTTTGCCATCAAAGGATGTACTCCAAGGGGCAGGAAATATTGCATCTGCCATCAAAGGAAGTACCCCTAGGGACAAGAACTTTTCTTTTGCCATCAAAGGGATTGGTCCACCAAGGGGCAGGAAATATTGCATCTGCCATCAAAGGTGGATCCCTAGGGACAAGAACAAATTTTCTTTTGCCATCAAAGGGAATGATCAACCAAGGGGCAGGAAATATTGCGTCTGCCATCAAAGGAAGGTTCCCTAGGGACAAGAACAGGTTTTTTTCTTTTGCCATCAAAGGGAGTGATCAACCAAGGGGCAGGAAATATTGCATCTGCCATCAAAGGAAGGTTCCCTAGGGACAAGAACAGGTTTTTTTCTTTTGCCATCAAAGGGAATGATCAACCAAGGGGCAGGAAATATTACATCTGCCATCAAAGGAAGGTTCCCTAGGGACAAGAACTTTTCTTTTGCCATCAAAGGGATTGGTCCACCAAGGGGCAGGAAATATTGCATCTGCCATCAAAGGTGGATCCTAGGGACAAGAACATATTTTGGGATCCGTCGCCCTCTTGTGACCGCGGAGGTAGGGTACCTATAAGAGAGTTGCGCTTGTATGGCAGGTCCTGTTTGGTCCCTTATAGAATTATCCTGCATATCAAAATAGGTAGATCAAAGCATTTTGTTTTCTTGATGAAAATGATATATATCAAGAGAAATAAACTATGGACGGATATCACCTGAGTGAATTCCCATAAGACACTTATTTAGAAGAAAACGGCTAATCCCCGGTTTACCGGGGGTGCCGGTTTGAGAGGCCATAAGAACTTGGCATGGAGAAGCCCCCATGTGACATATTCCTGAGCTGTGCTCGCCGGGTACTTATGTTTGAGTTGTGCTATGCAACAAACTCTCTTTAGCCCTCTTAATTTTTCTGAGAACTCGTACTTGCGAGAAACACTTCTTCGTGAACCGGATGTTAAACCGGATATTAGGAGCTTTAAAAAGCTTTGTGGGATTTTAAACCGGAATTATCATTTCCAGCCTGCCTTTAAATTTACACCAATATGGCGGTTCAGGGTCCTGCATTAGATAACCTTGCAAGACGGGGTAACTGCTCTCCTAAAGAAAGCAATATATAATAAAATTTACTGGATGGATTTCACCTGATATGTTAAGCCAGTTTTTATCCGTCGCAGAGTTGATGATCACCATGGTGAAGCGGAAATCAATCATGGATGAATCCGCCGTAGGAGCCGACGGATGAGTCGGTCGCAATATTATATGCTGGTGCGGACGGGCAAGTTGTCCTCCATGTCTGTAAACCGGTGTGGACGCGTGAACCGGCCGTCCGTTCCTCAGGTAATGTGACACAGAAGAAAATGCCGTTGTAGAATATTGCCGGCGCGTGTTTAGGCAGTATATTTTACCTGTACATGAAAATACCAATAGGGCAGTGTAATGTTGCTCGGAGAAATTAAAATGTCCTGATAAAGTATATAGGAGGGATAACACCTTATTTGCTCGAACAATAGATGGGTCGGGCGGCGCCGGCGGGCTAGTTGCCTTCCTCGTTGTGAGCCGGCGCGGATGCGAAAGATGGCCACGGCGTTGTAAACCGGCGCGGTCACGAGAGACGGCCGCGGCATTATAAACCGGTGCGATCGCGAGAGACGGCCAAGGTGCTGTAAACCGGCGCGGGAATCCGTGAAATAACGCCGACCACTTGTGTCGAACGCTGTTTGGCGTGCCTTCATCTCCGTGGAATAATACCACTTTTGCAATGAATAATTCTCCTGCATGTAAAATATAGCAGGGCGAGGTATTTTTGCTCGAATGAATTAATATGTATTTAAAAAATAAATAGGATATATAACACCTGATTCGCCCGGACAACAGATGAGTTGGCCGCGGTATTTGTAAGCCGGCATGTACAGGTGATTTGATCGCAAGCACGGACAGTGTCGTGTTAATGTAGATCGGACCGCGGAAGCAGTGGCGTGTGCACGTCCATTGGCGAGGGAGTCGGCTGCAGTGTTGGAGACCAGCGCGCGTGGGCGCGGACAAACGAGTCGGCCGGTGTGTTGATGTAAACCGGACCGCAACACGCATGCTCGTGAAGCCGCACAACACAGCTGAACGTGCATCCATGGCATATCACCACCCCTTTTTCTTTTAATAGTCCTGCGTAAAACATACTACATGCGAGAGTAATTGTTGTCGGATGAATTAATATGTACTTAAAAATAAGTAGGGTAGATAGCACCTGGCAGTAGTCCGGATGAAGTAACTGTACGACACTTTGACCGGGTGGTGGCCATTACGTCCAAATAATCGCGCCTCCATCGAGTTTTTAGGTGGGTCAACAATGGATCCAGGCGAAGGCCGAAGCGGATGAAGAAACACGCCGGCGATGCAGAAACGGCATGGCCGTCCGAGGTGGCTCAGTCCGGCGCGATAGGCGACGCAGGGCCACGGCGGCTGAAGTAGCAAAAGGCGGGCGGCTCGAGGCGGTAATGGCTCAGCACAGGTGCGGCTGAAGAGGCCCCTGGCGAGGCGAGGTGTCCGACAATGACTTGAACACAGGCCCCTGTCCGAAACGGCGACGTCTTTGAAGGCAACCGTGGCAGAGGAGGCACTTTGCAGAACCGTGCGGGACGGCGCAGGAAACGACCGTGACAGGAGTAGAAGGCGAGGCCCGGCGGCGGGGCCGTGGAGACGAAGACTCAACGGCGGCCGATTTGCGACTTTGCGAGTGAGGCCACGACCGTCGGGGTGAAGGAAACCGTGTCATGAGCCATCCGTGTCCGAGGCCGTCTCGCGGCAGAGGAGGCGACAGCAGGGCCAAGGCAACCTCGGGGGCACGACAGTACGGGTTTGAGCTCGGCAGCGGCTCATGGACGGATGATGTGGGAGCCGGTTCGGAGTGGTGGATGCAGATGCTTGAGGTGAAGCGTGCTCGGACAAGCGGCGACTTGGTGGCGTGGTCGCGGTGAGCTTTTCAGTGGAGGAGCACGGGATGGCGGCTTTCCGGCAATTTTGTCGTGAGGTCCGTGCGAGGGCAACTCGGAACGAGACCACGGCAACCGCGTCCGAATCCAACTCTCGCCAGTTTAGCGACTTAAAACAACCGGAGGCGCGGCGACTTGTCCCGGCAGTGGCCGGTAATGGATAGTAAGCGAGCTTGAGGTGTTTAGACATAAGCGGGGCGGCTCGAGGTGTCTCCGGCAAGGCGGAGAACGGTAGTGGCCCAGGTCCGGCTCGATGGAGACTGGCAGAGCAGGTACGGCAGAGGCGGCTCGACGACGACGCAAGGCGCAGTGGGCACAAGCTGGCCCTGCTCGGAGACAAGGAGTCCCGTGAGGTGGAGGCATGACGGCGAAGTTGTGCCAGCAAACACGCGCCCCCCGGCGAGTCAAGGCGGAGCCGGCTAGAGGCACCTCGAAGGTGAGGCTGGCGAGGTGTAGCGGTGCCACCTCCGACGAAGTGAAAGCGACATCACGGGGGAACTGCGACGATCTTAACGAGTCAGCCGACGCGGTCAAACCGTGCAGTAGGCAGAGAAACCATGGCGCGGGGGTGGCTCCAGCAATTCAGAACAACGACGGAGCAAGGCGGCTTGGAACGGCGCGGTGGCTTCCGCTTAGGTAAGTGGTGTCTCGCAGGCGGCGGCTCAGACGCGCTGGCCTTTGATTTTGAGCCGAGGAAGGCCCTGGTGGCTCAAGCGTGAAAGAGACAGCGTCTCCAAGTGGATGCGGTGAACCTGGTGAGGGCCCAATCAATTTCCGGGACATGGATCCCCCACCCATTTTTTTATTCCATATGACGTATATAGCTATTAACCTTCATATCAGTGTCCGATCCATATTCTGATACGATAGCTCGATTGGGTCTTGGCCTCGTGTGCGTTGGCGATTTTCATCTACCAGATCCGCCGAATCCTTGCTGAATGAAAACGGAGACTCCATCACGATGAGCCTTTGGAATTTCTATGACGGTCTTGCCAACCAAACTGATGAACGCCATCAGTGAGACAATCTTGATTTCGATCGGATGAACTCGTCGTTGATGTAGATCCTTCCAATAACCAGCTTTTCTTCATCTAGAAGATTATAAACTTCTCGATCCCTGAGAAGAAATCCCTTCAAGAACTCATCACCACCGTGCGCAGGCCCCACGGTAGGCGCCAACTGTCGTGGAATTTCTACGGCAGATGTCCGGTTTAGCGGACTTAGTCGTGAGGCCGCGCATCTATGTAGTAGCTTGAGAGGGGTTGAGCGGAATCGAGAGACGCGATGCAAGACAAGGGTTTAGACAGCTTCGGGCCCCGGGAAACATCATCCGGTAATAGCCCTACGTGCTGTTTGAGGCTAGATCTCATTATGATCCTCATGGTGTTGCCGGTAAACCGGCTCTTGGTGTCTAGCCCTAGAAACTTGTGAGAACTTGTCTAAACTTGTAGCCTGTAGCTTGTCTCAACTTGTCCTTTAACCTCTCCCTCTTTGGGGAGCCCTGCCCCTCCTTATATATGTTGAAGGGGCGGGTTACATGACTAGTCCTAGTAGGATTAGGATTGATCTATTACAAGGAGTCCTAGTCTTGCTTCCTTTGCAGGAGAATATTCCTTGTGCTTTCTTCATAAACCGGCCCACCATAACATGAACCGGCCTTATGGGCCTTGGGCCTTATCATCCGTGATCCGCCAACCGGGTTACCAGTAAGTGGTATTATTTAGGCAGGTTGCTTGTAAACCGTCTGGTGATGATGGATTGCCAGTGAATCACCAAGTGTAAACCGCCAAGTAAACCACCAAGTCCGGCCGGGTCATACTTCCGCCCGGTTCATACCGCGGGGTATATCCCCGACAGTAGTCCTACTCAACCTACTACCGTGTGCACACAAGAGAGCAGAAACTTCAGAAAGGAGAAGCTCAAAGCTGTAATGGAGGAAGATGCACTGTTAGAGGAGGCACATAATAGTAGTGATGACTCAGAGGCTACATATGACAGTGATAACAATCCTTTCTGCATGGACAAGTACACGATTTCTGAAGACATAGAGGTAATAGAGGGGAATATATTAGCAAAGCAAGATGAAGATTTAGAAGAGGAACAAGTACATTATGAGGGTGACACTAAGGTTGATGATTTGTTTGAGATGGAGGAGTAGGAGGAGCAGGAGAAGGAGGAGGAGGAGGAGGAGCTTAATGTTGTTGTTGGAGAAGAACCACCAATGGAAAAACCTCCAAAAAGGAGGAAGAAGCTGGCAGTTAGGAGAGGTCCCACCAGTAGGTCACATTCATGTGTGTTAGAGGAGGTGAAACATGATTTCATTCCTTCATCAGATGAAGAAGAACATGTGTTCCCGTTGAAGGATGAAGATGATGGACATGAGCCACTATCATTTGTTCTAACAAAAGGGAGGAAGAGCATGACCAAGAAAAGGAAACCAAGGATCTGGTACAATGACAAACTTGGGCAACCACATCAGCAGTTATGTCTGTACATGTGCTTTAAGGATCAGCAGCAATTCAAAGATGCTTTGTTGAGCTTGCACATTACACAAGCTAGAGACTCCAAGTATCATAGAAACTCAGACCAAAGGATCATTGCTTGTTGTAAACAAGAGCACTACCAGTTCTGCATAGTTGCTGCAATTATCAAAGGGGAGAAGACTTTTGCTATTAAGAGAATGAGGCTCGAGTACACTTCCCCTTGCAGTACAGAGACATCAAGGATTAGTGCAAAGTGGCTTGCAAAGACCTATGAGTCATTATTAGGTCTGATCCAACCACTACCATACACACTTTGATTGACAACTACCAGGAGAAGTATGGTCTTTATGTGCCAAGGCACATGGCCTATAGGGCCAAAACCCTTGTTGTAGAAGCTATTATAGGAGAGCACAAGAAGCAGTATCCCATGCTTAGGGATTATGCTTAGACCATCATGGATACAAACCCTGGCAGTACAACAGTTACTCCAAAACCTACTACAAAAATACCACATTCAAGACCAAGGTTTCATGCTATGTTCTTCTGCACAAATGGAGCAAGGGAGGGATTTCTGAATGGATGCAGACCATTCATTGGTTAGTTATGCCTTCCTTGTATATCACAACTTTATAAATCTTTGTTATTGTAGATCACACATTTGCATTTTTAGTAGTGCTTTATAGTACTGTCTTAAATATATAGCATTGTTAGGCCAGGAGCATTGTTAGTGGATCATATATAGCATTGTTAGTGGATCACATATAGTGGCTTAAATTGTTCTCTGCTTGCAACAACATGTGTTGATGGATGCTTTATTAAGGTGACCACTGATTCTCAAATCCTTGATGGAAAATATTTTCCCCTCTTGCATTTGGTATTGCCGGACAAGAGGACACAACTAACTGGTGTTGGTTTCTGCACCAACTGAAGAAATGTCTAGGAGGAGAAGCTGGGAAATTTGGCCCTCATACTATCATGTCTGATAGACAGAAGGTATGTATGCATCTTCCTATTATGTTCTCCTGCATTAGCATGTTATGTTCTAGACATTAGCTTCCGTAGTAAATCAGCCAAGTTTAGCATGTTGTGTGAACAGGGGCTACTAAATGCACTAAATCAAGTTTTTCCAAACTGCCATAAAAGATTTTGCCTTAGACACATGTATGCAAATTTCCAGAATGCTGGGTTTAGGGGGGGGGGGGATCTTAAGAAATGGATGGATAATTCCATCTATGCTTATAACCAACCCAAGTTTAACATTGCCATGAATGATCTGAAAAATGAGAGTGGGGAAGCTTGGAAGTGGCCAAGTGGAATACCTAAGCACACATGGGCTAGGCATGCTTTTGACACTAACTACAAGACAAATTTGGTTGTTAGCAACCTGTCTTAGGTGTTCAACAACTACATCCTAGATTTTAGGAAAAAACCTATTAGGACTATGATTGATGGTATCAAGGACAAGCAGATGGTGAGGTGGCATAGGAACATAGAGAAAGAAAAGACAGCTCCGTGGGAGATCACACCACATTATGCTAAGAAGCTAGAGCTGGAAAAGGAAATGGTGAGGTTCCGCAAACCTATTCAAGCTGGTGTATATCTTTGGCGAGTGACCAGTGGGCAACAAACACATGATGTAAACTTGGAACTTTATGCATGTGGTCGTAGAAAGTGGGACCTGTCTGGCATACCATGCAACCATGCAATATTATCAATTAACAAGGCAAAGAGATTTCTAGAGGACATGTGTGCAAATTCTTTAAAAAACCTTTTTACCGAGCTGCATATGAACCAATGATATATCCTTTTCCTGGTGAACATGATTGGACAAGGACAAGTGGACCAGACATAGAGCCACCCAAATTTCATGTGAAGAAGGGAAGAACGAAAGAGAAGAGAATAAAGGGCAGATTTGAGGTTCCATAAACAAAGGACAGTTTAAGAATGGCCACTATAACATGCATCAACCGTGGGATCCAAGGCCATAGGTACACCAACTACAAGCAACTTGTTTGGTTTAGGGTTGCTCAGCGTCGAAAAAACCCTAACTACCAAACTATCTATCATCATCTATCATCCATCTATCAAAGCAACATCTAGGGTGGGTATATTATGATAACACCCCTTAAGACCTTATTCTGCACATCACATTCTTATTCTGATAATAGTTTCATGCTGCCCTGGACCGCGAAAACAAACTGCAGCTGGATTACATGCCACCTTATCCATTCGAGCCCCCCGTCCTCCACACCACCCCGCGCCCCACTCACTCCCTCTCCTTCCCACCTCCCCCCAACAACCACCATGACGGGGCACACTGCCGGCGGGCGCGGCGCCCACCTTCTCCGGCGCGGTGCGGCCCACCCGAGCCGCCACCCCACCCTCCCACCTTCTTCGTAGCGGGGCGGCCCACCCACCCGAGCCGGCGCCCCATCCTCCCACCTTCTCTGGCCCGGCTAGCCGTTGACCACCACTCCACCTTGCTCGGCCAGATCCATGGCACAATCATCTTCCCCCGGCCTCACCGCCCACCACCACCGTCATGCCGCAGCCCACACCCCCTGCCTCCCCACCTTTCCCTGAAGGCCGCCCCACCACTACTCACCGGCCGCCCCCAAATCCCACCCCTACAACGGGCCGGAGCCCACACCTCCTGCCTCTTGCGCGCAACTCATGGCCTCCCCACCCAAACGCTGGATCCCCGCCACCGGATGCGGTCGCCACGGCCCCGGGCACGGCCAGCAGCACCAGATCCGACCTCCACCACCGCTGCCATGACGGCCTTCTGCGAAGCAGCACGTACGACATGGGGGCGCACCAGGACCCACCACGCCTTACTCCTCCATCGTGCAGGAGACGCGAAGGAGTGGCTCCCCTGCCAACTGTCGCGGCCTGCCACTCCTCTTGCTTCAAACTCACAGGACCCCTTCCCTCCCTACTTCCTCTCCTCGTCCGTCAGCCAATCTTCAAGTTGCGGTGATGCTCACGACAATTCTCTCTCTCCTTTTTGCAGCGCAGAATAGGCGGTGCTGCAGTCCACCTCTACACCGGTGGTACATTCCCTGATCCTCAAATCCGACCACCTCCCCCCCCTAGTTAGTGGTGGACGCCGACGACCATCGGTGAACCCACCCTGAGCTTCTCCCGTGCTACATGGTGCCAACTAACTCCACCACAATGGCGCTCTCTTATGGCCTCCAGGGCTCGTGCGTTGGCACAATGTTCAGTCAATGGCTAGCGGCTGCCCCTCCATCCACGGCTGAATCTCGCGGCCACATCCTCTTCTCCACCATCCTGTAATGCCCCGGATGTAATACTTTCCCTTTTGGGCAATATATATCTTTGGCTTCATCAGTTCCATTCCGGGTTCTTCGTCTTTTCGAGTTTTCGTCGTTTTGTTGTGTGCGTGTGTGCATTCATCCATGTCATGTTGTCATGTGCATTGCATTGAATTGTGTTGTTGTTTGCTTCCGGTCCCATTCGTTCCTTTCCGTTGTCCGTTTCGAGTTCCGGAGCCCTCTCACGTGTCCGTGGCATCCCCGAGGCCTACTTTTTTGTTTGGCCGTGTAACATTTCCGGTTTGGCGTGAGACTTGTCGTGCGATGTTGTTTTGTTGTGTGTAACCCGCCTGTCAAATCTCGTCGCATTTGGAGTACGTTTGATACTCCAACATTTATTCTCGTGGGCTAAAAGTACCTCCTCTTTGAGGCCCAAGAAACCCCTCCAACAGCCCACCAACCCAACTCAAACCCTTCCCTTCATCTAGGCCGTCCAATTGTGATCTCGTGGCTGAAAACCTCTCCTAATTTGGACAACCCTAGCTCCTTGTGCCTATATAAACGTCCACCCCCTCCATTTTTGCGTCCAAAACCCTAATGTTTCCACCTCTGCTGAGCGGTGCTTCCACCGTTGACGCGCGGTGCTTCCACCGTTGACGCGCGGTGCTTCCATCGTTGGCACGCCGTGCTTCCGACCTCGCTGCACCCGTGCTTCCACCTCGCCGCGCCCGTGCTTTCGACCGCCGCTCGTGCTTCCATCCGCCGCCGCCGGCGCTAGAGCTCGCCGCCGGCCTCCCCTCGCCGCCTCCGGCCAGATCCGGCGAGGAGCCGCTGGATCCGCGCGCCCCGACCCTCCTCCGTCGCTCTCCCGGCCTCCCCTCACCGGAGCACCGCCCGCCTCACCTGAAGCCGCCGCCGCCGTTTCTGCCTCGTCGGGGCAGGAGGACGACGCCGATCCAGCATCGCGCCTCGCCTGGGCCGAGCCTCCTCGCTCCAGGCCTCCAGGCCGGCCTCCTCTGCCGCCCGTCGCCCCGCCTAGGCCGATCCAGCCCCACCAGCCCAGCTCCGCTGCCAGCCGAGGCCAGCCAGCGCCCTGGCCAGGTGGGCCACGAGGCCCAGCAGCCTCCCGCGCCGGCCGCCTTCCCCCAGGCCGCCCCCGCAAGCCCAGTCCTGCCAGGCCGAGCCGCCCTCCTCCTGTGCCCGATCCACTCCGAGGCCCAACTCTGCAGCACCCAGGCCGGCCTGCCTCTCCCTCCTCCACCGACTGGGCCAGCCCCTGGGTGAGAACCCGCTATCCTTCGCCCGTGCACCGTTTAGTATCTTGCGCCCGTCTGTTTTGTCAAAATCTGCTAAGTCTTTTAATCTGTCTGAAGTAATGTTGCTACTTTGCATAGTGACAACTTTTTGTGTGCTTATCCGTTTTGAGTGAATGATATGTCAAAATGTTCGTGGTGATATGCTCTACACTTTGTTCCTTTGTGCCATGCATGTTTGGGGTCATCTAGATGTCTTAATCTTCATGGGAAGAGTGCTACTTGTTATAAACTGCTGCTATTAGTTGTTTTCATGCCATGTTTGCAATGTGATAACTTGTTGCATGTTTATCCAAATGGAGCAAATGATATGTCCACATGTTCATCATGAGTTGCTCTACATGTTGGTTGCTTTAGCTTGCATGATAGATTTCATCTTGCCATGTTTATCTCCTTTGCAAAAGTGCTAGTGGCTGTTATGTTGTTAAACTTGTTACGAGATGCCTAGTTGAGGAGCTCGTTGCTATAGATGTGGTTGTCCCCTTGTTGCATGCTTAGATGTTTTGGATTCACCATCATGTGTACTTTGCTGTGGTGCAAACCACTTGTCTTGTTATGCTTTAAGGTGACTTAAACTTGCTCACAAACATGCCATGATATTACTGCTGTTTTAACACTTAGTGAAATTTCACTAAGTCTGGAATCTGTAATTTCCAGATGCCATGTTTGCTTGTTGTTCTAGGCAAATCCATGCTAGTTTTGGGGTGACTCTTGATGATTCCTTGTTGTATATGTTGTTGGCTATCCATTCATGCTCTCACATGCTCATTTGGGTGGCTGTAGCATATTTAACTTTTGCTCCCAGGTTGCTATAAATTACTGATGTCAGGATTTTGTTGTCATGTTCAAAATGTCATAGCTTGTTGCTATTGATCCATGCCTCCTTTGGAGATGCTCCAATGGAATTGTTTGCTGTAGGATATGTCTACTTTATGTCCATGCTCCTTGCCATGATGTTTGAGTGCTGTAGACTATTTATTTCTTGCTCCGAAGTTGCTATGTGGCTGTTAATTTCAGCTTTTGCATGTTTATTGTTTCGGGTGTATCTTCTAGCCCGTTGCTCCGTTTTGAGCAAGTCCTATATGTAACTTGTGTGATTTTGCATGTAGATTCATAATATCCTCTGGTTATCATGTTTTGAAGTATTTTACTTGTTGCATATTGTCATGCTCCTTGTGTTGTAACTCTGTGCTTCCTATGTTGTCTTTCTGTGCTTCCTAAGTGCATCTGCAGTGCTTCCTTAGTGCATCAGCCATGCATCCAGTAGTTTTGCGCATTGCATCTTGTTTGATTCGTGCCTCGTGTGTTCTTGTGTTTGAGTAGAGCCGGAAGCTGAGTACGAGTACGAGAACGAGGTTACTGTTGAATATATTAGCAATTCATCATATGGTTTAATCCGAAATATCATAAAATTAATCATGACAGAAGCAACTAAAGCGAGCATGCAAATATCTAGTACAATGGGGAAACAGATCCAATCTACGGCAAGTACTAGACATAGAAATTGTAGCGAGATCTAATACAGATGAGAGAGAGATGCATACGTTGCAGCAGCTGTAGTAGCGGCTGTGTTGTCCCCGGTCTGGGCCATGTCGTCGTCGAGGAAGAGGTTGCCGATGTCGGGGAAGAAGTCGTTGTTGGGGAAGTGATCGCTGTCAGCAGTCGAGCGAGAGCTCTCCCCAAAAACCTGATCGCCCCTCTCCCGTACAGGATCGCAAGTGGCGGGGTTCCGAAGGCCTGCTGTCCCTTCTTCTGGTGCACGCCGGAAGGAGGGATGGAGAAGGCTTGAGTGGCGGCGCAAAATTTTGGAACGGTGAGAAACCATACGAACACAACCTACTACCAAGGCTGGCTTGGTACGGGTTTCTATAGTGTATGTTGGGAGTCAAAGCAGCCGCCATAAACGCGTCCATTTATGATTTAGAAACTGCCGTACTTAACACGTCCGTTTATGAAATAGAAATAGTAACAATAAACGCGTTTGTTAATGAGTCAGAAACGGTCGTAATAACCTCGTCTGTTAATGAAATAGAAACAGCCCCAATAAACGCGACCGTTACTAATTAATCAATGACTCATTAATTTTCCCAATTAATAAAATAATAATGTGTCAATGAGAATTTTTGAATTTATTTGGACTAGTAAATACTAGTAAATTCCAACAATCCCCCACAAAATCTCATAGACACATCTCCTCATTTTTAAGTTCCAAAGCATTGTTTATATACCGGTACTTAGTGGAGACTGTTAAGATGAACTTCCACCTAGAATGTTATGTTACACTAATTCACAACTTGGATAGTGGACTATGCCTTGAACTACAAGTTTGCTGTGATACCAGTTTCACACAACGTCTAGACCGATACTAGGCTGCCGCAAGGCTTCCCCGCGGTTGGAGCTTATGCGTCATACTCCGAAGGCCTTTCATGAGTTTATTAGAGAACACCCAATTCTCACAGATTGCGACGTTCAACAATCAAGCTCATATAGGTGAGTTCCTCAAGAGATGCTCTGTAGGACACATCTCCGCTTATATAAGTAAACCACTTGGAACACATTAAGACAAATGTCAACCTACCATACAGATTAGGAGAATATTGCATCTTCACGGAGTGGGATAAAATATAAGAATACTCTCCTCTCAGCTGACCAACAGCTTGTCTCTTACTTCTAATTCACGGGATCTCCGATCACATAGAGTAGGTTACCACTGTGGACAACTCATACCGTGGGTCTCAAACCCATCTCCCTCGATGCATTATCTATCACATTACGTGATAAACCCTTTGTGAAGGGATCTGCCAAGTTCATAGTCGTTTGGATATAATCCACTGTAATAACTCCGGAGTTTTTCAGTTTCCTGACAGATTTCAATCTCCTCTTCACATGCCTTGATGACTTCATATTATCCTTAGAACTGTTCACTTTGATGATCACGGTTTGATTAAAAGTTCATTAGGATCGCGGGTATTGGTTTTTCAACCATAGGCAAGTCCATCAAAAGCTCACGAAGCCACTCTGCTTCAACAGTGGCTGTATCTAATGCTGCGAGTTCTGCTTCCATAGTTAACCTCGTTAAGATGGTCTGCTTGCAAGACTTCCAAGAAACAGCGCCACCACCAAGTGTAAATAAATAACCACTAGTGGCCTTAATCTCATCAGCATCAGATATCCAATTAGAATCACTATAGCCTTCCAGAACCCTCGGGTTTCCGGTATAGTGAATTCCATAGCTCGCCGTGCCTTTTAAATAGCGCATAACTCTCTCAAGCGCACACCAATGATCATCTCCTGGATTGGAAACAAACCGGCTCAATTTTCTCACAGCAAAAGAGATGTCAGGCCTCGTGGCACTTGCCAAATACATAAGCGAGCCTATAATCTGAGAATATCTCAGTTGATCTCTAGCAATCCGTCGATTCTTTCGAAGCAACACACTAGGATCATATGGAGTTGGAGAAGGCTTACAGTCGCTATACCCGAAGCGACTCAAGACCTTTTCCACATAGTGAGATTGAAGCAGTGTAATCCCACCATTATCATCTCTCAGCAGCTTGATGTTCAAGATAACATCAGCCACTCCTAGATCCTTCATCTCAAAATAACGAGATAAGAAATCCTTAACTTCCTTAATTAAATCAAGATTGGTTCCAAATATCAGTATGTCGTCGACATACAGACAAAGAATAACTCCCTCGCCCCCACCATGGCGATAGTACACACATTTGTCAGCTTCGTTTACAACAAAGCCTTCAGAAGTCAAAGTCCTTTCAAACTTCTCGTGCCATTGCTTAGGAGCTTGCTTGAGGCCATATAATGACTTCAATAACTTACACACTTTTCCTTCCTGACCGGGCACTACGAAACCGTCTGGCTGCTCCATATAAATTTCCTCATCCAACTCTCCATTAAGGAAAGCTGTCTTAACGTCCATTTGATGAACGAGAAGACCATGCGAGGCAACCAAAGACAGTAGCACTCGGATAGTGGTCAATCTAGCCACAGGTGAGTAAGTATCAAAGAAGTCTTCACCTTCTTTCTGAGTATAACCCTTGGCCACAAGCCTTGCCTTGTACTTTTCAATTGTACCATCAGGCCTAAGCTTTTTCTTGAACACCCACTTACACCCTACAGGTTTACACCCATAGGGACGATCGGTGATCTCCCAGGTTCCGTTAGCCAGGATGGAATCCATCTTGCAACGGACGACCTCTTTCCAGTAGTCAGCATCAAGAGATGCATAGGCTTCTGAAATAGTCCTAGGTGTGTCATCCACGAGGTACACAATGAAATCATTACCAAAGGACTTTGGAATCCTCTGTCTCTTGCTCCTAACAGGAACTTTATTGTCATCATCCAAGGGATTCTCAACGTGTTCTATTGGAATGGTGGGTTCAGGAATCTCAGTTATTTCCTGACTCGATAAAATAGGTATTTCCTGATTTGATGAGCTAGCCATATCCTTCATAGGAAATATGTTCTCAAAGAAAGTCGCATCATTCGACTCCATAATCGTACCGACATGCATGTCGGATACCTCAGATTTTACTACCAAAAATCTATAACCGATGCTATTAAAAGCATAGCCCAGAAGAACACAATCTACGGTTTTAGGTCCAAGCTTGCGCTTCTTGGGAATTGGTATATTGACTTTCGCCAAATAACCCCAAGTACGTAAGTAAGAGAGTTTCAATCTTTTCCTTTCCCATTCCTCAAATGGAGTAATGGTTTTATTCTTTGTGGGAACTCGGTTTAGGACATGACATGCAGTCATTAGCGCCTCCCCCCACCATGCCTTGGAGAGACCCGAAGTGTTTAACATGGCGTTAACCAAATCAGACAGAGTTCGGTTCTTTCTTTCAGCCACCCCATTTGACTGAGGTGAATAGGGAGGCGTCCTCTCATGGATAATACCATGTTCCGCACAAAACGAATTGAATTCATTTGAAAAATACTCTCCACCACGATCAGACCTAAGCCGTTTAATTTTACGATCAAGTTGGTTCTCTGCTTCGGCCTTATAGTTTTTGAAGTAAGTTAAAGCCTCATCTTTTGTTTTCAGAAGATACACATAACAATATCTAGTGGAGTCATCAATGAGTGTCATAAAGTATTTCTTTCCACCCTTTGTCAACACACCATTCATCTCACAAAGATCAGAATGTATAAGCTCCAGTGGTGCTAAATTTCTTACCTCCGCAGTCTTATGGGACTTGCGAGGTTGCTTAGCTTGAACACACACTTGACATTTGGAACCTTTCACAGTAGTAAATTTTGGAATTAAACTCATATTTGCTAACCGCGTCATGCAACCAAAGTTAATATGACAAAGTCGTGAATGCCAAATATCAGATTCATTATCGTGGCAAACATGATTAATAACTTTAGTGCATAAGTCTGACAAAGATAGGCGGAACAAGCCTCCGCACTCATAGCCTTTACCAACAAATTGTCCATACTTGGAAATTACAACTTTATTGGACTCGAAAACCAACTTATAACCATCTCGACATAAACGCGAACCGCTGACGAGATTCTTATTGATGGAGGGCACATGATGCACGTTCTTTAGTCGCACGATCTTCCCCGAAGTAAACTTCAGATCGACCGTACCAACACCACGAATAGTGGCATGTGACCCGTTCCCCATCAGCACGGGGGAAGTCCCTGTGACCTGGTAAGAAGAGAACATGGAGGCATCAGCACAAACATGTACATTGGCACCTGTGTGAATCAACCAATCAGGAGAATGACAAATTGAAAGAATGGTAGGAATTATACCGTACCCAATATCCTTCATCTCGGTGTCAGCCATGACAACATTAGCGGTCTTGCCGCTATTCTCCAGCTGCTGCAGCTCATGCCGTTTGGGGCATCTCGGAGCCCAATGGCTCAGGTCGCCACAAACGTGGCATGATCCCTTCTTCTTCTTAAAGTTGGTAGAGGACGATGGCTTAAACTTGTTGTCAGGCTTGCCTTTACCCTCGTATTTCTTCTTGTTATATTTAGGCTTGTCGGGTTGGTAGTTTTTCTTCTGCACCATGTGCGCAGCAGAACCTACCTCAGCAACCCGAGCACGTGTATCCTTTGCTCTCGCCTTCTCTTCCACATCAAGAGATCCGATGAGGTCCAAAACGGAAAACTCCTATCTCTTGTGTTTCAGAGAAGTAGCAAAGGTGCCCCACGAAGGTGGAAGCTTGTCAATGATGCCACCGGCCACAAATTTGTCCGGTAAATTACACTTAAAGTGCTCAAGTTCCTTAGCGAGTGACTGTATCTCATGAGCCTGTTGAACAACAGAACGCTCATCAGTCATCTTGTAGTCATAGAATTGCTCCATGACGTACAACTCGCTACCAGCGTCCGAGACCCCAAACTTGGCCTCGAGCGCGGCCCACATGTCCTTGCCATTATCAAACGACATATAAGGATCCACAATGGAATCATCAATAATACCGAGGAGGGCTGTCTTAAACATAATATCAACCCTTTCAAAGGCTCCCCGCTGTGCAGGTTCAAGATCGCCCTCAGACATGCCCTTGGTGGCCGCATAGCAGTTCATGGATTGAAACCACAACACTGCTCTTGTGCGCCACCTCTTATAGTTCACACCCTTGAACCGATCGGGTTTTGTCGACGTAAGAAAAGCAGGTGTAGCAAATTGCCTATAATCAGGTTTTTGGATTGTTGAATATATTAGCAATTCATCATATGGTTTAATCCGAAATATCATAAAATTAATCATGACAGAAGCAACTAAAGCGAGCATGCAAATATCTAGTACAATGGGGAAACAGATCCAATCTACGACAAGTACTAGACATAGAAATTGTAGCGAGATCTGATACAGATGGGAGACAGATGCATACGTTGCAGCAGCTGTTGTAGCGGCTGTGTTGTCCCCGGTCTGGGCCATGTCGTCGTCGAGGAAGAGGTTGCCGATGTCGGGGAAGAAGTCGTTGTTGGGGAAGTGATCACTGTCAGCAGTCGAGCGAGAGCTCTCCCCAAAAACCTGATCGCCCCTCTCCCGTACAGGATCGCAAGAGGCGGGGTTCCGGAGGCCTGCTGTCCCTTCTTCTGGTGCACGCCGGAAGGAGGGATGGAGAAGGCTTGAGTGGCGGCGCAATATTTTGGAACAGTGAGAAACCATACGAACACAACCTACTACCAAGGCTGGCTTGGTACGGGTTTATATAGTGTATGTTGGGAGTCAAAGCATCCGCCATAAACGCGTCCGTTTATGATTTAGAAACTGCCGTACTTAACACGTCCGTTTATGAAATAGAAATAGTAACAATAAACACGTTTGTTAATGAGTCAGAAACGGTCGTAATAACCGCGTCTGTTAATGAAATAGAAACAGCCCCAATAAACGCGACCGTTACTAATTAATCAATGACTCATTAATTTTCCCAATTAACAAAATAATAATGTGTCAATGAGAATTTCTGAATTTATTTGGACTAGTAAATACTAGTAAATTCCAACAGCTACTACCGAGGTTGAGAACGAGGAGCCCTCTTACGATCCCATCGACGACTCAACAGGCAAGATGACCTGACCCGGATATCATTACTATCTTTGCCTATTGCTAGAAGTCTCGCTCTATAGCTTTTGCCTCGATGCCCATGTTTTCCTGTCAGCCTCCTATTGTAACCATGAATCTGTCTAACCACCCTACCTATGCAAACCTTTGATTGGCTAAGTAAGCTTCGCTCAGCCCCTCTTATAGCATTGCTAGTTGCAGGAGAAGATTTGAAGATTCTTGCTTCTTGTTGAAGCTTGTTGGGATATCACACTATATAAAACTCTTAATGAACTCATCTATATATTGGTAATGGGTGGAAGGCTAAGACTTTTGCTTGGTGATTTGTTCCACTCATGCCGCCCTAGGAACCGTTTAAACCGGTGTTATGTTCCTTGATTTTGCGTTCCTCACACGGTTGGGGTTATGGGACCCCCTCGATAAACCGCTAAGTGCTAAGTCTTTTCCAGCAAGTCCCAACATTGGTACTATTTGCCTAAACACCTAAAAACTTGCATAGGGTCTTGCAAACCCGAGTTCTTAATCAACAAACCCCGGGCCAGTGCTCCACATGAGTGTTGGTCCGAAACGGGGAGCCTGCGGGGCCACCACGAGGAAACTCGAGGATTGGTAAAAACCTGTAGCTTCACCCATCCGGTCGTGGCCTGAGACTAGATACGCGCGGCTACTGTCAGGGTGTCGGCACGCCGGGAGGATTTGCTGGATTAGCATTAGCTTAGTCGGAGTATCTTGAGCACGGGATTCCGAGGATACTCGGGCCTTCCCACCTTGGAGTTGCGACTCCGCGGATCGTGGGCTTGTCATGGGCCAAGTTGGAACACCCCTGCAGGGTTATGAACTTTCAAAAGCCGTGCCCGCGGTTATGTGGCAGATGGGAATTTGTTAATATCCGGTTGTAGAAAACTTGACACCATGTTCAGAATACACTACCAGCGTGTGTACCGTGACGGTCATTTTCCGAAAGGGGTTCGGGAAGTGAACACGGTGGGGTTATGTTTGACTTGCTTAGTTAGGATCACTTTGTGATCATCTCTCGTCCGAGGCACTTCTCTTCTCGCTCTCTTTTACGTAAGTTAGTGCTAGTGCTGCTGCAACCTCTTGTTCTTTCTTCAGCCTTGTTCCACACCCAAGGCTTGGATAGTTGTGTTACCCGGGAACGGGATTGCTGAGTCCTCTATGGCTCACAGATTCTACACCACACCAGATGCAGGTACCATGGTGAGCTACACAGGCGATGGCACCGAGCTAGACTGGGAGTACGACGAGGAGCGTAGTCGCTACTATGTGAACTATCCGGTTGATCAGTATAGTTTCTACTAGGGGCGATTCAGACCTGTGGATTTATGTCATGTTTGGTATCTTTCATTTGGATCTTCACCCGTAGACGGGTTGTGATGTTTATTTGAATGATGTTTTGATATGAAATGAATTGTTTGACGTGGGGAGTGTAAGCCAACTATCTTTTCCGCTTTCATCCCTATTTTTACATGAGATGTGCAAAGGTACCAAACTTGCGATCATTCCAGAATGGGCTTATATCTTTAAGTCGTGCCTCGACACGTAGGAGATATAGTCCCATCCTGGGCATTACAAGTTGGTATTCAGAGCCTTCTCCGACCTAGAAGCCCCCACTGATTGATCGAATCGTTGACGGTTGAGTCTAGGCACACACTGAAAATGTTTTGAGTCCTATATTTATATCGTAGAGTAGGATTTCTTTTGCTCCTCATCTCTTTTCACTCTGGTTAGGACTCCTGACGATTACTCTTGCCTCTTCTACTCTCAAGATTGCACCAATTTTTTTTAGGAATCTCGCGAGTATTGTTTGGATTGTTTCGATGTCTTTGTGACGAGAATATTGTTCTCGATGCCTCCTGACATTAGGGGTTGTGGCAGTGTCCCGGGGAGTTGAGCTTCGGGGTATTGTCGTCACAAACATATCGCGGCAGTTCTAGAATACTTAAGATGGCCGACATCGAAAACTCTCCTATACGGTTGGTGGCAAGATAACCCCGACATCACCCAGTACCGGGGAGGTAGTTCGGGAGTATTGCCATAGCTTGTATAGTGGATGCATTTCGAAGGTCCGAGGTAGACGGTTTCCGAAAATAACGGGTTATGTGTTGAAGGATGGATACAGCTGGATGTAGGATTAGAGTTGAGTACGCGGTGCTTCCCCTGTATCCCCAACACCTGATTGCATAACTGGAAACTTTCGGAAATTAATAGGTGGGTTCATCTAGTAGCTCGCAGGCATTCTTCCAACGAATGCAGGTTACGGAGTTCGGGGTTCTACGTTGAGTGAAGTGGTTTTATGGCCGATGTTCCGATCGGGAGTTGCATCTTAAAGGGTCCTTGGCTATGCTGATCCGGGGATTGCAAAACCCTTTCGTAACACGTTCCATAAGCTTTCAGCACAAAGATGTCGAACGAAGCTCCTATCTTGTTGTTGTTCTATCTGCACCTTGTTGTTTTCATATTTACCTTTTGTCTCCCAGTGGCTTCTTGTGAAGATTGTTGTTATCATTAAATTGAGAATTTCATTCGTTCCTCTTGTTTGAATGATTCTTGTGAAGACTATGTTGCATTCTAGCCATTGTTTTAGCTTATATCTTCTTTCAATCAAATGGCTAATGGTGGTCATCTCTTTCAGGATGGCTCCTAAAAGGGTTCCCAACGCTAACCCAAAGGGTGAAGAGGTTCTTGATCGTCCTCCTTCCCCTCCTCCTCCGTCTGAGGCCTGGAGAGCAATTATGCAGACTACGAACCAGAACACCCAGATGCTTATGCAGATGATGCAGCAGATGCAAGCAAATCAAGCTAATCAGGGTGCTCAGGGGAACCAAGGCAATTTCTTCAACCAACAGCACCATGCTACGCTCAACCAGTTCTTGGCTAATCAACCAAAGGCTTTCAGTTACTGTGTCGACCCTCTCGATGCTGAAGATTGGATTACTGATATCAAGAAGCATTTTGAGTGCAGTAACGTCAGGCCTGAGGATTATGTGAAGTTTGCAGCCTTCCAACTCAAGGACCAAGCAGCTGACTGGTGGCAGCAGTACAAAGACTCCAGAGAAGGGCGTGTAATCTCTTGGGAGGATTTCTGCAAGGACTTTCGCTCTCACCACATTCCAACAAGTGTCATTGAGGGTATGCGTGAACAATTCCGCAACCTGAAGCAAGGCTCAATGACTGTCTACCAATATAATGTCAAGTTCCAGAACCTTGCCCGCTATGCTAAGCAAGACATCCCAGATGCCAAGAGCAAGATCTATCAGTTCCGTGGTGGTCTGAAGGATGAACTCCGACTTGCTCTCACCTTGTTCGAGCCTGATGAGTTTGACAAATTCTATAACATGGCACTTAAGCAAGAGGTAGCCCAGCTCAAGATGGAAGCTTCCAGAAAGAGGATCATAGACGCTGTTCACTCCTCCTCATCTTCTCAAGTGGTCGCGAAGCAACAGAAGTTTTGGCTTCCACCTCCTCCAGTGATCCGAGCTCCCTACAACAACGACAACAACAAGAACTCTGGTGGTCGTGGTTTCTCCCACCCACACAACCAAGGCAATCAGTCCAAGTCGCAGTTCCAAGCTTCCAAGTCAAGTGTTCCTCCTGCTCGTCCACTTTCTGAGGACACTTGCTACAAGTGTGGCCAGAAGGGTCATTATTCCAACAAGTGCAACAACCCAAGGCACCTTCCGCCTCCTCCACCTATCAGCACAGCTTTTGTCAAGCATAATCCCAAGCAAGCAAGAGTGAATCTGATGAATGCAGCCCAAGCAGAGAATTCTTCTGATGTCATATTGGGTAACCTTCCAGTTAAACTCTATTCCTGCAAAAGTGTTGTTTGATTCGGGTGCATCATGTTCTTTCATGTCTCAACCATTTGCATCCAAGCATAATGTTGACGTCCAAAGTCTGCCTCAGAAGTTGCAAGTTATTTCTCCGGGGAGACGTATGACTTCTAATATATTTGCTCCGGATGTATCTATTCGCATGGGTGATTATCGCTTTCTGGCTAAACCGGTGGTTCTCGGCAATTCTGACATCGATCTTATCCTCGGTATGGATTGGCTTTCTCAGCATGATGCTCACATCGACTGTGCAAATAAGGAAGTCAAGATTACTCATTCCGACAATGATGTGATTATCTTCGCCTCTCGGGATAACACAATCAGGCTTTTTTCTCTCAATGACAAGGGCGAGATTAATGCCATATCTCAAATTCCGGTGGTTAACGAATACGAGGACGTTTTCCCTGAAGAACTTCCAGGCATGCCTCCGCATCGTCAAGTTGAATTCGTCATTGAACTCGAGCCGGGTACTGAGCCAGCATGCCGGCGTCCGTACAAGCTCTCACCTGGAGAATTGAAGGAGTTAAGAAACAGCTTGATGAACAAGAGCGTTTGGGTCTGATCAGGCCTAGTACGTCTCCTTGGGGCTGTGGTGTCTTATTTGTCAAGAAGAAGGATGACACGGAGCGCCTCTGCGTTGATTACCGGCCATTGAACAAGAAGACAATAAAGAACAAGTATCCACTCCCCAACATCAATGAATTGTTCGAGCAGCTCAAAGGAGCTAAAGTGTTCTCAAAGCTCGATATCCGAATGGGCTATCACCAAATTCGCATTCGTGAAGAAGATATCCACAAGACTGCCTTCAAAACGAGCTACGGCTCCTATGAGTATACAGTCATGTCTTTTGGCCTCGCTAATGCTCCACCTACCTTCTCGAGAATGATGCACTACATTTTCAACCCCTACACCGGCGAGTTTGTGCTTGTGTATCTGGATGACATCTTGGTATTCTCCAAGAACGAAGAGGATCACGAAAAGCACCTCCGTCTGGTTCTCGACAGACTCCGTGAACATAAGTTCTATGCCAAGTTATCCAAGTGCGAATTCTGGCTCGATAAGGTCTTATATCTGGGCCATATCATCTCCACTGACGGTATTGCGGTGAACCCCGAGAAAGTTGAAGCAATTGTCAACTGGGAACCTCCTCAGAACGTCAAGCAACTCCGAAGCTTTCTTGGTCTTGCTAGCTATTGCAGAAGGTTCGTTGAGAACTTCTCCAAGATTGCCAAGCCTCTCTCCAACTTGTTGCAGAAGAATGTCAAATACTACTGGTCTCCAGATTGTGAAGTGGCATTCAAAACTCTCAAAGAAAAGCTCATCTCTGCTCCAGTTCTTACTCCTCCAGATGAGTCCAAGCCCTACGAAGTATTCTGTGATGCTTCTCTTCAAGGACTTGGTGGTGTGCTAATGCAGGACAAGAAAATTGTGGCATACACTTCTCGTCAGCTGAAGCCAAGTGAGAAGAACTACCCCACACATGATCTCGAACTAGCAGCTGTGGTACATGCTTTGATTACGTGGAGACACCTTCTGTTGGGCAGAAAAGTCGACATCTTCACCGATCACAAGAGCTTGAAGTACATCTTCACACAACCGAATCTGAACCTCCGCCAGACTCATTGGGTCGAAATGATCCAAGAGTATGATCCAAGCATCGAATACACACCTGGCAAGGCGAATGTGATTGCAGATGCTTTGAGCAAAAAGGCATATTGCAACAGTCTCCTTATCAAGCCATTCCAGCCTGAGCTTTGTGAAGCATTCAGGAAGCTCAACCTCCAAGTTGTTCCGCAAGGCTTTCTTGCAAATCTTCAAGTTGCTCCTACCTTGGAAGATCAGATTCGTGAGGCCCAACTCAGTGATGCTATGGTGCAGAAAGTGAAACATGGTATTGGAAAGGGTACTCCCAAATACAAGTGCTATCGCGTTGATGAGAGAGATACCTTGTTCTTTGAGGACAGACTTGTGGTTCCCAAAGGTGATCTCAGGAAGCTCATAATGGACGAAGCACATGATTCCCTCCTTTCGATTCATCTTGGCAGTTCCAAGATGTACCAAGACCTCAAGCAATCTTACTGGTGGACTCACATGAAAAGGGAGATTGCCCAATTCGTCAATGAATGTGATGTCTGCAGAAGAGTGAAGGCAGAGCATCAACGTCCAGCCGGTCTTCTCCAACCTCTTCCTATTCCCGAGTGGAAGTTCGACCACATTGAAATGGATTTCGTCACTGGCTTTCCCAAGTCCAAGAGAGGGAATGATTCTATCTTTGTAGTGATTGACAAGCTTACCAAAGTCACTCACTTCCTTCCAGTCAAAGAATCCATCAATGCAGCTCAACTGGCAGAGTTGTACACTTCCAGAATTGTGTCCTTACATGGAATTCCTCAAGTCATCTCCTCAGACCGTGGAAGTTTGTTCACTTCCAAGTTCTGGGACTCCTTTCAGTCTGCCTTGGGCACTAAGATCCGTTTCAGCACTGCATTTCACCCTCAGACTAGTGGTCAAGTCGAGAGAGTGAATCTGATTCTAGAAGACATGCTCAGAGCCTGTGTCATATCGTTTGGCATGAAATGGGAAGATTGCCTTCCATTTGCCGAGTTCTCTTACAACAACAGCTTCCAAGCAAGTGCCGACAAAGCTCTGTTTGAAATCCTCTATGGCAGAAAGTGCCGTACCCCTCTGAACTGGTCCGAGACGGGTGAATGTCAACTTCTTGGCAATGACTTGATCTCAGAAGCCGAAGAAATGTGCAAAGTCATACGTGAGAATCTCAAGGCCGCTCAGTCACGTCAGAAGAGCTACTATGACGGCAAGCATCGTGATTTGGCCTTCAACATTGGGGATCATGTCTATCTCCGTGTTTCTCCTATGAAAGGCACCCAGAGATTCGGTATCAAAGGAAAGCTTGCTCCTAGATACGTGGGCCCTTTCAAGATCCTTGGCAAAAGAGGCGATCTAGCCTATCAACTTGAGCTCCCTTCCAACTTCTCCAATGTTCATGATGTGTTCCACGTGTCTCAACTCCGCAAGTGCTTCAAGACACCTGAACGCACCATTCCGTTTGAGGAGATTGATCTTCAACAAGACTTGTCTTACCGAGAGCACCCAGTTGCTATTCTCGAAGAAACCGAGCGCAAGACCCGCAACAAGTCAATCAAATTCTTGAAAGTCAAGTGGTCACACCATACCGACCGAGAAGCTACGTGGGAACGAGAAGATCACCTTCGTTCCGAGTACCCTTCCTTCTTCCAGTCCTAGATCTCGGGACGAGATCTTTTCGTAGTAGAGGAGAGTCTGTAATGCCCCGGATATAATACTTTCCCTTTTGGGCAATATATATCTTTGGCTTCATCAGTTCCATTCCGGGTTCTTCGTCTTTTCGAGTTTTCGTTGTTTTGTTGTGTGCGTGTGTGCATTCATCCATGTCATGTTGTCATGTGCATTGCATTGCATTTGTGTTGTCGTTTGCTTCCGGTCCCATTCGTTCCTTTCCGTTGTCCGTTTCGAGTTCCGGAGCCCTCTCACGTGTCCGTGGCATCCCTGAGGCCTACTTTTGTGTTTGGGCGTGTAACGTTTCCGGTTTGGCGTGAGACTTGTCGTGCGATGTTGTTTTGTTGTGTGTAACCCGCCTGTCAAATCTCGTCGCGTTTGGAGTTCGTTTGATACTCCAACAGTTATTCTCGTGGGCTAAAAGTACCTCCTCTTTGAGGCCCAAGAAACCCCTCCAACAGCCCACCAACCCAACTCAAACCCTTCCCTTCATCTAGGCCGTCCAATTGTGATCTCGTGGCTGAAAACCTCTCCTCATTTGGACAACCCTAGCTCCTTGTGCCTATATAAACGTCCACCCCCTCCATTTTTGCGTCCAAAACCCTAATGTTTCCACCTCTGCCGCGTGGTGCTTCCACCGTTGACGCGCGGTGCTTCCACCGTTGACGCGCGGTGCTTCCATCGTTGACACGCCGTGCTTCTGACCTCGCTGCACCCGTGCTTCCACCTCGCCGCGCCCGTGCTTCCGACCGCCGCCCGTGCTTCCATCCGCCGCCGCCGGCGCTAGAGCTCGCCTCCGGCCTCCCCTCGCCGCCTCCGGCCAGATCCGGCGAGGAGCCGCCGGATCCGCGTGCCCCGACCCTCCTTCGTTGCTCTCCCGACCTCCCCTCGCCGGAGCACCGTCCGCCTCACCCGAAGCCGCCGCCGCCGTTTCTGCCTCGTCGGGGCAGGAGGACGACGCCGATCCAGCATCACGCCTCTCCTGGGCCGAGCCTCCTCGCTCCAGGCCTCCAGGCCGGCCTCCTCTGCCTCCCGTCGCCCCGCCTGGGCCGATCCAGCCTCACCGGCCCAGCTCCGCTGCCAGCCGAGGCCAGCCAGCGCCTTGGCCAGGTGGGCCACGAGGCCCAGCAGCCTCCCGCGCCGGCCGCCTTCCCCTAGGCTGCCCTCGCAAGCCCAGTCCCGCCAGGCCGAGCCGCCCTCCTCCTAGGCCCGATCCACTCCGAGGCCCAACTCTGCAGCACCCAAGCCGGCCTGCCTCTCCCTCCTCCACCGACTGGGCCAGGCCCTGGGTGAGAACCCGCTATCCTTCGCCCGTGCACCGTTTAGTATCTTGCACCCGTCTGTTTTGTCAAAATCTGCTAAGTCTTTTAATCTGTCTGCAGTAATGTTGCTACTTTGCATAGTGATAACTTTTTGTGTGCTTATCCGTTTTGAGTGAATGATATGTCAAAATGTTCGTGGTGATATGCTCTACACTTTGTTCCTTTGTGCCATGCATGTTTGGGGTCATCTAGATGTCTTAATCTTCATGGGAAGAGTGCTACTTGTTATAAACTGCTGCTATTAGTTGTTTTCATGCCATGTTTGCAATGTGATAACTTGTTGCATGTTTATCCAAATGGAGCAAATGATATGTCCACATGTTCATCATGAGTTGCTCTACATGTTGGTTGCTTTAGCTTGCATGATAGATTTCATCTTGCCATGTTTATCTCCTTTGCAAAAGTGCTAGTGGCTGTTATGTTGTTAAACTTGTTACGAGATGCCTAGTTGAGGAGCTCGTTGCTATTGATGTGGTTGTCCCCTTGTTGCATGCTTAGATGTTTTGGATTCACCATCATGTGTACTTTGCTGTGGTGCAAACCACTTGTCTTGTTATGCTTTAAGGTGACTTAAACTTGCTCACAAACATGCCATGATATTACTGCTGTTTTAACACTTAGTGAAATTTCACTAAGTCTGGAATCTGTAATTTCCAGATGCCATGTTTGCTTGTTGTTCTAGGCAAATCCATGCTAGTTTTGGGGTGACTCTTGATGATTCCTTGTTGTATATGTTGTTGGCTATCCATTCATGCTCTCACATGCTCATTTGGGTGGCTGTAGCATATTTAACTTTTGCTCCCAAGTTGCTATAAATTACTGATGTCAGGATTTTGTTGTCATGTTCAAAATGTCATAGCTTGTTGCTATTGATCCATGCCTCCTTTAGAGATGCTCCAATGGAATTGTTTGCTGTAAGATATGTCTACTTTATGTCCATGCTCCTTGCCATGATGTTTGAGTGCTGTAGACTATTTATCTCTTGCTCCGAAGTTGCTATGTGGCTGTTAATTTCAGCTTTTGCATGTTTATTGTTTCAGGTGTATCTTTTAGCCCGTTGCTCCGTTTTGAGCAAGTCCTATATGTAACTTGTGTGATTTTGCATGTAGATTTATAATATCCTCTGGTTATCATGTTTTGAAGTATTTTTCTTGTTGCATATTGTCATGCTCCTTGTGCTGTAACTCTGTGCTTCCTATGTTGTCTTTCTGTGCTTCCTAAGTGCATCTGCAGTGCTTCCTTAGTGCATCAGCCATGCATCCAGTAGTTTTACGCATTGCATCTTGTTTGATTCGTGCCTCGTGTGTTCTTGTGTTTGAGTAGAGCCGGAAGCTGAGTACGAGTACGAGAACGAGGTTACTACCGAGGTTGAGAACGAGGAGCCCTCTTACGATCCCATCGACGACTCAACAGGCAAGATGACCTGACCCGGATATCATTACTATCTTTGCCTATTGCTAGAAGTCTCGCTCTATAGCTTTTGCCTCGATGCCCATGTTTTCCTGTCAGCCTCCTATTGTAACCATGAATCTGTCTAACCACCCTACCTATGCAAACCTTTGATTGGCTAAGTAAGCTTCGCTCAGCCCCTCTTATAGCATTGCTAGTTGCAGGAGAAGATTTGAAGATTCTTGCTTCTTGTTGAAGCTTGTTGGGATATCACACTATATAAAACTCTTAATGAACTCATCTATATATTGGTAATGGGTGGAAGGCTAAGCCTTTTGCTTGGTGATTTGTTCCACTCATGCCGCCCTAGGAACCGTTTAAATCGGTGTTATGTTCCTTGATTTTGCATTCCTCACACGGTTGGGGTTATGGGACCCCCTCGATAAACCGCTAAGTGCTAAGTCTTTTCCAGCAAGTCCCAACATTGGTACTATTTGCCTATACAACTAAAAACTTGCATAGGGTCTTGCAAACCCGAGTTCTTAATCAACAAACCCCGGGCCAGTACTCCACATGAGTGTTGGTCCAAAACGGGGAGCCTGCGGGGCCACCACGAGGAAACTCGACGATTGGTAAAAACCCGTAGCTTCACCCATCCGGTCGTGGCCTGAGACTAGATACGCGCGGCTACTGTCAGGGTGTCGGCACGCCAGGAGGATTTGCTGGATTAGCCTTACCTTAGTCGGAGTATCTTGAGCACGGGATTCCGAGGATACTCGGGCCTTCCCACCTTGGAGTTGCGACTCCGCGGATTGTGGGCTTGTCATGGGCCAAGTTGGAACACCCCTGCATGGTTATGAACTTTCGAAAGCCATGCCCGCGGTTATGTGGCAGATGGGAATTTGTTAATATCCGGTTGTACAAAACTTGACACCATGTTCAGAATACACTACCAGCGTGTGTACCGTGACGGTCATTTTCCGAAAGGGGTTCGGGAAGTGAACACGGTGGGGTTATGTTTGACTTGCTTAGTTAGGATCACTTTGTGATCATCTCTCGTCCGAGGCACTTCTCTTCTCGCTCTCTTTTACGTAAGTTAGTGCTAGTGCTGCTGCAACCTCTTGTTCTTTCTTCAGCCTTGTTCCACACCCAAGGCTTGGATAGTTGTGTTACCCGGGAACGGGATTGCTGAGTCCTCTGTGGCTCACAGATTCTACACCACACCAGATGCAGGTACCATGGTGAGCTACACAGGCGATGGCATCGAGTTAGACTGGGAGTACGACGAGAAGCGTAGCCGCTACTATGTGAACTATCCGGTTGATCAGTAGAGTTTCTACTAGGGGCGATTCAGACCTGTGGATTTATGTCATGTTTGGTATCTTTCATTTGGATCTTCACCCGTAGACGGGTTGTGATGTTTATTTGAATGATGTTTGGATATGAAATGAATTGTTTGACGTGGCGAGTGTAAGCCAACTATCTTTTCCGCTTTCATCCCTATTTTTACATGAGATGTGCAAAGGTACCAAACTTGCGATCATTCCAGAATGGGCTTATATCTTTAAGTCGTGCCTCGACACGTAGGAGATATAGTCCCATCCTGGGCATTACACATCCTCTCCTGCTGCGTTGCAAAGCACCGCCGGCAGGTATGAACGAGGTCCATCGGTGGCGAGGTTCTGGCAAGTACGGCTTGCAGCTCGGGCGAGTAAAACTGGCAGCTCAGCTTATTTTTTTTGTCTAGAGCCGTTCTGTTTTAATATTGTTTGCAGTTCTCTAGATGTGTGTTGCAGTGCACTGAATAGAAGGTTTTTGTATGGACATCTTGGAGTTTGCTATAGTTTGTCACTCCGACGGGGATCTCACATGCAGTACACTTGGGCGACGTTGGGATTGCATCCAGGATTTGCAAAAAAAATGTGGTTCGAGCGGGCGGGTGGGCGTCCAGCTCACTAGCCTCTGCCTCGTAGTTCATTTGGCGCTGGCTGGGTCAATGGGACTGGACCCAGAACTAGGAACTTGATTATATTTTTGTTTGAGGAGTTTTTATGTAAACGTGGAGGGTAAAATTTGTGTAACTATAAAAAAGAACATTGCAGTTCTCTCGACTCCACCGTGCAGTACAGCTGCACTTGTTTGAAAAGTTTGACGGTTTTCTTTTCGGAAGTTCATTTATTTAGATGCAGTTTATTAGTCATGTCTAATGCATCTCACTAGCCTTGACTATGTAGTACATGTGTGTTTCTATAAAAAAATAGAGAAAGACAACAGGAGAAGTAAAATAGAGAAAGACAACACAAGAAGTATGTACTTCACTTTAACTTCGTGCTGCACTTCAATTTTTTGTGAAGTGGGCTGCACTCATCCCGCCCTGTGTTTCAGGAAGGCCTAAAAAAGTAAAGTGCATTGGGAGTTGCAGTGCACTTCATCATTGTATGTGGTTCACTGCACTCGGCCTCGTAGTTTAGATGAAATTACAAAATGAAAAGTTAGCAAAAATTGCGATAATACAGTTCCCTTTCTAGACACTGCGGTGCGGTTTTCAGTCTAATGCGGAGGTGTTTTTTCCGAAGCACTGCGTTCTTCTGTCTGATGCAGTACACTGGTCGATTTCGGTATTGCGAAAAACAGAGTGTCCGCATTTTGGTAATTTACAAACTGCTTTTAAACTGTAATGAATTAGAGGGAGTGTTCTCCATGAAAAAGTAGCGTCTCGACGATATCTTTCCAACCGTATATCGTTTGGATCATTTCGACCAGCGGTTTGTAAAATTTTTGCGAAAAACGGCCGCTGCCTCTCGTAGCCAACCGCACGATTTCAAAATTAACTAAAACCGTAAGGAATCTCAAAAACATTTCAACATATGAAAGTTGCGCCTCGTTCATAGCTTTCCAAAGGCGTATCACACGCCTCGTTTCGACAAACGATTCAAAATCTGAAGCAAAAACTGTATGGAAATTAAAAAAAAAAATCAAAAAAACAGAATTCCGCGATTTGCTAAATTTAAAAGTGCTCTTAGACCATAATGAATTAGAGAAAACAATAAATATGAAAAAGATGCGCCTCGACGATATCTATCCAACGTTATATCATTTGATTCATTCCGGCGAGCGGTTTAGAAGAAAACGTGAAAAAACGCTTGTTGTCATTCGTTGTGAGCCGCATGATTTTCGAAACTGCTCTGAAACTATGATGAATTTTGAAAAGTGTTCAACATGGCGAAGTTGCGTCTACTCCATAGCTTCTCAACGGTATATTACACGCATAATTCCAATAAACGGTTAAAAAACTAGAGCAAAAAAGGTATCAAAAAAACAACACGTACAGTTTTTTCGAGATGAAGTTCACTCGTCGTTGTGTTGCAGTACCTCAGCTACTGAGAGTGCAGTGCCCTCGCGTTGTGCGTGTAGTGCAGAAGTGTTATCAGAATAGTTATTCTGCTAATATTAGTAAAATAGACCGGCTGTATATACCTCGGTCTATATACCTCTTGGGAGTACAGAAAATTAGCAAAATAGACTGGCTGTACATTCTCTTCAATGACTTTTTTCTCAGACTTGGGGACCTCGTCAACGTGGACCTTCAAATTCCTGTTTCCTTCACTTAGCTTTTCCTTCTCTTTCAAATGATTTATCTTTAGGTTCCTAATGACACTGCCTTGAGCTTCTACTAGGTTCATAAGCATTGCATACTTCTCTTGCAGCTTCAAGATCTCTGCCTCTTTCTTCTCCATCTCAGTCTTTATGCCAACCATAACTGCACTGGTATAACCTCAGCCCTCTTCTCCTCAGCACCCTGCATCTTAGCCTGCACATAGCTGAAATCCAGCACCCTGTCCTCCTAGGCATTGAGAAGTAGATGGATGCTACTTGTGATCCGCGTTGGTAAATTTCCAGAAGAGGAGGGGATGATGCAGCACAACAACGGTAAGTATTTCCCTCAATTATGAAACCAAGGTTATCAATCCAGTAGGAGAACCAAGCAACACTATGTAAACAACACCTACACACGAACAACAAACCTTGCAACCCAATGCGTTAGAGGGGTTGTCAGTCCCTCCAAGGTAAGACAAATAGATAGATTGATATATGCAAATAAAACACAACAAAAGTGTTTTTGGATTTTTGGCAAAGCATATATGAAAATATAGGATAGGAAAATAGACCCCGGGGCCGTAGATTTCACTAGTGGCTTCTCTCGAGAAAACAACATACGGTGGGTAAACAAATTACTGTTGGGCAATTGATAGAAGAGTAAATAATTATGACGATATCCAATACAACGATCATTTATATAGGCATCATGTCCAAGATTATTACACCGAATCCTGCCTGCATCTACTACTATTACTCCACACACCGACCGCTACCTATCATAAATCTAGTGTATTAAGTTCACGGAGAAATGGAGTAATGCTTTAAGAACGATGACATGATGTAGACAAGATCTATTCATATAGGAATAGACCCTATCCTTTTATCCTTAATAGCAACGATACATGCGTGTTATGTCTCCTTCTGTCACTGAGATTGAGCACCGCAAGATTAAACCCATTACAAAGCACCCCTTCCCATTGCAAGATAAATCAATCAAGTTGGCCAAACAAAACCAAAATATCAAAGAAGAAATAGGAGGCTATAATAATTGATACGTCCAAAACGTATCTATAATTTCTGCTTGCTCCATGCCTCTTTTGGGTGATATTGCTATGATATTTATACACTTCCATACACTTTTGATCATATTTGGACTAACCTATTAACTCAGTGCACCCTAGTGCCAGTTTCTGTTTTCGGCTGTTTTTGTATTTCAGGTTTTCACATTAGGAGAACTGCCAGGAAAAATCCAGAAAAATATATAAAAAATCAGTGTTCCAGGAGCTACTGTGCGGCCAAAGTACAGTCGGGGGGACCCATAGGGGCTCCAGGCGGCCTGCCCAGGCGGCCCACCCCTAGGCCGCGCCGGGGGGGCGCCTGGGCCCCCCAGGACTCCCCTGGTGACCCCCTTTGGCATATATTTAAGGTCCGTCGAGAGAACCCTGATTCCGGACCCCTTTTCTCCAGACGCGATTCCGATCTCCGCCGCCATCGCCATCAAGCTTCGGGGGACCAGAATTCCTGCGCCGGCACCCTGCCGGGACGAGGAAGTGCCCCCGGATTCATCTCCATCGACGTTGCTTCCTCCCTCCATGATGCGGGAGTAGTTCCTCCTCGGGGCTGAGGTTCTTACCAGTAGCTATGTGGTCAATTCTCTCTCCCATGATGTGATCTTCGTTGTGATCATAGGCTATGTTAATCTAGGGTGATCCCATGATATTTCCCCTTCCTCTATGTATTGGATTGATGTACTCACTTGTCTTTATCTAGTATAATCACCGAGACCAAGGTGACAGCGGTCTATTGGACATGGATTAGAAAAGTATTTTCATGAGTGATTTCCTCTCTTGTGTGTTGGTTGAAGATTGAGAGTCTCTTGGTGCTTGTCTTTGACTATCCTTTAGATATGTTGTGGTGATTGTCTGACTCTCTTTGGATGGCCATGGTGACATTGGGAAATCCTTAGATTGAGAACTAGGAACTTTGAGGTGTGCTTTTGTATCCCTACATAATTCTCGTCCTCTCTTGACCACGAAGGAATGACCTCCGAGTGTGCCCCCTTTGCATGTTTTATGGGAAATATCATGTGATTCGATTATGTTAATGTTGTTGGGAGTTGACACTAGTGAAAGTATGAATCCTAGGCCTTGTTTCCACCATTGCAATACCATTTGTGCTCAAGTTTACCACTTGTTTGCTTGCTGCACTTTTTATTACAGATTTTTATTACTTTGTTTTGCCATCCATATCACTTGCCATTTAACATCTCTTCGCCGAACTAGTGCACCTATACATCTAACAAGTGTATTAGGTGTGTTGGGGACACAAGAGACTTCTTGTATCTTAGTTGCAGGGTTGCTTGAGAGAGACCATCTTCAACCTCTACTTCCCTGAGTTTGATAAACCTTAGGTCATCCACTTGAGGGAAATTGCTACTGTCCTACAAACCTCTGCGCTTGGAGGCCCAACATAGTCTACAAGAGTAGAAGCGTGTGTAGACATCAAGCTATTTCTGGCGCCGTTGCCGGGGAGGTGAGCGCTTGAAGGTATATCTTTAGATCTTGCAATTAAATCTTTTTGTTTCTTGTTTTTATTTCACTAGTTATGTTTATGGAAAACCTTGCTATTGGATCGTTGCTTGCGGGAGGACGCCCCACACCTGTGGTGGTTTCTCCTCCTCTTACTGAAATTGTGCCCTATAAAATACCGGCTGGTATTATCGATTATGTTTTGGCTAATCGTTATGCAGGAGACAGACATCCCGGTGAACACTTGCTATATCTGTCACAACTATGTTCATTATTTAAGCTTGCAGGTGTATCGAGGGAGTTTGTCATGAGGAAATTATTTGCCTTGTCACTGAAAGAAAAAACATTGGAATGGTATAGGCTACTAAATGTCTCTCACCTGCTGGAGTGGGAAGAGATCCAGTCTCTCTTTTACTCCAAGTTTTATCCTCTTCATGAAGTCCATGAGAATAGGAATTATGTTTATAATTTTTATCCTCATGACGGAGAGAGCATAGCTCAAGCTTGGGGGAGACTGGAAACGTTAATGCTAAAATGTCCTAACCATGGGCTCCCCAAAGATATTATTATTACTAACTTCTATGCGAGGCTCTCTCGACAGGATAAAGATTTGCTCGATGCTTCCTCTACGGGTTCTTTCACAAACAAAAAGATTGATGCTAAATGGGAACTCCTTGAAAGAATTCAACGCAACACTGAAGATTGGGAGATCGACAAAGGTAAAGAGTCAGGTATAATTTATGAGTATGATTGCATTAAGTCCTTTGTTGAAACTACAAGTTTTAATAAGTTTAGTGCTAAGTTTGGGCTTGATTCTCAACTCCTTGTTGATTTCCTCAAATCTTTTGCTTCACATATTAATATGCCTAAGGAGGATTGGATCAAGTATCATAAACCTTTTAAAGAGACTTGCAAAGAAAATGAAATTGTTCATGATGATTGCAACATGCATGATCCAATTCCTAAAAATGAAGTTTTATATAAGCATGTTAATTTTTGTGGAGTGGATAGACCTTGTGAAAGGCCTATGATTGAAGAAGAGAAGTATTGTAAGCAACATAAGCATGAAAGAACAATCACTCGGGCCAGAGATTTAAATGAAATTGCTAGAGAATTGTGTGACCTTTATCCTTTTACTTGTGAACTTTGCCGTATAGAGGGCCACTTTAATTTTCAATGCATGAACTTTCAAAACATAACTGTTAACCGGTTGTGTGATAACATGATCACCTCTGATCTTTATGATGAGCTTATGTTATTTTTGATGTGTGAAGAGTTATCAGAAAAGACTTCTTGGCTGGATGATAATGCCATAGGAATAAAAAACACTTTGCAAAATTGCCATCTCTATTGTGTTGTTAATTGCCATGAAAATGATTACATAAGTAAGATTAGAAAGGAGGGAACTTTACCAAAGTATAAAAATGTCTCTTATATTTCTGCTAATAAAAAGGAGAGTTTCTCCCAAGTTTCCCCTATTGTTTCTAATGATAAACCAGGATATGTGGAGAAGCTTCATCTCCAACCACCCCCTCCTAAGGTGAAGAAGAAGAAAAAGAAGAGGAGGAGGAGGAGGAGCAAGAAGGAAGAAGAATGGGTATCAACCTGGCCTGAGCATATTCCTCCTATCAACTTTTATCCTAACGGTTGTAAGTTTAAAGAAGAAGGTGAAGTTTATTGCCTTAATTACCATTTTGATGATACGTCCGTAGGTACTATTGAAGATGATTTTGATTATGGTATGCATGTTACTTATTGTGATTGGGAAAATGATGATAATGCTGCTTATGATCTTGAAAATCTTTTTGGTACCAACTCTGAAAGTGAAGATATGGGAAGCTCTAAGGTTGGGGATGATAGGATTGCAAATCCTATCCCCACTAGTGATGTGATAATTGATAATTCTCTTGCTAGTAAGAATAAAGACAACATGATTACAAATATAGTTGCTAGCAATGATAATGCTCTTCTCTACTATGATGATGTTATAACTCCAATGTATAGTGATTATAAAGGTACCTATGACATAAGGAGAAATTATCCTTATGAAACTTGTCATAATCATGAAGGGAATTACTCCCTTATTGAACACCACCCTCCTAATATACAACTAATCTATAATGTTCAAGTTGTTTATGATAGTCATACTCCCACTATTACCAATGAGAAAAATTATGCTTATGTGGGGAGTGAGAGTACCTTTTTGCATATGGATCATGGTAACAATGCTTTATGTGATGCTTATATTGTTGAGTTCGATGCCACTGAAATTTATAATGAGAGAGGGAGGCTTGGTTCTAAATATCTTAATAATAAGAAGTTTCCTCTCTTTATGGTGAATTTTTTGAAGTTATGCTTGTTTTGCCTTCCTATGCTAGTTGCTTCGTGCTTCAATGAATTATTCTATTGCAATATTCCTATGCATAGTAAGCATGTTAGGCTTAAATGTATTTGGCATTTGCTTCTTGATGCCCTCTTTTGTTCTTCAGGTCTTATTCTTACGAGAGCATCATTAAAGTCCTATGCCTAGCTTAAAGGCATAAAAGAAAGCGCTTTTGGGAGGCAGCCCATAATGAATAAAATTTTATTTTGCTTTTTGTTGTGTCTTGATGTTGTTACTACAGTAGCATCATCATTGTATCTTTACTTTTCAACTTTGTGCCAAGTGTAGCCTCTGATTGCAAGAAAGTTCAAAAGTTGTGACGTGCTGTCCAGGAAACAGATTCTGTCCTTGGATAGAAAAATTCGTATAAAATCACCAGATCATCTTTTTGGTCTGAATTTTTTCGACAGCGTGCTCTATACAATTGTCTTTCGTGCGTCTGTTCTGAGTTTTTTATTAGAGTTGCAGAAGTGCCCCGAACAAATCATTTACTACCTGGTGTTATGTTTTTTCACAGATTCTGTCCTGTTTTGCCTTTCTTTCATTTTGCAAACCAAGAGCTTGCTTTTTCTTTGCAAAAAACTTTTGGCAATCTTGAGAAACAGTTGAAATTCAAGAATATCTTTATTTCCAGCAAGGAACAATTATTTTATTATGGGTACTAACCTCGCTAATCAGATTATGATGAGTTATGTATGAAGGGAGCTTTCAAGTGTGCGAGGGAAGATGATAAAGATTCAGGAGTGTCAAGCGCTCAAGCTTGGGGATGCCCCCGTGCACCCCCAAGAAATATTCAAGGAGACTCAAGCGTCTAAGCTTGGGGATGCCCCCGTGCATCCCCTTCTCCATCAACATTATCAGTTCGTCTTTCATTCCACTATATTTTTATCACTTCATGTGTTATGTGCTATGCTTGGAGCGTCTTGCTTTTAGTTTCATTTTTAGTTTTCTTTAGCTTTGCTTGTTTTTCATAACGAGTTGGAACTCAGCTTTCTTTGTGTGGGAGAGAAACACGCTCCACTTCAACCTAGAACGCAACATAGAATTTTCATGTTTATCTTTGCTGTGTGTGTTCTTTGTCTTTTAATAGCTACTATCATGTTCAGCTCTTAGTATTCATGCTTATCTTTTCAAAGAGCTTTTGTTTAGTTGGTTGCTTGAACTCTCTTTAATTACCATGCTCACCTTATTAAGAGAGTTTGCTTCCGTTGCATTGGTTGATATGTCTATGATAAAGATGCTACGTGCATAATGGCGCTTAGTAGTTCATGTTTTCTTGTGGTTAGTCTCAAATAGCTGGGGGATTCCCAATGTGTTATTGGAGTACCAACTTGATTTTTTTGCCTATGATGTGGTATGGTTTAGTAATATCTTACTTCAAGAATTTATTTTGATTGACTTGGCGTATGCTCACGCATATTTAAGACTGTAAAGAAAGTCTGTCAAGCCTTGATGATCTTTTGTTTTTGAGTAGCGATATAACTACCATGCCTGATTCAATGTTGCTTTGTCGCTCTGCATGATTATGACCGTCATTGCTCTTTTAGTTGGTCGCTCCCAGTCTTTTGCTAACCTCCACCTGTATTAAGCGGACTGACTGCTTGTGCACCCACATTCTTTTAATCCAGTTATGCCATATGAGTCCACCATACCTTCCTATATGTGGTATTTCACCGCCACTCCAAGTAAATTTACATGTGCTACCTTTAAAACCTTCATTTTTGCAATACATAGCTCATGGGAAAGTAGCTTAAAAACTATTGTGGTAAAGAATATGTCGCTTATGTATCTTATTTCTTATAAGTTGCTTGCTGAGCGGTATCCATGTTTCTGGGGACGCCATCAACTGTTACACTTTTGTTGAATATCATGTGAGTTGCTATGCATGTTCGTCTTGTCCGAAGTAAGGGTGATTTGCCATGAGTTGAATGGTTTGAGTATGCATATTGTTAGAGAAGAACATTGGGCCGCCAACCAAAGCCATGTATCATGGTGGAAGTTTTAGCTTGGACATTAATCCTCAACCTCTTATGAATGCTTAAGCATTAAAGAGGAGTCCATTATCTATTTTCTATGTTGTCCCGGTATGGATGTCCTCAAGTTGAGATCTATCAAAAACGAGAAATCAAATGCGATTTATCTCCTTGGACCTTTGTACAGGTGGCATAGAGGTACCCCTTTGTGACACTTGGTTGAAACATATGTAATGCAATGATAACCCATGGAAATCCGAGCTAATTAGGACAAGGTGCGAGCACTATTGGTATTCGATGCATGAGGCTTGCAACTTATAGGATGTCTTATGCATAACACATATGAAGTATTACTACCGTTGACAAAATTGCTTCTATGTTTTCAAAATAAAAAAAAACTCTAGCACATGAGTAAGCCCTGCTTCCCTCTGCGAAGGGCCATTCTTTTACTTTTATGTTGAGTCTCCACCTTCTTTTAAAGCACCAACTACTGAGAGCATGATTGTCATTCTGAGTGTAATGTGCATTGTCCCAAAGTAGCATTGTCTTTTGCATGATTGTGATATCGTTTATTTTGAAATCATTGTATCTAGTCATCACTTAAACCTTGAAGGTGCCCCTGCATTTATATTTTGCTTCACTAAAGGGTGCAAGCTAGATATCACTTTATCATATTTGCACATCATGTTCATTGCAAATCTATTTGATGTTTCAGTATCATAATGTAAAACTTTCAGTTCTTTGTGATTTTCTCATGAGGCAACTTAATTACTACAGATTCATTGTGTAGGTGTACTAAGATAGGGGTACCTTAGTACCCCAACTTGTGCACGGGCAGTAGCAGCTTCCCGCGGCAGGGTTTACCGCGTGCTCGCCGGAGACCTTTTCTGGTCCTTATGAAGCCATTCAAAAACAAAGTATACAAGTCAGAAGATCGAGACCCCGGCAAGTGGAGCTTGCCGGGAAGGCCGCACCAGGCTCAAGATTATCACCTAAACGCAAGACCCTGGCAAGAGGAGCTTTCCAGGAGAGCCAAGGAATACGTATCTCAAAAGATGCCCCGGCGCACCCTGCGCCCCGGCAGGACCCAAGGAGCGACAAGCTTCCGGGCCCGGCAAGATCAAGACCCCGGCAAGGTGCTTGCCGGGGGAAGCCTACGCTGTGTGCCCGCGCTCCAGCTCATCGGCCCACGCGTCGCCCTGGGGCCCTTCCAGGGACGCGTGGCGGATGGCTGTGCAGCCTGGGGGACACGGTGGCACGCCACGGTGACGAGGCTACCGCCGTGGCGAACGGAGAAGCATGGACGGGCGCTTTTGGGGTCGACGGCGACGGGCATTTAATGCCCTTGTCCCCCACTGTCAAGGTTAGGTGAAGACCACTGTTCATCCACTGTTCATGCACTATTCACGCACTGTTACAACTACCACCAAAATTACGCTTTTACCCTCCTCTACGTTGACACCTGTCGGTGACCCCTTGAGCTATAAAAGGAGGCCCATGCACAACGTAGAAAGGGTTCGAAACCTAGACAACACTTCCGCTCGGGGTAGTTAGCTTTTCAAGCTCCCGAGCTCAAGAACTCAATACAATCCAAGCAGGAGTAGGGTTTTACGCGTCCGCGCGGCCCGAACCTGGGTAAAACTGCCCGCGTGCGGTCCTCGATCTGCTCTCCGTGCTCCCTCCGCTCCCTTACCGCAACGTAAAAGGGGCTCCGGTCCCATAGGTGTTCGTGGCGGACAGTTTCCCCCGACATCTTTGGCGCGCCAGGTAGGGGGCGTCGAGGTTGTGCGAACCTGATCCGGCGCTCACGCGGGCGCATTCTTCATCAACCTCTCCAGCTTCACCAACTTCATCAGCAACAACAACATGCCTCCGAAGAAGAAGGCTTCGGAGGTCGCGGGCCCGTCTGCGTCGATCCCACCGCCACCAGAACCAACGGTTGGTGGAGGAGATGCCGGCGGAAGGGTGGTCGTCGGCGAGGAAACTCACGGCGCCACCAAGTCCAGGGACAAGGCGGACGACCCGGCAAATTCCAAAGCCTCGGTGTCCGTGGACGCACCGCGTCTCTCTCAGCAGACGCCAGGCCAGCAGCTCCGTGGTACGGGAGGTACCATTCGCTTGCTGGGGCAAGGACAAGCCGGAGGCTCGCGGGATGCTCAAGGCCATCGTCCTGGCACGAGCAAGGCGCGGTCGCTAGGGCGAGAAACTGCTCCTTCTAACCCCATTAGAGGTCCGAGCATATCTCGCTCCTCGCACCGCTCGCCGCCGCTCCCCTCCTCTCCAGCAGAAGCTCTAGCAAGAGCACAACTGCTCCTCGATTTCCCTCCAGCGGCAGATAAAGCCGAGGACTGGAGGGCGACGATCCAGAGCCTCATCGCCTTCGCCAACAACGACACGCCGCAGCAGCCGGCGACATCGCGGCCGCGGCAAGTCGACCAGACGAAGGCCGATGGCGACAAGACCGCCGGGGGTGCAACCACCGTGCACTCCCCGCCGCGGAAGCAGAAGACGCCACCCCGCCGGATCAACGTCGACGACGACTCCACGACGTCGTCGGACCTGCGGGCTCGTCGGGACCAACGCCAAGTCCTCGACGATCGGCGACAAGAAGATGCTCGGACGCGCATCGAGCGCCGACGAGAAGCCCGGCGACAATCCGATCAGCGCGCTGGGACCGCTGTCGACACGCACGCGCCCGGTGAACCAGGCGACTTGCCGTACGCGGCAGGTTGCCCAGCGTTCACCCGTGAGCTGCGGCGCGTCCAGTGGCCCAGCATGAAAAACTTCAAGCCCGACGTACCCGAGAAGTACGACGGCAAGATGCACCCCTCGGAGTTCCTCAGCATCTACACCATCGCGGTGCAGGCTGCCGGGGGACGCGACGAGAAGATACTGGCTAACTACTTCCCGCTGGTGCTTAAGCCAAACGTCCGCTCTTGGCTTATGCACTTGCCGGAAGGCTCCATTTCTTCATGGGCAGATCTGTGCCACCAATTTGTTGGCGCCTTCACGGGCGGCCACAAACCCCACGGCCAGGAGAGTGATCTCCACATCTTGGCCCAGAAGGAAGGAGAATCCCTGCGCAAGTATATCCAGAGATTCAGCCGCGTGCAGCACAACATTCCCGACGTCCACCCCGCCACGGTTATCAGCGCGTTCCACCAGAACGTGCGTAACCGCCGCATGAGGGAAGAGATGGCCATGACCAAGATTCGGGATGTCAGCGAGCTCTACGCTCTGGCCGACAAGTGCGCGTGCGCCGAAGAGGGGAGGAGACTCCCCGGAGAGGATACTGGCGCAGGAGGAAGCGACAGTGAGGACGCCGCCCCGGCAAAGAAGAGCCGGCGGCGGAACAACAGGAGAAAGAAGAGCAAGGAAGTGCTGGTCGTCGAGCATTCCGGCAAGGAGGCTCCCGCCAAGACGGCACAGGCTGGCGGTTCTGGCAAGGAACCTGCCCCTGTAGCGGCAGCCGACAAGCCGGACGGCTCCGACAAGCAATACTGCAAGATCCACCGCACCAAGGGCCACGACCTTCAGAACTGTAAGCGAGTCGAGTACCTCGTAGAACAGCAGAAGGCTGAATACGAGCGTCGCGACAAGGAGAAGGCCCAAGGTGGCGGGGGAGAGCCAAGTAAGAAGCGGCCATTCAATGGCCGGGGAGGACGCCGCGGCAAGGCCAAGCAGCGGCAAGGTGATCGACCTCCCCGGGGCCGCGACAAGGATGAGGAAGAAGACGACGACGACATGGAGGAAAGAGATAACAGCGAGCAGGATTAGGGTTTTACGCGTCCGCGCGGCCCGAACCTGGGTAAAACTGCCCGCGTGCGTTCCTCGATCTGCTCTCCGTGCTCCCTCCGCTCCCTTACCGCAACGTAAAAGGGCTCCGGTCCCATAGGTGTTCGTGGCGGACAGTTTCCCCTGACATCCCTGGCACGGAAGTTCTGTGTGTCGACGGAGGCGCCTCTCTGCACGCTTCCCACCGCCAACTCAAGCAGTGGGTGCGGGAAGTAAACGCAGCCGAGCCGCCCGTTGAGTCACGCAGGCTACTGAAGTGGTCCAGCACGCCCATCATTTTTGATCTTGAGGATCACCCTGACCGCACAACGGCGGTCGGGTGTTTGCCGATGTTGGTCTCACCAACCATCCGCAACCTCAAGGTCACCAAAATGTTGGTTGACGGCGGGGCCGGCCTGAACTTGATGTCCTCGGCTGTGATCAAGAAACTCCAGATCCCAGACGGCGAGCTCGAAGAAACCGGGTCGTTCCAAGGAATAAACCCGGGGAGGAGCAAGCCGAAGGGGAAGATTACCCTGCCAGTGACCTTTGGCGGGGAGCTCAACTTCAGGACGGAGAGGATAACCTTCGACGTGGCTGATATCCCATTGCCATACAATGGGATACTTGGACGTCCTGCCCTCGCCAAGTTCATGGCAGCTTCCCACTATGCCTACAACGTACTCAAGATGCCGGGGCCGATAAGCGTCATCTCTGTCCCTGGCGACAAGAAGGACGCGCTTATCTGCGCCGACAAGATATACCGGGATGCAGCAGCCGCAGCAGAAAGCAACACACTTGCCGCTGAAGCTCCCGGGGGGAAGACCAAGACCAAGTCCGGCAAGAGCTCTGGGGCCCACTCCGGCAAACGCACCTCTTCGGAGTGCTGCGCTGCCGTCGAGGACGTTCCATCGAGCTCCACCGGCAAGTGCAAGAAGGGGATGGCCGCTCCACCGGCAACCAAGAAGGTGTCCGCCAAGGAGGACGGCACTGGTGGTACCTTCACCATCACTGCTACACTTGACAACAAATAGGAAAGCGCGCTCGTTGCCTTCCTGCGGGCGAATGTCGATGTGTTTGCATGGCAACCATCTGACATCCCCGTCGTTCCCAGGAAGGTAATTGAGCACAAGCTTGATGTTTGTCCTCATGCGCGGCCCGTCAAGCAGAAGGTCAGGAAGCAAGCCGTGGAGCGCCAAGAATTCATCGCCGAAGAGATAAAAAAGCTAGAAGCAGCAGGCCTGGTTAGAGGCGTGATCCATCCCACGTGGTTGGCCAATCCAGTTGTCGTACGCAAGGCCAATGGGAAGTGGAGACTTTGTATAGACTTCACTGATGTGAATAAAGCATGTCCCAAGATCCATTTCCCTTGCCGCGTATTGACCAGATTGTTGACTCCACCGCTGGATGTGAGCTGCTTTCCTTCCTTGATGCATACTCAGGTTACCACCAGATATTCATGGCCAAGGAAGATGAAGAGAAGACTGCATTCATTACTCCGTGTGGCACATATTGCTTCATACGCATGCCCTTTGGATTGAAGAATGCAGGCTCAACATTTGCAAGGGTTGTGCACACTGCTTTTGAGCCACAGATCCACAGAAATGTAGAAGCTTACATGGATGACATAGTGGTCTAGAGCAAGAGCAAAGATACCCTGATCCAAGACTTGGAAGAAACATTTGCAAATCTGCGCAAGATCCAGCTCAAGTTGAACCCCGAGAAGTGCGTCTTTGGAGTTCCCTCCGGCAAGCTTCTCGGGTTCTTTGTGTCCCAGAGGGGGATTGAAGCCAATCCCGACAAGATAAAAGCCATCGAGCAGATTGAAGCCCCGAAGCGCGTCAAGGACGTAAGGAGACTTGCTGGTTGTGTGGCTGCCCTCAGCAGGTTCATTTCAAAATCCGCAGAACGCGCCTTGCCTTTCTTTAAAATTTTGAAGAAGGCAGGTCCTATGAAATGGACTCCGGAAGTGGAGGCAGCGCTGCAGGATTTGAAAGGATACCTGTCCTCCACTCCAATACTTGTCGCACCTAGGCCACAAGAAAAGTTGCTGCTGTACTTAGCGGCAACCAATCAAGTGGTTAGTGCTGCGTTGGTAGCGGAAAGGGAGGCAGAGGAAGAGCCCACACCTCCGGCAAGCGAATCCAGCGACAAGCAGGGGGCTCCACCGGCAAGCTCTGGCCCCGACAAGGACAACTCTGCGCAGGAGCAAGGAGAAGTGCGAAGGAAGATGGTGCAGCGCCCGGTGTATTTTGTAAGTTCCTTCTTGCAGGGGGCTAGATCAAGATACTCTGGGGTGCAGAAGTTGCTTTTCGGCCTCCTCATGGCCTCGAGAAAGCTGCGCCATTACTTCCAAGCACATGAGATAACAGTGGTCACTCGCTTTCCGTTGAAAAGGATATTGCAAAATCCCGAAGCAACAGGCAGGATCGTCGAGTGGGCACTGGAACTGTCAAGCTTTGGTCTCAAGTTTGAGAGTACTTCAACTATACAGAGCAGAGCTTTGGCAGAATTTATAGCGGAATGGACCCTGACGCTAGATGAAGAAGTCCAAGAGACAAGTGTCCCCGTACAAGAAGCGACCAACGAATGGGTAATGTACTTTGATGGTGCTTTTTCGCTGCAAGGCGCTGGTGCCGGCGTGGTACTCATAGCGCCCACCGAAGAGCACCTCAAGTATGTTGTCCAGATGCACTTTCCCAAGGAACAAGCAACAAACAATACTGCTGAGTATGAAGGCTTGCTTGCCGGCCTCAGGATTGCGGCCGAGCTTGGGATCAAGAAGTTGATTGTGCGGGGAGATTCTCAGTTGGTGGTCCGACAAGTGAACAAGAGTTATCAGAGCCCTTTGATGAAAGCTTATGTTGATGAGGTGAGGAAGCTTGAAGAGCACTTTGAAGGTCTGCAAATGGAGCACGTCCCAAGAGCTCAGAATGATATTGCAGATGGCCTCTCAAAGTGTGCTGCAATGAAGTTACCTGTGGAACCAGGGACCTTCCTGCTCAAGCTAACTCAGCCATCCGTTACACCATCAATTGTGTAGAACAAGAAGAGAAAGTTGGTCTCCGGCGACTACTTGCCGGCGGATCTCCCCGAAGCCGCCGCCAAGGTCCCCAAGATCAGCAATCAGAACGCTGAGGAACAATTTGCTCCTGCAGATCCAAGGGTCTGTACAGTTGAAGCAAGCGTTCCCGACAAGCCTTGCCCCGGCAGGCTTGCCGGGGGACCATCAGCTCCGGCAGAACCAGAGGTTCTTGCCGTAGAAGCTGGGGTTCCCGCAGCGGCCCTCATGCCTTTAGTCCTTGCCGTTGAGCCTCGAGCTCCGGCATGGGCACAGCAAATCGTCCATTTTTTGCAAACTGGAGAACTTCCCGACGAGCCAGAAGAAATAGAGAAAATAACCAGGCAGTCAAGTATGTACCAGTTCGTTGACAATGAACTGTACAGAAGAAGACTCAATGGTGTCAGGTTGAAGTGCATTTCCAGAGAAGATGGACAGAAGCTGTTGGCAGAAATACATGGAGGCATATGTGGCCACCACATTGGCGCAAGGGCACTTGCCGGGAAGGCGTTCCGGCAAGGGTTCTTTTGGCAAGAAGCCCTCCAAGATGCAACTGCACAAGTAACCAAGTGTGAAGCGTGCCAGTTCCATGCCAAGCAAATTCACCAGCCAGCTCAAGCTCTCCAGACGATTCCTTTATCCCGGCCCTTCTCGGTCTGGGGGCTCGATATCCTCGGCCCCTTTCCCTGCGCTGTCGGGGGCTTTGAATACTTGTACGTTGCAATCGACAAGTTTACAAAGTGGCCAGAAGTGGAACCAGCGAGAAAGGTGACAGCACAGTCAGCAGTCAGGTTCTTCAGATCAATTGTTTGCCGTTTCGGAGTCCCTAACAGGATCATTACTGACAACGGCACACAATTTACAAGTCGCACCTTCATGCAGTACGTCCAAGACCTTGGCGCCAAGGTCTGTTTCGCTTCTGTTGCTCACCCGAGGAGCAATGGTCAAGCAGAGAGGGCCAATGCTGAAGTGCTGCGCGGACTCAAGACAAGAACCTTCGACAGGCTGCGCAAGTGCGGAAGAAACTGGATAGAGGAGTTACCGGCGGCTCTTTGGTCAATCAGGACGACACCAAGTCGAGCCACCGGACATACACCCTTTGCTCTTGTCTATGGAGCAGAGGCAGTTCTCCCCACGGAACTCGTATACGGATCTCCTCGAGTGCTTGCTTATGATGAGCTCGAGCAAGAGCAACTGCGACAAGATGATGCACTGCTCCTCGAGGAGGAACGTCTCCAGGCTGCTGTACGAGCTGCTCGATACCAGCAAGCCTTGCGCCGCTATCATAGCCGCAAGGTTAAGGCCAGGAGTCTCGAGGAAGGCGACCTTGTTCTTCGGCGTGTTCAGTCCGCCAAGAATTCCAACAAGTTGACGCCGAAGTGGGAAGGCCCTTATCGGGTGAGACAAGTCACAAGGCCCGGCGCTGTCCGCCTTGAGACCGAAGAAGGCTTACCGGTGAGCAATTCCTGGAACATAGAGCATCTTCGCAAGTTTCACCCATAAGGCGCGGTTGCCGTGATCCGCTCCGGCAACCACCTTTTGTACGAGTCTTGCCGCTGTTGCATGTAAACCTTTGTACAAAGCCGGGCGCAGATCCCGTGCATCAGTAAAGCTTTTGTGTTTCGCACCATTCGCCATTTCCATGCTTTTTTTTCTTATTTGCATACATTGTTTGGCATCTTGTGCAACACGCATACCCGGTAAGCATTAGCAGGCCAAGAGGCCCTATACTTGTTTTCCCTCCTCTTTTTCTTTCCCTCTTAAGCAGAAGGAATGTTCCTCGCGCACAAGTTTGCCGGGGGAGAAGGAGGTGGAGGATGAACCAAGTGCTGTTCAAGAAAGAGGAGCCTTGCCGGGAACAAACAATCCAGGAAAGCTAAGCTAAGTTACCGAAGTTTGAATAATTCAAATTTTTAAATTTTAGTTGTCTTCCTTGAACAACCGCACTTTGTATGGAAAACCTGTGCGCGGAGGAACCTACCCATGGCTAGCCGCGCCCTTACTCTGTTTCGAGTACGCTCAACGGCTTAAGTGAGCTGCGACAAGTGTCGCGCCCTTACTTCGTTTTTCGAGTTCGCTCAGCAGTCTAAGTGTGCTGCGACTAGCTGCGGCAAGGTTACTTGCCGACAAGGCCTTTGCCAGCAGGCCGCTCAGAGTCCAGCACTCAGCGCTCGCGGCAAGGGCCCATTGCCGGCAAGTTCCCTAAAAGCGTAGGGTAAAAAGCATACAAAGTAAAGGACCAAAGCAAGGGAGATAACACTGCATCGATTGATCAAAATAAGATTGTATATTACAAAGATAGCTTGCCGTGATACTAATTGATTCATGTCCATAACATACTTTGCAGCGGCAAAGGAAACAGAAGGAAAGAAGCCTAATCTACGCGGTCGCCTTCACGCCTCGTGACTTTGTTCACCTTGGCAACGATGTGGGCGACCTGCGCCTTCAACGCTTCCTGATCTGCGTCGTCCGGCAAGGAGCGGAGGACGTTGACAAGGTTGATGCCGGGGTTGCGGTAGACGATCTTCGTCAAGACGCACTCCAAGGTGCCCGCGCAGAGCCGACGCGACTCGTCGGCCAACTGCGCGGGGAGCTTCTCCCGCAGCCGTCCAAGCCCTGGCGCGATTCCCCTGAAAAAGAGACTTAACTTGGCGCTGTGGGGGAGGTCCTCGTCGGGAGAGTACACGAGGTGCTCCGCCCTCAGCGCCATCATCTCCTTGTCAATGTTGGCAGCGGAGGTGACCAGATCGTCAGTCCACTGCTCCACTGCCCGGCTGAACTGGTTCGCCGAGACGGCGGCGCTCTCCACCAGGCCTCGTTCCTTGCGGAGCTCGTCCTTCAGCTTCGTCTCGCGATCCCGGGCAGCGTCGAGCGAATCAGTCAGAGTGGAGACCTTCAATTCCAAGTCAGCAATAGAATCTTTGGCGGCGGTGAGCTCGTCGCCTTTCTTGGAGAGGCGTACCTGCAGGTCAGAGTTGGTATGGGCATCTTTTTCCCGCTCCACATTGAGCGCGGTGATTCTGTCCGCACTCGCCTTCAGTTACCGCTCCAGCTGCTCCACCTTGGCCTCAAGATCCTTCTTGGCGGTCTCCGCGGTGGCTGCGGCGGCCTTCGCCTCCTTCAGGTCTCCGCCAATGGCCCGCTCCCGGGCGGTGAGGTCGTCCTCGTGGGCGTCGAGGTCGACCTTCCGTTGGTTGAGCGCTCCTTCTCGTCGGGACAGCTCTTCACCGACCAATCGCTGCTGCTCCTCGGCCTCAGCCTTCTCAAGGAGGAACGCTTGCTGCTCCTCGGCAAGCCCTTCGCGCTCCTCCGCCAAGTTGCGGAGGGCCGCCGGGTTGGCGGCGCGGAGCTCCGCAGCGCGCTTCTCCAAATCAGCTCCAGCCTTGGCGGTGAGAGCTTCTCGGGACTCCAGTTTCGCCTGCCTGGCCCGGTACAGGGCCAGGAGTTGGCGAAGAAGCTTCTCCTCTTCGGGCTCGTCACTCCCGCCAAGCGCTTCAACGACCTTCAACCCCGCGGAGGCGAGGACCTCTCCATCGTAGGTCTCTCCCTCCACGGGGGCTCGCGACGAGGACGCCCACGGGACTTGTATAAAGATCCCGTTGGGAGCCTCAAGATAGACGCCCGACCGCTCCGTGGAGGCGGAGGGGTCGGCGGCCGGTGCAGCGCTTGACGCTCCTGCTGCCTCCGGGCCAGCAGTGTGGTCGCCGGTCCCTTCTCCGGCCGCGGCGTCTGCGGTCGGGGCAGTCTCCTCAACGGCAGGCTCGTCGGCTCCAGCCATGCCTTCAGTGGCAGTGGCGTTGCCGCCGTCGCCGTGCACGCCCTCCTCGCCGGTGGTCTCCGTCTCCATCCGCTCCGGTGCAGGAGGATCTAGCAGAAGAAAAAGAAAAGAAAAAGTCAAGCAAATATCCAAAAAGACAAGTCCAAGAAGAAGAAGCTACAAGACTTACCTTCGAGGACTTCTTCGACGACAGGCTCCCTCGCCGGGGAATCCACCCTTAGCGGCGGAGTGGTGGCCCCTGCTGGCGGAGGGCCGCCCGCGCCCTCCCTTGGCGGGGTGCTCACCCTTGTCGGGCTGCTCACCCTTGGCGGGGTGCCCGCCCTTGGCGGGGTGCCCGTCCTTGGCGGAGCGTTCTCCCTCGCCGGGGAATTCGCCCTTGGCGGGGAGGGTGGAACAGGCAGCTCCTCGGGGGTGACCTCCGGTTGCTCCTGCGGCTGCGGCTCCACTTCTGCACAAGACAAATAAGACAACAAGATATCAATATAAGCAACAACCTCAAGCGCGCCCGAAGAATGGAAAGATAAGTACCAGACTTATGCTGGGGGCTGCGCTGGGGGCTGCTCCTCGGAGCAGCAGGTTGATCCGGTAAGCTTGCCGCTGGCACGTCCCCAGTCGCCGCGGCGGGCGAGTTGTCTTCAACCTCAACCACAGGGATCTTGGCCCTCTTCGCCATCTGCTGGGTCAGGGTCCTGAAAGCAAAGCAAAAACAAGATCAGAATCAACAAGGGAAATCAAGACAAAGTCAAAGAAATTACAAGCTGCAAGTACTCACTCCTCTTCCTCGTCGTTGGAGCTGAGGGCGGAGAAGTCGAACTCCACCTGAGATGCTCCCGCGCGAGGAGCAGGAGGAGAAGGCTCCCTCGGGCGCTTGGTGGTCTCCGGGGCTGTGGCCTGTGAAGACCCAGCCTCCGTTGTCGCCGAGGGCCGAGGAGCGGAAGTAGCAGCCGTTCCCCCCGGGAGGATCCTCCTCCGCTTGGCGCTGGTGCGCGGGGCGCCTCCTTCGCGACTTGGCTCGTCTTGGTAGCGCGCGTCGCCCGGCGCGCGGGCTGCTATCGAGGCGCCCGTGGCCTCGTCGTCGTAGCCACCTTGCGGAGGCGTTTCCTTGGTTGCTGCGTGGGACTTGTCGGAGGCGGGGAGTTCTCTGAGGACGAGGAGGCATCGTCGTCAAGTCCCAGAGATCCACCAGTATCTTCATCAGCCTCGACGTCCTCCTCCTCCTCCCCGGCAGGCCCACTAGACCCAGCACCTTGCCCGGCGGCCTCGCTCCCTCCGACGGCCTCGCTCACCCCGGCAACCCCGACTATCCCGGAAAGCCTCAAGGAAGGAACCCCGGCAAACTCTTCGGGCGGAAGCTTGAGCAGCCTGAGGATTACCGCCTCCTCCGCTTGGCACGACGCGTCCGCAGCCTCTGCATCGTCCACAAAGTATCCAAAATCACCCGCCGCCGCAGCTGCGGCGGCCTCCTCCATCCTAGAAGCGATGTAGGCTATATCCCGAGCCGTGGTGGCCCGGGTGAGGCCCCTGTTCTCCTCGGTGTTCTTGGGCGTCTCGACCAAGTTGTCGAAAAAGCTCAGCACTGCATCCGGCGGAGGCTCTATCTAGGTGGGGTCGACACCGTGGGAGTCGCACGCAGGCATCATCGCGCGCAAGGAATCCCGGGCGGTGCTGTTGCACAGCGGCACCACTCCCCGGGGAGGTCTAAACCACTCCGGGTGGGCCGGGTCATGCTTGAAGAGCTCCCGGACCATCCCCTTCAACTCCAAAGCAGTGAAATTGAAGTTCAATCCAGGGCGCAGCCTCATGATATCCGCCGCGTTGCCAAATTCCCATGCTGGCCTTTTCCTTTCTTGTAAAGGGGCAATGCGGCGGCGGAGGAAATCTTCCCCTACCTCTCCGATGGTTAGTTTGGCTACCCGGAGACGAATAATCCTAATAAGGGCAATGCTGAGCTTGTTGTCCTCCGGGGCCAATTCGCTCCAGTCTCTGCCGCGCACTATGGCAGTTGTGCGCGGCGCGGTGAAGGGCTCCGGCTTATCCTCCACTATCCAGCACCAATCTGCACACCACTCCTCCCACTTGCCGCGGAGCTCTCCCTTCAGGTATGAATCCTTCTTGTTCAGCCGGAAGATCCAGGAGATGCCGCCGGAGAGGGGAGCGCCCGATTCTACTCTAGGCATGAAAAAGTGGCGGAAAAGGGCGACATTGGGATGAATCCCAACATAGTTTTCGCACAGATGTGCGAAAACGGCCATCGTAAGGATGGCATTGGGAGTGAAATCTAGGAGGTGGAGGTTGTATGTGTTCATGATATCGCAAAAGAACTCCGAGTACGGAGGGCACAACCCACAGTGGAAAAAAGCAGCGAAGAAGAAGTACCCGCCGGGGAACAGATCTTTGGCGACGGCGGGGAAGACTCTGGTGCGGGGATGAGCCTTTGTCTCCCCTGACCAGAACAAATAGTACTTGTTCCGCAACTCCTTTGCGCCAAGCCTCGGCGCGAAGACCACGCTCTTCTTCCGCAGGGCGGCCAGCTTCGCCGCCTGCTCGGACTTCTCCTTCTTGGCCTTGTCGCTCTTCGCCTTGTCGCTCTTCGGAGCCATGGCGGGGGCGGCGAGTGAAGAAGCGAGGAGCTCGACGGCGCCGCGGATGCGGAAGACGGTGGAGGCGGGGCGGAGGCAAGAAGCAGCGGAAGTTTTCTGGAGAATGAAGGCGCAATGAAGACGAAGGAGGGGAACTGCCCCTGCTTCCTCTGCTTTTAAGGGGGAAGTGGGGGACGCTCCGCATTTCCCATTAAAGAACGAGGCCACGATCTCCCCCACGACGCCGCAATCGACGCGTGCCGTTAGGGGGGGATGCGGCGGATATGGAAGGAGATTTGGCGTGCTGTGGGCCGCGCGTGCCCGTGCACTGTCTTGGGCCTGGCCCAACATCGCTCGGCACCGTGTGTGGCCCAGGCCCGGGGGCTCCTGTCGGTGTACTAAGATAGGGGTACCTTAGTACCCCAACTTGTGCACGGGCAGTAGCAGCTTCCCACGGCAGGGTTTACCGCGTGCTCGCCGGAGACCTTTTCTGGTCCTTATAAAGCCATTCAAAAACAAAGTATACAAGTCAGAAGATCGAGACCCCGGCAAGTGGAGCTTGCCGGGAAGGCCGCACCAGGCTCAAGATTATCACCTAAACGCAAGACCCTGGCGAGCCAAGGAATACGTATCTCAAAAGATGCCCCGGCGCACCCTGCGCCCCGGCAGGACCCGAGGAGCGACAAGCTTCCGGGCCCGGCAAGATCAAGACCCCGGCAAGGTGCTTGCCGGGGGAAGCCTACGCTGTGTGCCCGCGCTCCAGCTCATCGGCCCACGCGTCGCACTGGGGCCCTTCCAGGGACGCGTGGCGGATGGCTGTGCAGCCTGGGGGACACGGTGGCACGCCACGGTGACGAGGCTACCGCCGTGGCGAACGGAGAAGCATGGACGGGCGCTTTTGGGGTCGACGGCGACGGGCATTTAATGCCCTTGTCCCCCACTGTCAAGGTTAGGTGAAGACCACTGTTCATCCACTGTTCATGCACTATTCACGCACTGTTACAACTACCACCAAAATTACGCTTTTACCCTCCTCTACGTTGACACCTGTCGGTGACCCCTTGAGCTATAAAAGGAGGCGCATGCACAACGTAGAAAGGGTTCGAAACCTAGACAACACTTCCGCTCGGGGTAGTTAGCTTTTCAAGCTCCCGAGCTCAAGAACTCAATACAATCCAAGCAGGAGTAGGGTTTTACGTGTCCGCGCGGCCCGAACCTGGGTAAAACTGCCCGCGTGCGTTCCTCGATCTGCTCTCCGTGCTCCCTCCGCTCCCTTACCGCAACGTAAAAGGGGCTCCGGTCCCATAGGTGTTCGTGGCGGACAGTTTCCCCCGACACATTGTCTCAGTAAGCTTTTGTCATATGACTATGAATAAGTCCTATATGGTTAATAGCATGTCACCACAGAAATTATTCTTGTTATCATTTACCTACTCGAGGACGAGCAGGAATTAAGCTTGGGGATGTTGATACGTCCAAAACGTATCTATAATTTCTGCTTGCTCCATGCCTCTTTTGGGTGATATTGCTATGATATTTATACACTTCCATACACTTTTGATCATATTTGGACTAACCTATTAACTCAGTGCACCCCAGTGCCATTTTCTGTTTTCGGCTGTTTTTGTATTTCAGGTTTTCACATTACGAGAACTGCCAGGAAAAATCCAGAAAAAATATATAAAAAATCAGCGTTCCAGGAGCTACCGTGCGGCCAAAGTACAGCCGGGGGGACCCACAGGGGCTCCAGGCGGCCCACCCCTAGGCCGCGCCGGGGGGGCGCCTAGGCCCCCCAGGACTCCCCTGGTGACCCCCTTTGGCATATATTTAAGGTCCGTCGAGAAAACCCTGATTCCGGACCCCTTTTCTCCAGACGCGATTTCGATCTCCGCCGCCATCGCCATCAAGCTTCGGGGGACCAGAATTCCTGCGCCGGCACCCTGCCGGGACGGGGAAGTGCCCTCGGATTCATCTCCATCGACGTTGCTTCCTCCCTCCATGATGCGGGAGTAGTTCCTCCTCGGGGCTGAGGTTCTTACCAGTAGCTATGTGGTCAATTCTCTCTCCCATGATGTGATCTTCGTTGTGATCATAGGCTATGTTAATCTAGGGTGATCCCATGATATTTCCCCTTCCTCTATGTATTGGATTGATGTACTCACTTGTATTTATCTAGTATAATCCCCGAGACCAAGGTGACAACTGTCTATTGGACATGGATTAGAAAAGTATTTTCATGAGTGATTTCCTCTCTTGTGTGTTGACTGAAGATTGAGAGTCTCTTGGTGCTTGTCTTTGACTATCCTTTAGATATGTTGTGGTGATTGTGGGACTCTCTTTGGATGGCCGCGGTGACATTGGGAAATCCTTAGATTGAGAACTACGAACTTTGAGGTGTGCTTTTGTAGCCCTACATAATTCTCGTCCTCTCTTGACCACGAAGGAATGACCTCCGAGTGTGTCCCCTTTGCATGTTTTATGGGAAATATCATGTGATTCGATTATGTTAATGTTGTTGGGAGTTGCCACTAGTGAAAGTATGAAGCCTAGGCCTTGTTTCCACCATTGCAATACCATTTGTGCTCACGTTTACCACTTGTTTGCTTGCTGCACTTTTTATTACAGATTTATATTACTTTGTTTTGCCATCCATATCACTTGCCATTTAACATCTCTTCGCCGAACTAGTGCACCTATACATCTAACAAGTGTATTAGGTGTGTTGGGGACACAAGAGACTTCTTGTATCTTAGTTGCAGGGTTGCTTGAGAGAGACCATCTTCAACCTCTACTTCCCTGAGTTCGATAAACCTTAGGTCATCCACTTGAGGGAAATTGCTACTGTCCTACAAACCTCTGCGCTTGGAGGCCCAACATAGTCTACAAGAGTAGAAGCGTGTGTAGACATCAATAATCATGTATGGATATGAATAGATCTGATCATAAACTCACAATTCATCATATCCTAACAAACAAACCGCAAAAAGAATTACATCAAATATATCTCCGAAGAGAAGATCGTATTGACGATCAAAAAGAGAGAAGAAGCCATCTAGCTACTAACTACGGACTCGTAGGTTTGAGGTAAACTACTCATGCATCATCGGAGGAGCACCAATGAGGATGATGAACCCCTCCATGATCATGTTCCTCTCCGGCTGAGTGCCGGAAAGGGCGTCTAGATTGGATATCGTGGTTCTGGAACTTGCGGCGGCTGAAACAATTTTTTGTCGACTCCCCTAGGGTTTCTGGAATATTTGGGTATTTATAGAGCTGGAAGTCGGTGGAGGAGACTCCCGTGTGCCCCACAAAGCATTAGGGCGTGGCTTGGCCTCCTGGCGCGCCCTTGTGTCTTGTGGGCCACATGTGGCTCCTCTGGTGCTTCTCCTGGGCTCTCTGTGTCTCTTCTTGGCGGGAAAAATGTCCAAAAAGTTTTGTTGCATTTGGACTTGTTTGGTATTGATATTCTGCAAAGTAAAAAACAAGCAAAAAATAGCAATTGTCACTGGGCACTATGTCAATAGGTTAGTCCCAAAAAATGATATGAAGTTGCTAGAAAATGTATGTAAAACATCCAAGATTCATAATATAATAACATGGAACAATAAAAAATTATAGATACATTGGAGATGTATCAATGAACATCTTCAACTAGTTTGTCATAGTTGGCATCCAGATTATTTTTCTCTTCTCTAAGGTGGTGAATAGTCAGTGAACTCTCCAGGTTATCCTTCCTCCTACCACTCCTGTTGCCTTCATACATTTCCCAAAGCTTCAACAATGCATTTTGCATTGTGGGAGACCACTCTGGATCAACCCACCCAAGAAAACCACAATTCTGGCCTTCTTGTAACATAGCAAACACTTATATTGTTACTCACTGAAGAATTCCAATTTAAAAAAGATAACTTTTTAAAATCAACAATATAAGAACTACAACCTATGCACGTGGACAACTAAACAGTGATAATTCTACCGCAACCTAAGATCCAGAACAAATTCTACTGCAATAAAAATAACAAAGACAAGCAGCTAACTAAGCAATGAACATCTACTCTAGTCAATAGTCACCTACTTGCCTTAATTAAACAATGAGCATCTCCACTGCCAATTACGCTCCTGGCCAAATATAATACTAGAAAATAGTGACCAATTTAGCTACACAGAAAAATGCATGAGCACATGCCCACACAACCTGTTGGAGTGAGCATCAATACTACTAAATCACTAAACTATGAGCATCTCCAGTGCCAACTAAGCTCCTACCCAAATATAGTAGTAACATCAAGTGGCCTATTTAACTACGTGGAAACAAGGCATTAACACATGCTTACAGAACCTGTTCAAGTGAGCATCAAAAACTACTAAATGGTAAACCACCTGCGGCGGTGCGGGAGGCCGCCGAGGTGGTTTCTAGAATATTGGGGTATTTATAGAGCTAAGAGGTGGTGTGGGAGGCCGCCGAGGTGGGCACAACTCACCTGGGTGCGCCTAGGGGCCTAGGCGCGCCCTGGTGGGTTGTGGCCCCCTTGGGGCACCCCCACGCGCATGGACATTTGGACTTTTATATGGTTCAAAGCAATAGTCTAGTTTTGACATGAAGATTTCAATACTCAAGCATACGAACAAACAACCATGTCTTTCAAAATATCAATACTAAAGCAAGTTATCCCTAGCCCATCATGCTCAATCATTGATCCATTCATGAAACACACTCGCATATTAGCTACAACCAATGCTCAAGTACGATCGTAGTGCCCCTTAGTTGGTGCTTTATAAGAGAAGATGGAGACTCAAATATAAATAAAATTGCATAAAGTAAACAGAAAGGCCCTTTGCAGAGGGAAGTAGGGATTTGTAGAGGTTCCAAAGCTCAAAGCTTAAATTGAGAGATAAAAGTAATTTTGGGAGGTATACTTTTCCAGTCAACGAAAACGACTTAGAGCTTTCAATACTTTTCCATGCTAGATATATCATAGGCGGTTCCCAAACAGAAATTAAAGTTTATTCCTTTTTCCACCTTTTCTTTCACAATCCATGGCTAACCGTATCCACGGGTGTCCTCCATACCAACACTTTCCAAGGAATTTATTATTTGACAACATAAAGTAAATTTATTTTTCATTTCGGGACTGACATCCCTAATACCTTTGTCGTACTCCTTTGCAATGACAAGTGAATTAACACTCATATTGAGAATAACACATCTAGCATGGAAAAATATCGGCCACCCCTCACCACCTCGTTAGCGGTACGGGCACACAAAACAAGAGTTTATTTTGAAATTGAGAGATGGCACATACAAATTTTCTTAGAACGGAAAGGGAATATACCGCATATAGGTATGCATGGTGGACTCATTTGGCACAACTTGGGTTTTAGGATTTGGATGCACAAGTAGTATTTCTACTTAGTATAAGTGGAGGCTAGTAAATAGGTTGAGAAGCAACCAACCAAGAAACAAAAAATCACATAAGCGAGCATTGAGCATAACTAACACCGAATAATGCACCATAAGTAGGATGTAATTTCATTGCATAACTATTGACTTTAGTGCTTGCATAGGGAATCACAAACCTTAACATCAATATTCTTACTAAAACATAATTACTCATTAACATGGCTCACATATCACTATCCTCATATCACAAAACTATTACAAAGAATTAAGTTTATTTTGTCCAATGATCTTCATGAAAGTTTTTTTATATCCCCCTTGGATATCTATCATATTGAGATTAGTTTTATGTGTTGCTTTTGATAAGCTCAAACAAATATAAGTGAAGAACATGAGCATACATTTTTTCCTCTTCTCTCAAATTAATCAAAGTGAAGCATGAGAGAATTTATTCAATAATAACAAAGCACACCGCGCTAAAAAAAGATATAAGTGAAGCACTAGAGCAATTCCATAGCTCTAATTTTTTTAAGTGAAGCATAGAGAGCAATTCTAACAAATCGTAGCATAATTTTGGCTCTCTCAAATGGGTGTGTACAGCAAGGATGATTGTAACAAAATAGCAAAAAAAAGAAGCAAAGACTCATATCATACAAGACGCTCCAAGAAAAACTCATAATATGTGACGAATAAAAATATAGTTTCAAGTAATATATCGATGGTCGTTAGAAGAAAGAGGGGATGCCACTAGGGGGCATCCCCAAGCTTAGTTGCTTGATACTTATTGAACATTGTCTTGGGGTGCCTCGAGCATCCCCAAGCTTAGCCTTTTGCTAATCCTTATTCCTTCATCCATCGCGATCTCACTCAAAACTTGAAAACTTCAATCACACAAAACTCAACAAAACCTCGTGAGATCCGTTAGTATAACAAAACTAATCTTTAATCTAAGTACTGTAGCAAACCAATTCATATTTTGTAATTGTATTATATCTACTGTATTCTAACATTTCCATGGCAAAAACTCTTCAAAAGAAACCATAGATCAATCAAAATAAGCACATAACACAACGAACACAGAATCTGTGAAAAATAGAACAGTCTGTAAAGGTGCGATTTTTGATCATAATTCTGTAAGTCTAAAAATTCTAAAAAATTAGGCAACGTGGAAAATTTGTTTCCAGATAACGTGTAAAAAATTCAAGAGTTCATCACCCTCCAGTAATCGTCAGAAATTTTAACTCTGGACGTAAAAGTTTCTGAATTTAAACGCAATCAAATCAACTATCAACCAAATCATCCCAAAGGCTTTGCGTGGCACAACCAGTTATTAAAACCACAAAACACATCTAACCAGTGGTATAATTGAGTATTTTATTGAAAATAACAAGAAAACCAAAAAGCAAAGAGATACAAGTTGGGTTGCCTCCCAACGAGCGCTATCGTTTTACACCCCTAGCTAGGCATAACACCAAGATCTCAAGTGTTATCATCCTTGTTTTCCAACTCCTCAATCACACAATTCTTTAAAGATTTGGCATACATGTCCTAAAAAAATACTTCTAGGTGCAAGATCAAGGAATTTACTCTCGAGATCACTTCAATAAAATTGGGATGAACACTAATCATTTTAAGATCCCCTTTGTTACTGCTAGAAGTACCCCCCTTGTTCTTAGTGATTTGAGTAGTCTTGCAACTTTTTACGGGTGTTTTTTCAATAGATTTAACAAAAGAAAAAGCAGTGCTCAAGTTACTAAAAATTTCTTCCAATTTATCAATCCGAGAAGGACTTTCTTCAATTCTTTCATTGACTACGGGTTCCTTCTCTTTTTAAAAATTAAAAACATCACCAGCTTTTGACCCAAATTTATTAGCAAGATTATTCATCTTTTTATCCAAATTTTCAATATGGTATTTAGTGAGCATTCCCTTTTCAATAGCATCTAACCTTTGCACAACATGCTCAAGAGTCAAAACTATTTCATTGATAATAATAGGAGGAGAACCCACTAAGCTTCCCGTAGCATTCAAAGCATCAAGAGGAGGACAACTTAAGAAATTCCCTCCAGTTATGGCATCAAGAACAAATCTAAACCAAGTGGTGATTCCCACATAAAAATTTCGAAGAAGAACAATAGTGGATTGCTTATGAATAGATCTGTTGTTAGCATTGCAAACCCTATACCAGGCATCTTTTAGGCTTTCTCCCCCTCTTTGCTTAAAATTGAGAACTTCGTTCTCGGGGTTCCAAATGATGAGGGGAGAACTAGCCATGATGACTACAAAGCAAGAACGCGAATATATATGGCGAGAATACAGCGAACAAAAAAGAGGGCGAATAAAAATGACAAATTTTGTAAAGTGGGGGAGATGAAAACGAGAGGCAAATGGCAAATAATGTAAATTGCAAGGAGATGAGATTTGTGATTAGGACCTTGATAGATTTTGATGATGTCTCCCCGACAACGGCGCCAGAAATTCCTTTTGATGTCGCTTGAAGCTACATCGGTATTTCCCGAAAGAGGAAGGGATGATGAATCACAGCTATGGTAGGTATTTCCATTAGTGATGAAACAAAGGTTATCGAACCAGTAGGAGAACCAGTCAACACTATGTAAACGGTACCTGCACACAAAGAATAAATACTTGCAACCCGACGTGTTAAAGAGGTTGTCAATCCCTTTTGGGTAACGATGCCAGAAATTGCCAAGTTGGTGGTATAATTATAGTAGATTGAAAGATGCAAATAAAAGCAAATAAAACGCAATAAGGTATTTTTGTGTTCTTGATAATATAGATCTGAAAATAAAAGTTGCAAATAAAGGAAAAGGCAAATAGAAATATAGATCTGAAAGTATATGATTGCAAAATAGACCCGAGGCCGTAGATTTCACTAGTGGCTTCTCTCGAGAAAAATAGCATACAGTGGGTAGACAAATTACTGTTGGGCAATTGATAAAAAAGCAAATAATTATGACAATATCCAAGACAATGATCATGTATATAGGCATCACCTCCAAGATTAGTAGACCGACTCCTGCCTGCATCTACTACTATTACTCTACACATCGACCGCTATCCAGCATGCATCTAGTGTATTAAGTTCATGGAAAAACAGAGTAATGCAATAAGAATGATGACATGATGTAGACAAGATCTATTCATGTAGGAATAAACCCCATCTTTTTATCCTTAATAGCAATGATATATGCGTGCCTTACTGCCCCTTCTGTCACTGGGAAAGGACACTGCAAGATCGAACCCATTACAAAGCACATCTTCCCATTGCAAGATAAATAGATCAAGTTGGACAAACAAAACCAAAATATCGGAGAATAAATACGAGGCTATAATAATAAAGAGTGGATATTAAATCAAGGCAAATCTGATCATAAACTCACAATTCATCGGATCCCAACAAACACACTGCAAAAAGTCATTACATCAAATAGATCTCCAAGAGACCATTGTATTGAGATACAAAGAGAGAAGACGCCATCTAGATACTGCCAACGGACCCGTAGGTCTGTGGTAAACTACTCACACATCATCAGAGAGGCACCAATGAGGATGCTGAACCCCTCCGTGATCGTGTTCCCCTCCAGCGGAGTGCCGGAAAAGGGCTCTAGATTGGATCTCGTGGTTCTGGAACTTGCGGCGGCTGGAATAAAATTTTGTCGACTCCCCTAGGGTTTCGGGAATATTGGGATATTTATAGAGAGAAGAGGCAGTGCGGGAGGCCACCGAGGCGGGAACAGCCCACCTGGGCGTGCCTGGGGGCCCAGGCGTGCCCTGGTGGGTTGTGGCCCCCTTGGGGCACCCCCAGGTGCTTCTTTGGCCCACTAGATGTCTTCTGGTCCAAAAAAATTCACAAAAAGTTTCGCTGCATTTGGAGTCCGTTTGATATTGATTTTCCGCAGTTTAAAAAAACCCGCAGAAAACTGGCACTAGCACTATGTCAATAGGTTAGCCCCAAAAATGATATAAAATGATTATAAAACATCCAAGAATGATAATATAACAACATGGAACAATAAAAAAATATAGATACGCTGGAGACGTATCTGAAAGCACAAGTGCTCCCTGGGTGATTTTGGTAATTAATGTCAACATATCCCCTGTTGGACTAATACCTTTACCTAGTGTATTTCAGATATGTTCAACATTGGAGTGGCAAAGACAAGAGGATGTGGAACCCTTTCAAGCTGTCAAGGACAAGAGGATGTGGAACCCCTTCAAAGTGCTAAGGACAAAGATTGGTAAAATCTCAAGACTCTACATTTCCATTTTAGTGATCCAAGATCACATGAGTCTATAGGAAAGCCAATACTATTAAAAGGCGATGAGGTGTTGCTTAATGATCTGGTTGCTCAAGTTCTTAGTGATATTGCTCCAAAACCCTCAACCACTTTCTCAAATTCCACATATGTCCAAAACCGTAAGTAAAACTTGCCCCCACCGATTTGATCCATCCGGCGCCATCGAGTTCATTTGGCATAGCCACTGCCATAAACCCTAGATATTGCGGTCACACCGATACGGATCTTGGTCTCATTGAGATAGCCATGCAAACACTCTGTTGCCTGTTGTAATTATATCGATCTCACCAAAATGTGCAATCGGTCCCACCGACTTTGCTTGAATAATTCTTTGTATTGCTCTTTGCTGAAATCGGTCTCACCGAGTTCATGCAATTGGCGCCACCGAGATAAGGTTTTGCCCTAGCCCTAGCACATCGGTCACACCAAGTTGATCATGTCAGTCCCACTGAGATTCCAAACGTTCACATTTTGAACTGCTTCGGTCTCACCAAGTTCTCCTACTCGGTCCGATCGAGTTGGGTCAAATGTGTGTAACGGTTGGATTTTGTGTGGAGGCTATATATACCCCTCCACCCCCATCTCCATTTGTGAGAGAGCCATAAGAACATGCCTACACTTCCACTACTCATTTTTTGAGAGAGAACCAACTGCTCATGTGTTGAGACCAAGATATACCAATCCTACCACAAGAATCTTGATCTCTAGCCTCCCCCAAGTTGCCTTACACTCAAATCATCTTTCCATCATATCCAAATCCGCGAGAGAGAGTTGAGTGTTGGGGAGACTATCACTTGAAGCACAAGAGCAAGGAGTTCATCATCAACACACCATTTATTACCTTTTGGAGAGTGGTGTCTCCTAGATTGGTTAGGTGTCACTTGGGAGCCTCCGACAAGATTGTAGTGTTGAACCAAGGCGTTTGTAAGGGCAAGGAGATCACCTACCGCGTGAATATCTACCCAAGTGTGGCAAGTCCTTCGTGGGTGATGGACATGGTGGGATAGACAAGGTTGCTTCTTCGTGGACCCTTCATGGGTGGAGCCCTCGGTGGACTCGCGCAGCCGTTACCCTTCGTGGGTTGAAGTCTCCATCAACGTGGATGTATGATAGCACCACTTATCGGAACCACGCCAAAAACCTCCGTGTCTCCATTGCGTTTGCACTCTCCAATCCCATCCCTTTACTTTCTTGCAACTAGCATGTTTTACTCTTTCCGCTGCTTATACTCTTGCTATGCTTGCTTGGAATGTATTGTGAATGCTTATTCTTGTGCTAGAGCTCCATCTCAACTTAAAGAATTTAAAAACCGCTACCTTTTCTTGCTGAGGGTCTAATCACCCCCTCTAGAGACCTCTTCTTTGATCCTTTCAATTGGTATCAGAGCTTTGGTCTCCATTGCTTTGGTTTAAACACCATTGGAGGAAGATGGATGTGCCTACGATTGGGAGTATGAGACATAGAGTGCCTATCCTTGAAGGGGAGTTTTATAGGGAATGGAAAAATGACATGCTTGAGATCTTCAATAAATATCATTTGAACAAGTATATTCTTAGCCCCTATGTGCATCCTATTGATCATATGCATTGTACCCACGATGAGTATGTTGACATGGTTCAGAATACTAGAACTGTCAATCTTATTATTAGAGCTTTACCGAACTATTTGCTTAGAGAATTGCCTAGCTTATAATGTGCTTACACTATATGGAAATTTCTTGAAGAACGCTTTCCTAACTATTCCTTGAAAAGTCTAGATAATATTCTTCAAAAATCCATTGCTTTTCAAAAGATGAATCCTAGTGATCCCAAGTTTGATGAATGCTTATTTGAGCTACGTGATCTTATGCGTGCTAAGGGTGACGTTGGAATCATTAGTCACATTATCGCGGAAGCTATTCTAACTCACAAACTTGAACATTGTCATTATCGAAATTCTAATGAATCACTTGTCCTAGGTGATGATCACACGAATGATGATGATGTTGAGCATGGATATTATGATGAAAGTGAAGATAGTGATTTTGATCTTGACGAGTAAATGAGACACTTTGGTCTTATGGTCAATCTTCGTGGTTATGCAGCCGGAGGAAAGGAATGGGTTCTTGATAGCGGATGCACATATTGTTGGAAATATGCCCCAGAGGCAATAATAAAATGGTTATTATTATATTTCCTTGTTCATGATAATTGTTTATTGTTCATGCTTTAATTGTATTATCCAGAAACAGTAATGCATGTGTGAATACATAGACCACAATGTGTCCCTAGTAAGCCTCTAGTTGACTAGCTCGTTGATCAATAGATGGTTATGGTTTCCTAACCATGGACATTGGATGTCATTGATAACGGGATCACATCATTAGGAGAATGATGTGATGGATAAGACCCAATCCTAAGCCTAGCACAAGATCGTGTAGTTCGTATGCTAAAGCTTTCCCAATGTCAAATATCCTTTCCTTAGACCATGAGATTGTGCAACTCCCGGATACCGTAGGAGTACTTTGGGTGTGCCAAACGTCACAACATAACTGGGTAGCTATAGAGGTACACTACAGGTATCCCCGAAAGTATCTGTTGGGTTGGCACAAATCCAGACTGGGATTTGTCACTCCGTATGACGGAGAGGTATCTCTAGGCCCACTCGGTAAGACATCATCATATTGAGCTCAATGTGACTAAGGGGTTGGTCACGGGATGATGTGTTATGGAACAAGTAAAGAGACTTGCCGTAATGAGATTGAACAAGGTATCGGTATACCGACGATCGAATCTCGGGTAAGTACTATACCGCGAGACAAAGGGAATCGTATACGGGATTGATTGAATCCTTGACATCGTGGTTCATCCGTCGAGATCATCGTGGAACATGTGGGAGCCAACATGGGTATCCAGATCCCGCTGTTGGTTATTGGCCGAAGATATGTCTCGGTCATGACTGCATGGTTCCCGAACCCGTAGGGTCTACACACTTAAGGTTCGATGATGCTAGGGTTATAGGGAATGTAGTACATGGTTACTGAATGTTGTTCGGAGTCCCGGCTGAGATCCCGGACGTCACGAGGAGTTTCGAAATGGTCCGGAGGTAAATATTTATATATGAGAAATCCCGTTTTGGTCATCGGAAGTGTTCTCGGTGTTATCGGTAACGTACAGGGACAACCGAAAGGGTTCCGGGTGTCCACCGGGAGGGGCCACCAGCCCCAGAGGCTTGCGTGGGCCAAGTGTGGGAAGGGACCAGCTCCTAGGTGGGCTGGTGCACCTCCCACCAAGGCCCAGGGCGCAGGGGAGAGGAGAGGGGGCAAACCTTAGGTGCAAATGGGCCTTAAGGCCCACCCTAGGGGCGCCCCCTCTCTCCCCCTACTGGCCGCCCCCCCAGATGGGATCTGGGGTTGCCGCCACCCCTAGGGGGGGAACCCTAGATGGGGGCGCAGCCCCTCCCCTCCCCCTATATATAGTGGGGGTTTCGGGGCTGCCAGATGCATGAGTCTCCCTCTCTCTTGGCACAGCCCTACCCCTCTCCCTCCTCATCTCTCGCAGTGCATGGCGAAGCCCTGCTGGAGTGCCACGCTCCCCCACCACCACCACGCCATCGTGCTGCTGCTGGACAGAGTCTTCCCCAACCTCTCCCTCTCCCCTTGCTGGATCAAGGCGCGGGAGACGTCACCGGGCTGCACGTGTGTTGAACGTGGAGGGCGCCATTATTCGGCGCTTAGATCGGATTCGACCGCGATCTGAATCGCTTCATGTACGACTCCACCAACCGCGTTCTTGCAACACTTCTGCATTGCGATCTTCAAAGGTATGAAGATGCACTCCCCTCTCGTTGCTAGTAATCTCCATAGATAGATCTTGGTGATGCGTAGGATTTTTTTTGATTTTCTGCTATGATCCCCGACAATGGCATCATGAGCTAGGTCTATGCATAGTTACTATGCACGAGTAGAACACAAGATTGTTGGGGGCGTAGATCATGTCAACTTACTTGGCGCTACTAGTCTTATCTTGATTCGGCGGCATTATGGGATGAAGCGGCCCGAACCGACCTTACACGTACGCTTACGTGAGACAGGTTCCACCGACTGACATGCACTAGTTGCATAAGGTGGCTAGTGGGTGTCTGTCTCTCCTACTTTAGTCGGATCGGATTCGATGAAAAGGGTCCTTATGAAGGGTAAATAGTAATTGGCATATCACGTTGTGGTTTTGGCATAGGTAAGAAACGTTCTTGCTAGAAATCTATAGTAGCCACGTAAAAACTTGCAACAACAATTAGAGGACGTCTAACTTGTTCTTGCAGCATGTGCCGTGTGATGTGATATGGCCAATAGGATGTGATGAACGATATATATATGTGATGTATGAGATTGATCATGTTCTTGTAAAAGAAATCGTGACTTGCATGTCGATGAGTATGACAACCGGCAGGAGCCATAGGAGTTGTCTTATTTTATTTTATGACCTACCTGTCATTGAAAACGCCATGTAATTACTTTACTTTATTGCTAACCGTTAGCCATAGTAGTAGAAGTAATGTTTGGCGAGACAACTTCATGAGGACACGATGATGGAGATCATGATGATGGAGATCATGGTGTCATACCGGTGACAATGATGATCATGGAGCCCCAAAGATGAAGATCAAAAGGAGCAAAATGATATTGGCCATATCATGTCACTATTTGATTGCATGTGATGTTTATCATGTTTTACATCTTATTTGCTTAGAACGACGGTAGTAAATAAGATGATCTCTCACTAAAATTACAAGAGTTGTGTCCCCCCTAACTGTGCACCGTTGCTAAGGTTCGTTGTTCCGAAGCACCACATGATGATCGGGTGTGATAGGTCGTAACGTTCGCATACAACGGGTGTAAGCCAGATTTACACATGCAATACACTTAGGGTTGACTTGACGAGCCTAGCATGTACAGACATGGCCTCAGAACACGGAAGACCGAAAGGTCGAATAAGACTCATATAGAAGATACAATCAACATAAAGATGTTCATCGTTGATGACTAGTCCATCTGACATGATGATCGGACACGACCTAGTCGATTCGGATCATGAATCACTTAGATGACTAGAGAGATGTCTATCTGAGTGGGAGTTCATTAAATTTGTCTAGATGAACTTAATTGTCATGAACATAGTCTAAATTCTTTACAATATGTCTTGTAGATCCAATGGCCCACGCTAATGTTGCCCTCAACTTCAACGCGTTCCTAGAGAAAACCAAGCTAAAAGACGATGGTAGAAACTATACTGATTGGGTCCGTAACTTGAGGATCATCCTCATATCTGCCAAGAAAGCATATGTCCTTGAAGCACCGCTAGGTGATGCACCCGTTTTCCCAGCAACTCAGGACGTTATGAACGCCTGGCAGTCGCGTAGTGATGATTACTCCCTGGTTCAGTGCGGCATGCTTTACATCTTAGAATCGGGGCTCCAAAAGCGTTTTGAGCAACATGGAGAATATGAGATGTTCCAAGAGCTGAAAATGGTTTTCCAAGCTCATGCCCGAGTCGAGAGATATGAAGTCTCCGACAAGTTCTACAGTTGTAAGATGGAGGAGAATAGTTGTGTCAGCGAGCATATACTCAAAATGTCTGGGTTACATAACCTCTTGTCTCAGTTGGGAGTTAATCTCCCAGATGACGCGGTCGTTGACAGAATCCTTCAGTCGCTCCCACCTAGCTACAAGAGCTTTGTGATGAACTTCAATATGCAAGGGATGGAGAAGTCCATTCATGAGGTGTATTCAATGCTGAAGTCATCGGAGGTGGAGATCAAAAAGGAACATCAAGTGTTGATGGTGAATAAAACCACTAAGTTCAAGAAAGGCAAGGGTAAGAAGAACTTCAAGAAGGACGACAAAGGAGTTGCCGCGCCCGGTAAGCCAGTTGCCGGGAAGAAGCCAAAGAATGGACCCAAGCCTGAGACTGAGTGCTTTTATTGCAAGGGAACGGGTCACTGGAAGCGGAACTGTCCCAAATACTTAGCGGATAAGAAGGCCAGAAACGTCAAAGGTATATGTGATATACATGTTATTGATGTGTACCTTACCGGCGCTCGTAGTAGCTCCTGGGTATTTGATACCGGTGTAGTTGCTCACATTTGTAACTCAAAGCAGGAGCTGCGGAATAAGCGGAGACTGGCGAAGGACGAGGTGACGATGCACGTCGGGAATGGTTCCAAGGTCGATGTGATGGCCGTCGGCACGCTACCTCTGCATCTACCTTCGGGATTAGTGTTAATCCTCAATAATTATTTTTTAGTACCAACTTTGAGCATGAACATTGTATCTGGATCTCGTTTAATGCGAGATGGCTACTCATTGAAATTTGAGAATAATGGTTGTTCTGTTTATATGAGAGAAATGTTTTATGGTCATGCCCCGCTGGTCAATGGTTTATTCTTAATGAATCTCGAACGTGATGTTACACATATTCATAGTGTGGATGCCAAAAGTTGTAAGGTTGATCATGATAGTCCCACATACTTGTGGCACTGCCGCCTTGGTCATATTGGTGTCAAACGTATGAAGAAGCTCCATGCATATTGACTTTTGGAGTCTCTTGATTATGAATCATTTGACACATGCGAACCATGCCTCTTGGGCAAGATGACCAAGACTCTGTTCTCCGGAACAATGGAGCGAGCAACCAACTTATTGGAAATCATACATACTGATGTGTGCGGTCCAATGAGTGTTCAAGCTCGCGGTGGCTATCGTTATGTTCTCACCCTCACTGATGACTTAAGTAGATATGGGTATGTCTACTTGATGAAACACAAGTCCGAGACCTTTGAAAAGTTCAAGGAATTTCAGAATGAGGTTGAGAATCAACGTGACTGAAAAATAAAGTTCTTACGATCACATCGTGGAGGAGAATATTTAAGTCACGAATTTGGCACGCACCTAAGGAAATGTGGAATTGTTTCACAATTGACTCCGCCTGGAACACCTCAACGTAATGGTGTATCCAAACATCATAATCGTACTCTGTTGGACATGGTGCGATCTACGATGTCTCTTGCCGACTTACCGCTATCATTCTGGGGTTATGCTTTAGAGACTGTCGCATTCACTTTAAATAGGGCACCGTCTAAATCCGTTGAGACGACACTGTATGAACTATGGTTTGGGAAGAAACCTAAGTTGTCGTTTCTAAAAGTTTGGGGATGCGATGCTTATGTCAATAAACTTCAACCTGAAAAGCTCGAACCCAGATCGGAAAAATGCGTCTTCATAGGATACCCTAAGGAAACTATTGGGTATACCTTTTACCTCATATTTGAAGGCAAGATCTTTGTTGCCAAGAATGGATCCTTTCTGGAGAAAGAGTTTCTCTCAAAAGAAGTAAGTGGGAGGAAAGTGGAACTTGATGAGGTGATTGTCACCCCTTCCGAACCGGAAAGTAGCGCAACGCAGGAAGATGTTTCTGTGGCGCCAGCACCGACTAGAGAGGAAGTTAATGATAATGATCATGAAGCTTCATATCAAGTTACTGCTGAACTTCGTAGGTCCACAAGGACACATTCCGCACCAGAGTGGTACGAGAACCCTGTCCTGGAAATCATGTTGTTAGAAAACGGTGAACCTTCGAACTATGAAGAAGCGATGGCGGGCCCAGATTCCAACAAATGGCTTGAAGCCATGAAATACGAGATAGGATCCATGTATGATAACAAAGTATGGACTTTGGTTGACTTGCCCGATGATAGGCAAGCCATAGAAAATAAATGGATCTTTAAGAAGAAGACTGACGCGGATGGTAATGTGACCATCTATAAGGCTCGGCTTGTCGCTAAAGGTTATTGACAAGTTCAAGGAATTGACTACGACGAGACTTTCTCTCCCGTAGCGATGCTGAAGTCCGTCCGAATCATGTTAGCAATTGCCACATTCTATGATTATGAGATATGGCAAATGGACGTCAAAACGACATTCCTTAATGGCTTCCTTAAGGAAGAACTCTATCTGATGCAGCCGGAAGGTTTTGTCGATCCTAAGAATGCTAACAAGGTATGGAAGCTCCAGCGCTCCATCTATGGGTTGGTGCAAGCATCTCGGAGTTGGAATATTCGCTTTGATGAGGTGATCAAAGCATTTGGGTTTATACAGACTTGGGGAGAAGCCTGTATTTGCAAGAAAGTGAGTGGGAGCTCTGTAGCATTTCTCATATTATATGTGGATGACATACTGCTGATGGGAAATGATGTAGAATTCTTGGAAAGCATAAAGGCCTACTTGAATAAATGTTTTTCGATGAAGGACCTTGGAGAAGCTGCTTACATATTAGGCATCAAGATCTATAGAGACAGATCGAGACGCCTCATTGGTCTTTCACAAAGCACATACCTTGACAAGATATTGAAGAAGTTCAATATGGATCAGTCCAAGAAGGGGTTCTTGCCTATATTGCAAGGTATGAGATTGAGCACACCTCAATGCCCAACCTCGGCAGAAGATAGAGAAAAGATGAGTGTCATCCCCTATGCCTCGGCCATAGGTTCTATTATGTATGCCACGCTGTGTACCAGACCTGATGTGAACCTTGCCATAAGTTTGGTGGGGAGGTACCAAAGTGATCCCGGTATGGAGCACTGGACAACGGTCAAGAACATCCTGAAGTACCTGAAAAGGACTAAGGATATGTTTCTCATTTATGGAGGTGACGAAGAGCTCATCGCAAAGGGTTGCGTCGATGCTAGCTTCGACACAGATCTGGATGACTCCAAGTCACAAACCGGATACGTGTATATTTTGAATGGTGGGGCAGTCAACTGGTGCAGTTGTAAGCAAAGCGTCGTGGCGGCATCTACATGTGAAGCAGAGTACAAAGCTGCTTCCGAAGTAGCGCATGAAGGAGTCTGGATTAAGGAGTTCATCACCGACCTAGGAGTTATTCCAAGCGCGTCGGGCTCGATGACTCTCTTCTTTGACAACACTAGAGCTATTGCCATTGCCAAGGAGCCCAGGTTTCACAAGAAGACTGATACGTCTCCAACGTATCTATACTTTTTTATTGTTCCATGCTATTATTTATGAAGTCTGGGATGTTTAATGGGCTTTATCATTCACTTTTATATCATTTTTGGGACTAACCTACTAACCCAAAGGCCCAGTCCAGATTGCTGTTTCTTGCCTATTTCAGGGTTTTGCAGAAAAAGAATATCAAACGGAGTCCATACGGAATAAAACCTTCGCAGGAGATATTTTTGGAGGAAATCACGCACGAAAGACTTCAGGGCCAAGCCAGAGGAGAGGGGACCCATCCTCGAGGGTGGGGGGCGCGCCCCCCTTCCCAAGGCACGCCCCCTGCCTCGAGGGCAGCCCCTGTGGCCCCTGGTGCCCCTCTTCTTCCTATATATACCTACGTACCCCAGAAACTCCATACGCAGAGAGAAAACCCTAATTTCACCGTCGTAGCTGCTGTTCCCGTGGAGATACCATCTTGGAGCCTGTTCAGGGAGGGGGATCCATCACGGAGGTCTTCTTCATCATCATCATCGCCCTCACCATGAGTTGTGAGTAGTTTACCTCAGACCTTCGGGTCCATAGCTACTCCCTCCGTTCGGAATTACTTGTCTCGGAAATGGATGTATCTAGAACTAAAATGCATCTAGATACATTCATTTCTGCGACAAGTAATTCCGAACGGAGGGAGTAGTATCTAGATGGCTTCTTCTCTCTCTCCGGATCTCAATACAAAGTTCTCCTTGGTCTTCGAGGAAATTTATTCTATGTAATCTCTTTTTGCGGTGTGTTCATCGAGATCCGATGAATTGTGAGTTTATGATCAAGATTATCTATGAAAGATATATGGTTCTTCTTTGAACTGTTTATGTGTGCTCATAATATCCTTGCAAGTCTCTTCGAATTATTGGTTTGGTTTGGCCTACTAGATCTATAGTTCTTGCAATGGGAGAAGTGCTTGGCTTTGGGTTCAATCTTGCGGTGTCCTTTCCCAGTGACAGTAGGGGCAACAAGGCACGTATTGTATTGTTGCCACCGAGGATAAAAAGATGGGGTTTTCATCATATTGCTTGAGTTTATCCCTCTAAATCATGTCATCTTGCTTAAGGCGTTACTCCGTTCGTATGAACTCAATACACTAGATGCATGCTAGATAGCGGTCGATGTGGGGAGTAATAGTAGTAGATGCAGGCAGGAGTCAGTCTACTTGTCTCGGATGTGATGCCTATATACAATGATCATGCCTAGATAGTCTCATAATTATTCGCTTTTCTATCAATTGCTCGACAGTAATTTGTTTACCCGCCGTAGAATATCGCTATCATGAGAGAAGCCACTAGAGAAAACTATGGCCCCCGGGTCTATCTTTATCATATTACTTTCCCATAATTTCTGCCGCCGTTGCTTATTTGCTTTCTTTACTTTCTGTTTCTATACCAAAAATACCAAAAATATAATTATCATCTCTATCAGATCTCACTCTCGTAAGTGACCGTAAAGGGATTGACAACCCCTTATCGCGTTGGCTGCGAAGTTCTTATTTGTTTGTGCATGTGCGATGGACTAGCGCGTGGTCTCCTACTGGATTGATACCTTGGTTCTCAAAAACCGAGGAAATACTTATGCTACTGTGCTGCATCTCCCTTTCCTCTTTGAGGGAATACAACGCAAGCTCAAGAGGTAGCAAGAAGAATTTCTGGCGCCGTTGCTGGGGAGGCTTACGCAAAAGTCATATACCAAGTACCTATCACAAACCCTTATCCTTCACATAACATTTATTTGCCTCTCGTTTTCCTCTCCCCCACTTCACCTTTGCCGTTTTATTCACCCTTTTTCCTCCGTGTGTTTCTCGTTCGTTTGCTTCTTGTTTGCTTGTGTGTGTTGGATTGCTTGCTTGTCACTATAGCTCAGAACAATACCAAATTGTGTGACTTCTCCAATAGCAACCACAATGATTTTATTAGCACTCCGATTGCTCCTATTACCGATGCTGAATCTTGTGAGATCAATGCTGCTTTGTTGAATCTTGTCATGAAAGATCAATTCTCCGGCCTTCGTAGTGAAGATGCCGCTACCCATCTAAACACCTTTGTTAATTTGTGTGATATGCGAAAGAAAAGGGATACGAATAACGATATAGTTAAATTGAATTTATTTCCGGTTTCACTTAGAGGTCGTGCTAAAACTTGGTTTTCCTCTTTGCCTAGAAATACTTTTGATTCATGGAATAAGTGCAAAGATGCTTTTATCTCTAAGTATTTCCCTCCTGCTAAGATCATCTCTCTTAGAAACGATATTATGAATTTTAAGCAACTAGATCATGAGCATGTTGCACAAGCTTGGGAGAGAATGAAATTAATGATACATAATTGCCCTACACATGGTTTGAATCTGTGGATGATTATTCCGAACTTTTATGCTGGCTTGAATTTTTCTTCTAGAAATCTTTTAGATTCGGCCGCTAGAGGCACTTTCATGGAAACTACCTTAGGAGAAGCTACCAAACTCCTAGATAAAATTATGATTAATTATTCTCAATGGCACACCGAAAGATCTACTAGTAAAAAAGTGCATGCTATCGAAGAAATTAGTGTTTTGAGTGGGAAGATGGATGAACTTATGAAATTGTTTGCTACTAAGAGTGCTTCTTCTGATCCTAATGATATGCCTTTGTCCACTTTGATTGAGAATAACAATGAATCTTTGGATGTGAATTTTGTTGGTAGGAATAATTTTGGTAACAATGCTTATAGAGGTAATTTTAATCCTAGGCCTTTTCCTAGTAATTCCTCAAATAATTTTGGTAATTCCTACAAAAACTCTTATGGAAAGATGCCTTCTGAATTTGAAACTAGTGTTAAGGAGTTTATGATCTCGCAAAAAAATTTCAATGCTATGCTTGAAGAGAAATTGCTTAAAGTTGATGAATTGGCTAGAAGTGTGGATAGAATTACTCTTGATGTTGATTCTTTGAAACGTAGATCTATCCCACCTAAGCATGATATCAATGAGTCTCTCAAAGCCATGAGAATCTCCATTGATGAATGCAAAGAAAGAACCGCTATAATGCGTGCTAAAAGAGAAGATTATATTAGATCGTGTTCTTCTAGTTATCATGAAAATAAAGATGAATATCTGAAAGTTATTGATGTGTCTCCTATAAGATTCTTGTTTTCTAGTATTAATCTTGATGAGAATAGGATTGGAGATGATTTTGCTTTAAGGTGTCCTAGTAATTGAGAGTTTTTAGATCTTGATGCTAAAATTGCTAAAAGTGGGATTAAAGAGATTAAAATTTTTCATAGTGATGAACCCACTACTTTGGATTTCAAGGGATTCAATTATGATAATTGTTCTTTGGTTGATTGTATTTCCTTGATGCAATCCGTGCTAAATTCTCCGCATGCTTATAGTTAAAATAAATCTTTCACTAAACATATAGTTGATGCTTTGATGCAATTTTATGAAGAAAAACTTGAGTTGGAAGTTTCTATACCTAGAAAGCTTTATGATGAATGGGAACCTACTATCAGAATAAAAATAAAAGATCATGAATGCTATACTTTGTGTGATTTGGGTGCTAGTGTTTCCACTATCCCAAAAACTTTGTGTGATTTGTTAGGATTCCATGAGTTTGATGGTTGTTCTTTAAATTTGCATCTTGCGGATTCCACTATTAAGAACCTATTGGAAGAATTAATGATGTTCTTATTGTCGCCAATAGGAATTATGTGCCCGTAGATTTCATTGTTCTTGATATAGATTGCAATCCTTCATGTCCTATTATTCTTGGTAGACCTTTCCTTAGAACGATTGGTGCAATTATTGATATGAAGGAAGGAAATATTAGATTCCAATTTCCGTTAAGGAAAGGCATGGAACACTTTCCTAGAAAGAAAATCAAATTACCATATGAATCTATCATGAGAGCCACTTATGGATTGCCTTCCAAAGATGGCAAGACCTAGATCTATCTTGTATCGTGCCTAGCTAGGGGCGTAAAACTATAGCACTTGTTGGGAGGCAACCCAATTTTATGTTTTTTTTTACTTTTTTTGCTGTTAGGGAATAAATATTGCATCTAGACTCTGATTAGATGTGGTTTCATGTTTTGTTTAGTGTTTGTGCCAAGTAGAACCTTTGGTAAGACTTGTGTGAAGTTTATTTGATCTTGCTGTGAAAAACAGAATCGTTAGCGCTCGCTAAAGTAGTCTTCAGATTTTACTGGAGCGTGCTTTTTAGTTGATTCGTTTTGATGATGATTTGTAGACAAGTGGCACAAATTTACCAATTTAGTTTGAATTGTTTGGAGTTCCAGAAGTAGGCGAACCCAGCAGATTACTACAGACTGTTCTATTTTTGACAGATTCTGTTTTTCGTGTGTTGTTTGCTTATTCCGATGCATCTATGAGTAATATTGGAGGATATGAATCATAGAAAACTTTGAGTACAGTAGGTTTAACACAAATATAAACAAAGTATGAATTCCTTGCTGTACCTTTGAATGGTGGTTTGCTTTCTCTAACTAACGGAGCTCACGAGAATTTTTGTCTAAGTTTTGTGTTGTGAAGTTTTCAAGTTTTGAGTATTGCTTTGATGGACTATGGAACAAGGAGTAGCAAAGGCCTAAGCTTGGGGATGCCCATGGAACCCCAAGTAAATTCAAGATAATCAAAAGCCTAAGCTTGGGGATGCCCCGGGAAGGCATCCCCTCTTTCGTCTTCATCCATCGGTAACTATACTTGGAGCTATATTTTTATTCGCAACATGCTATGTGTTTTGCTTGGAGCGTCTTGTATAATTTGAGTCTTTGCTTGTTAGTTTGCCACAATCATCCTTGATGGACACACCTATTTGATAGAGTTAAATATGGCCTAGAAATTATAAGAACACTCTATGTGCTTCACTTATATCTTTTTAGTTCAATAGTTTTCGCTCTAGTGCTTCACTTATATCTTTTAGAGCACGGTGGTGATAATATTTTGTAGAAATTGTTGAACTCTCATGCTTCACTTAGATCCATTTGATAGTCTATTAAAACAGCATGGTAAAGTGTTTAGTCTAAAGAAACTAGTCTTCACATGATAAACATCCAATGTCAATGTAGTAAAAAAATTCACATCAAGTGCATTGAATAGAAAGAGATGTTGGATGCTTGATAATTGTTTTGAGACATGAGGATAGTGATATTAGAGTCATGCTAGTGTAGTAATTATGAAATTGAGAAATATTTGTGTTAAGGTCGGTGATTCCCGTAGCATGCACGTATGGTGAACTGTTATGTGGCTAAGTTAAAGCATGAGGTATTTGTAGAGTGTCAACCTTTGTGTGGAGGTCGGGGGCGCGTGATGGTTAACTCCTACCAACCTCCCCCTAGGGGCATGCGTTGATTGCTTTGTTTTGATGACTCATAGATTTTTGCAATAAGTATATGAGTTCTTATGACTAATGTTGAGTCCATGGATTATACGCACTTTCACCCTTCCACCATTGCTAGCCTCTCTTGTACCACGCAACTTTCGCCGGTGCCATAAACCCACTATATATCCTTCCTCAAAACATCCACCATATTGTTTCTCAAAACAGCCACTATACCTACCTATCATGGCATTTCCATAGCCATTCCGAGATATATTGCCATGCAACTTTCCACCGTTCCGTTTATATAACACGCATCATATTGTCATATTGCCATTGCATGATCATGTAGTTGACATCGTATTTGTGGCAAGGCCACCATGCATAATTTTTATACATGTCACTCTTGTTTCATTGCACATACCGGTACACCGCCGGAGGCATTCATATAGAGTCATAGTTTGTTGTTGCAGTATCGAGTTGTAATATTGTGTTGTAATGAAAGTGTGATGATCATCATTTTTAGAGCATTGTCCCATGGGAGAAAAGGCTGAATCTATAAAGCCCCTCTGCAAAAAAAAGAAAAAAAAGAAGAAAGGGCAAAGAAAAAAATAAAGGCCTAAAAAAATAAAAAAAAGAGAAAAAGAAAAAAAAGGGACAATTGCTACTATCTTTTTCCACACCTGTGCTTCAAAGTAGCACCATGTTCTTCATTGTAGAGAGTCTCATGCTTAGTCACTTTCATATACTAGTGGGAATTTTCGTTATTAAACTTGGCTTGTATATTCCAACGATGGGCTTCCTCAAACGCCCTAGGTCTTCATGAGCAAGCAAGTTGCATGCACACCCACTAGTTTCTGTTGTTGAGCTTTCATTCATATTTAGCTCTAGTGCATCCGTTGCATGGCAATCCCTACTCACTCACATTGGTATCTATTGATGGGCATCTCCATAGCCCGTTGATACGCCTAGTCGATGTGAGACTATCTCCCCCTTTTTGTCTTCTCCACAACCACCTCTATTCCACCTATAGTGCTATGTCCATAGCTCACCCTCATATATTGCGTGAAAGTTGAAAGGTTTGAAAAGATAGAGCATGAAAACAAATGCTTGGCTGGAATCGGGGTTGTGCATGATATGAATATTTAGTGTGATAAAAAGGGAGCATAGCCAACACTATATGATTTTGTAGGGATAACTTTCTTTAGCCATAGTATTTTGGGAAGACGTGATTGCTTTGTCAGTATTGCTTGAAGTATTGTTATTCTTATGTCAATATAGACTTTTATCTTGAATCTTCCAGATCTGAACATTCATGCCACAATTAAGAGAATTACATTGAAAAACTATATTGGTTAGCATTCCACATCAAAAATTCTTTCTTTATCATTTACGTACTCGAGGACGAGCAGGAATTAAGCTTGGGGATGCTTGATACACCTCCAACGTATCTATAATTTTTTATTGTTCCATGCTATTATTTATGAAGTCTTGGATGTTTAATGGGCTTTATCATTCACTTTTATATCATTTTTGGGACTAACCTACTAACCCAAAGGCCCAGTACAAATTGCTGTTTTTTTTTGCCTATTTCAGGGTTTTGCAGAAAAGGAATATCAAACGGGTACAAACGGAATAAAACCTTCGCAGGTGATATTTTTGGAGGAAATCAGCACGAAAGACTTCGGGGCCAAGCCAGAGGACAGGGGAGCCACCCTCGAGGGTGGGGGGGGGCGCCCCCCTTCCCAGGGCGCGCCCCTGCCTCGAGGGCAGCCCCTGTGGCCCATGTTGCCCCTCTTCTTCCTATATATACCTACGTACCCCAGAAACTCCATACACAGAGAGAAAACCCTAATTCCACCGCCATAGCTGCTGTTCCCGTGGAGATCCCATCTTGGAGCCTGTTCCGGGAGGGGGATCCATCACGTAGGCCTTCTTCATCATCATCATCGCCCTCACCATGAGTTGTGAGTAGTTTACCTCAGACCTTCGGGTCCATAGCTAGTATAAGATGGCTTCTTCTCTCTCTCCGGATCTCAATACAAAGTTATCCTCGGTCTTCGAGGAGATCTATTCGATGTAATCTCTTTTTGCGGTGTGTTTGTCGAGATCCGATGAATTGTGAGTTTATGATCAAGATTATCTATGAAAGATATTTGGTTCTTCTCTGAACTTTTTATGTGTGCTCATAATATCCTTGCAAGTCTCTTGCCATCGAGGATAAAAAGATGGGGTTTTCATCATATTGCTTGAGTTTATCCCTCTACATCACGTCATCTTGCTTAAGGCGTTACTCCGTTCGTATGAACTCAATACACTAGATGCATGCTGGATAGCGGTCGATGTGTGGAGTAATAGTAGTAGATGCACGCAGGAGTCGGTCTACTTGTCTTGGATGTGATGCCTATATACAGTGATCATGCCTGGATAGTCTCATAATTATTCGCTTTTCTATCAATTGCTCGACAGTAATTTGTTTACCCGCCGTAGAATATCGCTATCATGAGAGAAGCCACTAGAGAAAACTATGCCCCCCCGGGTCTATCTTTATCATATTACTTTCCCGTAATTTCTGACGCCATTGTTTATTTGCTTTCTTTACTTTCTGTTTCTATACCAAAAATACCAAAAATATGATTATCATTTCTATCAGATCTCACTCTCGTAAGTGACCGTAAAGGGATTGACAACCCCTTATAGCGTTGGCTGCGAAGTTCTTATTTGTTTGTGCAGGTGCGAGGGACTGGCGCGTGGTCTCCTACTGGATTGATACCTTGGTTCTAAAAAACTGAGGGAAATACTTACGCTACTGTGCTGCATCTCCCTTTCCTCTTCGAGGGAATACAACGCAAGCTCAAGAGGTAGCAAAGACCAAGCACATCAAGCGCCGTTTCGACTCCATCCAAAATTATATTCAAGATGGAGGCATAGATATTTGTAAAGTGCATACGGATCTGAATGTCGTGGATCCGTTGACTAAACGTCTTCCACGAGCAGAACATGATCAACACCAGAACTCTATGGGTGTTCGATTCATCACAATGTAACTAGATTATTGACTCTAGTGCAAGTGGGAGACTGTTGGAAATATGCCCTAGAGGCAATAATAAAATGGTTATTATTATATTTCCCTGTTCATGATAATTGTCTATTGTTCATGCTTTAATTGTATTATCCAGAAACAGTAATGCATGTGTGAATACATAGACCACAATGTATCCCTAGTAAGCCTCTAGTCGACTAGCTCGTTGATCAATAGATGGTTACGGTTTCCTGACCATGGACATTGGATGTCATTGATAACGGGATCACATCATTAGGAGAATGATGTGATGGACAAGACCCAATCGTAAGCCTAGCACAAGATCGTGTAGTTCGTATGCTAAAGCTTTTCCAATGTCAAGTATCCTTTCCTTAGACCATGTGATTGTGCAACTCCCGGATACCGTAGGATTACTTTGGGTGTGCCAAATGTCACAACGTAACTGTGTGGATATAAAGGTACACACGGGTATCCCCGAAAGTATCTGTTGGGTTGGCACGAATCGAGACTGGGATTTGTCACTCCGTATGACGAAGAGGTATCTCTGGGCCCACTCGGTAAGACATTATCGTAATGAGCTCAATGTGACTAAGGGGTTGGTCACAGGATGATGTGTTACGGAACGAGTAAAGAGACTTGCCGTAACGATATTGAACAAGGTATCGGTATACCGACGATCGAATATCAGGCAAGTACTATACGCGAGACAAAGGGAATCGTATACAGGATTTATTGAATCCTTGACATCATGGTTCATCCGATGAGATCATTGTGGAACATGTGGGAGCAAACATGGGTATCCAGATCCCGCTGTTGGTTATTGGCCGGAGATATGTCTTGGTCATGACTGCATGGTTCTCGAACCCGTAGGGTCTACACACTTAAGGTTCGATGACGCTAGGGTTATAGGGAATGTAGTACGTGATTACTGAATGTTGTTCGGAGTCCCGGATGAGATCCCGGACGTCACGAGGAGTTCTGGAATGGTCCGAAGGTATAGATTTATATATGGGAAGTCCTATTTTGGTCACCGGAAGTGTTCTGGGCGTTATCGGTAACGTACCGGGACCACCGGAAGGGTTCCGGGGGTCCACTGGGAGGGGCCACCAGCCCCAGAGGCTTGCGTGGGCCAAGTGTGGGAAGGGACCAGCCCCTAGGTGGGCTAGTGCACCCCCCCACCAAGGCCCAGGGCGCAGGGGAGAGGAGAGGGGGCAAACCCTAGGTGCAGATGGGCCTTAAGGCCCACCCTAGGGGCGCCTCCGTCTCTCCCCCTCCTGGCCGCCCCCCAGATGGGATCCGGGGCTGCCGCCACCCATAGGGGGGGGAACCCTAGATGGGGGCGCAGCCCCTCCCCTCAACCTATATATAGTGGGGGTTTCGGGGCTGCCAGATGCACGAGTCTCCCTCTCTCTTGGCGCAGCCCTACCCCTCTCCCTCCTCATCTCTCGCAGTGCTTGGCGAAGCCCTGCTGGAGTGCCACGCTCCTCCACTACCACCACGCCATCGTGCTGATGCTGGACGGAGTCTTCCCCAACCTCTCCCTCTCCCCTTGCTGGATCAAGGCGCGGGGGACGTCACCGGGCTGCACGTGTGTTGAACGCGAAGGCGCCGTTGTTCGGCACTTAGATCGGATTCGACCGCGATCTGAATCGCTTCATGTACGACTCCAACAACCGCGTTCTTGCAACGCTTCCGCATCGCGATCTTCAAAGGTATGAATATGCACTCCCCTCTCGTTGCTAGTAATCTCCATAGATAGATCTTGGTGATGCGTAGGAATTTTTTTTGATTTTCTGCTACGATCCCCAACACATATCATATGACCGGAGATAAGGACATGTTTGATGAGATTGCAAGAAACGATGGTCCATGAAGGTATGTTACCTTTAATGACAACTCTAAGGTTAAAGTTGTTGGCCTTGGTAAGGTGGCCATATCTAATGATAGCTTAATCAAAAAATGTCATGGTTGCAGAATCACTTGGTTACAATCTCCTTTCCGTATCTAGATTAGCTGATTTTGGCTAGAATGTGCTATTTACTCATGTTTATTGCCAAGTTTTCCGTAGAGATAATCATGATATGGTCTTTACCGGCATTCGTAGAGGTGACTGATACGTCTCCAACATATATATAATTTTTGATTGTTCCATGCTATTATATTATCCATCAAGGATGTTCTATATGCATATATATGCTATTTTATATGATTTTTGGGAGTAACCTATTAACCTAGAGCCCAGTGCCAGTTTCTGTTTTTTTCCTTTTTTTTCAAGTTTTACAGAAAAGGAATACCAAACGGAGTCCAATTGACGTGCCAATTTTTGATGAATTTTTACGGACCAAAAGAAGCCCCCGGAGTAAAAGAGTTGGGCCAGGAGAGTCCCGGGCTGCCCACAAGGGTGGGGTCTCGTGGACAGCCCGGAGACCCCCCTGACTTATGCCCTATGCCAAAAAATACTATAAATACCTTAACCTCCAGAAAATAACCTTGATCAGGAGTTATGCTGCCGCAAGCCTCTGCAGCCACCGAAAACCAATCTAGACCCGTTTCGGCACCCTGCCGGAGGGGGAATCCCTCTCCGGTGGCCATCTTCATCATCCCAGCGCCCTCCATGACGAGGGGGGAGTAGTTCACCCTCGGGGCTGAGGGTATGTACCAGTAGCTATGTGTTTGATCTCTCTCTCTCTCATGTTCTTGAGATGGCACGACCTTGATGTATCGCAAGCTTCGCTATTATAGTTGGATCTTATGATGCTTCTCCCCCTCTATCTTCTTGTAATGAATTGAGTTTTCCCTTCGGAGTTATCTTATTAGATTGAGTCTTTAAGGATTTGAGAACACTTGATGTATGTATTGCGTGGGATACCTGTGGTGACAATGGGGTATTCTATTGATTCACTTGATGTCTGTTTTGGTGATCAAGTTGCAGGTTCAGTGACCTTGTGAACTTATGCATAGGGGTTGGCACACGTTTTCGTCTTGACTTTTTGGTAGAAACTTTGGGGCACTCTTTGAAGTTCTTTGTGTTGGTTGAATAGATGAATCTGAGATTGTGTGATGCATATCGTATAATCATTAGATGACATTAGGGTTTTGGTTGATTTGTGTCTTAAGGTGTTATTCTAGTATGAACTCTATGATAGATTGAACGGAAAGAATAGCTTCGTATTATTTTACTACGGACTCTTGAATAGATCGATCAGAAAGAATAACTTTGAGGTGGTTTCGTACCCTACAATAATCTCTTCGTTTGTTCCCCGCTATTAGTGACTTTGGAGTGACTCTTTGTTGCATGTTGAGGGATAGTTATATGATCCAGTTATGTTATTATTGTTGAGAGAACTTGCACTAGTGGAAGTATGTACCCTAGGCCTTGTTTCAAAGCATTGCAATACCGCTTGTGCTCACTTTTATCATTAATTACCTTGCTGTTTTTATATTTTCATATTACAAAAACCTATATATACCATCCATATTGCACTTTTATCACCATCTCTTCGCCGAACTAGTGCACCTATACAATTTACCATTGTATTGGGTGTGTTGGGGACACAAGAGACTCTTTGCTATTTGGTTCCAGGGTTGTTTGAGGGAGACCATCTTCATCCTACACCTCCCACAGATTGATAAACCTTAGGTCATCCACTTGAGGGAAATTTGCTAATGTCCTACAAACCTCTGCACTTGGAGGCCCAACAACGTCTACAAGAAGAAGGTTGCGTAGTAGACATCAAGCTCTTTTCTGGCGCCGTTGCCGGGGAGGTTAGTGCTTGAAGGTATATCTTTAGATCTTGCAATCAAATCTTTTAGTTTCTTGTTTTATCACTAGTTTAGTTTATAAAAGAAAACTACAAAAAAATGGAATTGAGGTTGCCTCATATGCTTCATATTTTTAATATCTTTCGTGAAAATGATGGGAAGGAAAATTGTGCTCAAGTACTAGAAGAAGAATTACATAGAATGTTTGGCATAAAATATGTGAATGATGAGCATGATTGGAATGTTGTTAGTATGAATTATTTGAATACCTATGATGCTATTGATATGCAACGCCACAAGCTTGGGGATGCTATGTTTGATGAAGATGATATTTTTGTCCCCCAAGTTTTGATGAGCAAATTTATTATGATGAAAGCATGCCTCCTATTTATGATGATTATTGTGATGACACGTATGCTATAAAGAATAAAGATATCCATGTAACTTGTCATCATGATTTTAATTTTCAATTGGATTATGCTTCACATGATATTTATTTTGTTGAGTTTGCTCCCACTACTATTGACGAGAATAAACTTGCTTATGTGGAGAGTAGTAAAATTTATATGCAAGTAGATCATGAAAAGAATGCTTTATGTGCTGGTTATATGGTTGAATTCATTCATGATGCTACTGAAAATTATTATGAGAGAGGAACATATGTTTCTACCTATTGCAATAATATCAAGTTTCCTCTCTATATGTTGAAAGCTTTGAAGCTATGCTTGTTTTCCCTTCCTATGCTAGTTGATTCTTGTTCCCATAAGTTGTTTGCTCACAAAATCCCTATGCATAGGAAGTGGGTTAGGCTTAAATGTGCTAGTCATATTCTTCATGATGCTCTCGTTATGTTTCAATTCTTATCTTTTATGCGAGCTTCATCCTACACCTCCTACACCTCCCACAAATTGATAAACCTTAGGTCATCCACTTGAGGGAAATTTGCTACTGTCCTACAAACCTCTGCACTTGGCTTGGAGGCCCAACAACGCCTACAAGAAGAAGGTTGCGTGGTAGACATGAGTGACCTATACATTGTTGATTTCACTAAGAAAGCCCAACCTCGTAATTGCTTAATTGCTAAATCTTCTAAAGGTTGGTTGTGGCATAGAAGGTTTGGTCATGTTGGCATGAGAAATCTTGATAAGCTTATTAAAGGTGATCATATCCTTGGTGTTAGAGGTGTTATATTTGACAAGGATAGACTTTGAGTGCTTGCCAAGCAGGAAAACATGTTGGAGGAAGTCATCCCGTAAAGAATATCATGACCATAAGAAGACCACTTGAGCTACTTCACATGGATCTATTTGGTCCCAACGCTTACAAGAATCTTGGTGGTAACTCCTTCGGATTGGTCATTGTTGATGATTTTTCCAGATTTACGTGGGTGTTCTTTCTTGATAATAAATCGCAGGTCGAAAAGATCTTCAAGAACTTCGCTAGAAGGGCTCTAAATCAATTTGAAGTGAAGAGCAAGAAAGTTCAGAGCGACAATGGAACGGAGTTCAAGAACGCCAATGTGGATACCTTTCTTGATGAAGAAGGGATTTAACATGAGTTCTCTGCTATGTACACACCTCAACGAAACAAAGTTGTTGAGAGGAAGAACCGTACGCTGATTGAGATGGCGAGAGCGATGCTTGATGAATACAAGACGCCAAGACACTTTTGGGCAGAAGCGGTTGAGACAGCTTGCCATGCTACAGACTGACTATATCTTCACAAGCTTCTCAGCAAGACGACATACGAGCTTCTCACTGGTAACAAACCCGAAGTTGGATACTTTTGAGTATTTGGTTCAAAATGTTACATTCTTGACAAGCATCGTCGTTTGAAATGTGCCCCTAAATATCATGAAGGTTTTCTACTCGGTTATGGCTCAAACTCTCACACTTACCGTGTCTACAACAATTTCACCCGAAAGGTTGAAGAGATGGTAGATGTGAAGTTTGATGAATCTAACGGCTCGCAAGTAGAGCAATTTCCAATTGATGTAGGAGACAAAGATCCTACGGAAGCTATCGAAGACTTGTCTATTGGCAAGATTCGTCCAACAGAGGTGAAGGAGGGTACTTCGTCCATTCAGGTGGAAGCCTCAACTTCACACCAAGGTGAGCCAAAAGTTGAGTTAGAGGCATCCACAAGTGGAGCACATCATGACGAAGGGAACGAGGACGTCCAACAAGATGAACCATCTTGACCTCCTTCTCCACCTCCACAAGACAACAACTTCAACGACAATGAACAAGGACAAGAACAAGAAGAAGAAAACAATGTAGAAGATGTTCCACCCGACCCAACCAAAGGCTCTCACGAGTTAGAGCAAGAATTGCAAGAGATCATCTCGTTGAACAAATCTACAATGACATTCAAACTGGGAGAATCACTCACTCTAAATCTCGTTTAGCTAACTTTTATGATCATTACTCTTTCATATATAAACTTGAACCTATGAAGGTTGAAGATGCTCTTGATGATCCAGATTGGGTGAATGCTATGCACGAGGAACTTCATAACTTTGAGAAAAACCAAGTTTGGACATTGGTTGAGAAGCCCGACGGCAAGCACAATGTCATTGGAACCAAGTGGGTGTTTCAGAATAAGCAAGATAAAGATGGACAAGTTGTACGCAACAAGGCCCGTCTCGTCGCCTAAGGCTACACTCAAGTCGAACGTATGGATTACAGTGATACATATGCCCCCATTGCTAGACTTGAGTCCATACGCATCTTACTTGCTTATGCCAATCACCATGACATCACTTTGTATCAAATGGACATTAAAAGTGCTTTTCTTAACAATGAAATTGAGGAGGAAGTTTATGTTAAACAACCTCCCGGCTTTGTTAATCCCAAGAAACCTAATCATGTTTACAAACTTCACAAAGCTCTTTATGGTCTTAGACAAGCTCCTAGAGCATGGTATAAATGCTTGACCAAATTTCTTATTGAAAAAGGCTTTGAAATTGGGAAAATTGATTCCATACTTTTTACTAAAAGGGTTAATGGTGAATTATTTGTGTGCCAAATTTATGTTGATGATATCATATTTGGTTCTACTAACCCCCATTTTAGTGAAAAGTTTGGAAGGCTAATGTCGGATAAGGTTGAGATGTCTATGATGAGTGAACTGAAATTATTTATTGGTTTGCAAATCAAGCAAAATAAAGAGGGTACCTTTGTTTCTCAAACAAAGTATACCAAAGATCTTTTCAAGAAGTTCAACATGCAAGAAATCAAAGGTATGAAAACACCCATGCCTACTAGTGAATATCTTGACTTGACAAAGGATGGCAAACCGGTTGACCAAAAGGTTTACCGCTCTATGATTGGTTCATTGTTATATCTATGTGCCTCCCTTCCCAATATTATGCTAGGTGTGTGCATGTGTGCACGATATCAAGCGGCCCTAAATAATGCCATCTTAAGGAAGTGAAAAGGATAGTGAGATACTTATTTCATACACCAAACTTTGGCATTTGGTATCCAAAGAAGTCTTCTTTTGATCTTGTTGGATACTCCGATTCAGACTACGTCGGGTACAAGGTTGATAGAAAATCCACTTCGGGTACTTGAAAATTTCTTGGTAGATCTCTTGTGTCTTGGTCCTCCAAGAAACAAAACTCGATATCCTTATCCACCGCCGAAGCGGAATACATTGCCATCGGATCATGTTGTGCTCAATTACTTTGGATGACCCAAACCCTTAAGGATTATGGGATATATGTGAAACATGTTCCTTTGCTTTGTGATAATCAAAGTTCTATTAATATTGCTCACAATCCCATGCAACATTCTTGAACTAAGCATATTGAAGTTCGTCATCATTTCATTCGAGATCATGTTGCTAAAGGAGATATAATCTTAAGCATGCTCGTATTGATAAGCAATTGGCAGATATATTTACCAAACCGCTTGATGAGAAAGTTTTTTGTCATTTGAGAGGTGAATTGAATATCATTTATGCCTCAAACTTGGAGTAGAAACTCCTTTGGATACATGCAAGGCATGAGACTTTATGACTAATCCTTGATATTTCTCTTATGATGATCTTATGTCTTGGATCCATATTTGCACCTTTGCATGTTATCTAACCCCTTGTAGATACTAGGATGAGCTCAAATCTATGAGATTGCAAGCCACTCACATCTTGAGAAACCTCTACATCACCAAGTTTCTACTGCACGAGTGTTGATCACAAGGAAGCATGAACTCACTCGATATATCCTTTGACAACTTCTATATATCAAATTTCATTTGGTATCAAGTTTCATGATTGTCATATTTGATGCACAAGTGCTTTTCCTTGCAAAACTAACCCATGTAGGAAGATGAAATGAAACTACAAGTGGTGCTCACAACTCTTGATGCAGTACATCAACTTTGAGCATCCAACACAAGTTCGACTACATGATCAAGATCAACATCATCCAAGGTATGATTTTCCATCTTAGAGAAGCTTTAGTCAAATTAATGAGTCAAAGCAACTCAATAAGATGTGAACACATCAAAATGCTTAAACGAAAAATGGTAACCCCATTTTGAGCTTAAATGATGAGTATGACCTATGATCAAGTGACCTCACTTGACTCCTAAGTCAATATACTCTAACATAGGTGACTTTGTCGCCGCCCCTCCTCTAGATGAAGTTCTCTAGTGTTTCTTGCTTTTACTTTGTGTTCTGCTATCTTGTTCTCCTTATAAAAAATCATCTAGATTCTCGTTCTTTTTGTATATCTATTTTCAGCAAATTCCTTGCAAATCTTTGAGAAATTTTATCTACCAAGTGAGCTGAGTTGCCAAAATTTTCTCTCTGCATTGCACTCGGACACACCGATTCCAGCCTATCGGCTAGACTGAAGCACAAGTACTCCTTGCGTATAGTTCATCGGTTCAACCGAAAAGGACTAACCCGGTTTGACCGATATGCATCATCCATGATACTGCTTACTTGGTGTCACTGATGAAAACAAATCGGCGTTACCGATTCCACTACTGAAGACATATTTTGCCATTGCATATTTGATTTCTTCTCCAACTCCACTCAATGATTCTTATCCTCTACCAGCATCTTGAGCTATATGCTGCTTTGTAGTATCTTTCAAGGACCAAACATACTTGACTCAAATTCATGAAGAAACATGTAACACCCCAAAAATGTAGCAATGTTTTATTAATTAAAATTTTGCCAGTGTAGTAAAATTTTGCCTTCTGCTGAATGTTCCTTTGGATGCCAGGTCATTTCTTGCTAATATTTGCCCCTAGCAAAACCTTCCAGTTAATATTAGAATCTCTTATGCACCCTTTAAAACTTTGCTTATATCAGCAGGTTTAGTTTTATATTGGTCTCCACAATTTACTTCTCTATATAAATGATTAAACCTAGTTTTAAGGCCTCTTTTGAACTGCAACTACTTGATAAATTTATTTATAATTTCAACCAAAAATTGGAGATGTCAAGTGATGCTATTAGATCACTTTTATGCAATAATATAATTATTAAATCTAATATTTTGGGCTCCACAACATGTTTGCCAATCTGGTTCAATAGGCCATATTGCACTACAACCCGTTTAAATATCTCTTTGATGCTTCCACCAAAATTATGGGAGGTTCATAGCAGTATGTTATCCATATTTATGCAAAAACCCACCTTGGTCCTTTGGAAGTTTTGAGTGAAACAACCCCTTTTCCATTCTAGTTCAATTTGGTGTTTTGCACTGCAACCCTAGTCTATTTTGCTCTAGAGCCTTTGAGCTTCCTCATGCTTATAGTCCCTCTTGAAAAACCCTTAAGTCCAGAAGGGTGGACCTGTTGGGATAGTTTTGGTTCATGGAATAGTGCTCTACATTTTCTGTCCAGAACTGAAATCTTGCAAAAACTTGCACTAACAGGTTTTTGCTTTTGATGAACTAACCTCACCATCTTCCTACTCATCTAAGGAGACATCCATCTGGTAAATTTGTCCACCCCTAGAGCTTGCTAGATGCCCCTGGCATTTTGACAAACACCCTGAATGCAAGACCATATTTGGCTTAGCTTCTGGTTCATATTATGAACTTGATTCCCTGGCTAAACCAACTTGTCCCATGAGTTTGTCCCAAGCTATAGCCTAACCCTGTTGACCCCCTTGCAGTTTGGAGCTCATCAGCATGAGTTTGTCCACCCCAGTATGAGCTGCTCAAAGCGAGGATCACACCATCCACCTCAAAATATTGGGCAGTGGTACACATCCCACCCACCAACCCAAACCAAGACCCCACAGAGGTTTCCTTCATGAGGAAATCCATGCCGACTCCACAGATGGCCATAGAGGCTGCCGCCTGTGAAGCGATTGCTCGCCTTCGATTCGTGGTGCCCTATGCCAGTGAGCGAGGATTTTACTACTTTCCAAGCCGCGCAGCACCCGAAGAAGCAGCATCTTTTCCTGGTGGGCGTATTGAGAGAGACCTGGTGCTAGCCAACCTTTCGCAGTATGTGATCGCACAAGAGCGTCTGAACCAGCGGATAATGGGTTATCTCCAGAGCCTCGCCGATTTAAATCCTCGGATCGCCATCGGCAGACCATTGAGGCCCGCGCAGGAGAAGCACATTCACCGACTGGTCAACCCACTACCACCGATAGAAGAAGAGTGTCCCCCAGCACCAGAAACCTTTTCCCAGGACCCTGTTCATTTACCGTTTATATATTAGACGTAACTGCCACGTGAGTGTCACCGTTCCTTTTTATGAAAAACTGTGTAACGCATTGTGTGTTAAATAAATTCTTCCCATGTTGTTGCATCTTGCCCATCTGCATAACATAGATTTTTCGTTCGTCGCACCACAACAACGATGATACGACTCCGGCCACTCCACACAGTACACTAAGTTGCTAATCCACCTACACCTGCTTCATCAAACACCTCCTTACACACCAGAGTTTCTTGAAAAGAAACTCGTGGGACTTCTATTTGAGCACTAAGTACCTACCGCCCGCTAACCCCCGTTAGCCCTGCCGCTCTCACCTAATCCCCGTGATCGCCGCCGCCGGGGAGGGCTAGCACTCGAGCCGCCGCATCACGACGATCATCGAGGATCATCGCACACAAGAGCACCGACACCCCCAGCAATGCCGCCAACCCCACGCTCATGAGGACCATGCACCAGTCCGGCATCGCCTCCGCCATTAGAGCCTCGACCCGAGCTCATGCAAACACAAACGGAGGAGAAGGAAGAAATGAGAAGAAGGAGAGGCCAGGTGAGAGGAAGAAGAAGCAGCACCTCGGCCGTTTTATAGCTCGAGATCGGTGTACGGTGGGCGGAGTCCACCAGCACTGCTCGTCGCTCAACCGCCGGTGTTCGGAGGCGAATCCGCGAGCAATGCCGACAGCACGCTGGCCCGCGAGGTGAGTGCACGCTGCACCGGCAGCTAACACGCCGCGCACTATGATAGTACGGCCTAGATGCCCTACGGGCTAGCCGTCGCCGGTGGAGAAAGTGCGGGAAAAGCGTGCGGGAGGAAGGAGAAGAGAGAGCCGGAGGAAGAAGAAGAGACTGACAATGGGCCCAGGCCCCACCTGTCAGCAAGTGAGAGCACTGTGCTCTCGGGTGCAACCGGCGTATTTGTAAATTTAGAAAACATAATATTTCTAAATTCACTATGTCCCAGAGTAGAAATATATCGTTTTCCACGACAGTAGATTTTTTTCTCCCGTGCCACAGCAGTTGCATCACTGTTTGCTCCTGCACTGTAGTAGCTGTTATTTGCATTATTAGAGTAGTAAAATTTTGATAGTATCTTTTGAGGCAGCAGCAGAACTTATAGCTACCCTTAACAAATCTCGAGGATGAGATTTTTCTTAAGGGGGGTAGCGTTGTAACACCCCAAAAATTTAGCAATGTTTTATTAATTAAAATTTTGCCAGTGTAGTAAAATTTTGCCTTCTGCTGAATGTTCCTTTGGATTCCAGGTCATTTCTTGCTAATATTTTCCCCTAGCAAAACCTTCCAGTTAATATTAGAATCTCTTATGCACCCTTTAAAACTTTGCTTATATCAGCAGGTTTAGTTTTATATTGGTCTCCACAATTTACTTCTCTATATAAATGATTAAACCTAGTTTTAAGGCCTCTTTTGAACTGCAACTACTTGATAAATTTATTTATAATTTCAACCAAAAATTGGAGATGTCAAGTGATGCTATTAGATCACTTTTATGCAATAATATAATTATTACATCTAATATTTTGGGCTCCACAGCATGTTTGCCAATCTGGTTGAGTAGGCCATATTGCACTACAACCCCTTTAAATATCTCTTTGATGCTTCCACCAAAATTATGGGAGGTTCATAGCAGTATGTTATCCATATTTATGCAAAAACCCACCTTGGTCCTTTGGAAGTTTTGAGTGAAACAGCCCCTTTTCCATTCTGGTTCAATTTGGTGTTTTGCATTGCAACCCTAGTCTATTTTGCTCTACAGCCTTTGAGCTTCCTCATGCTTGTAGTCCCTCTTGCAAAACCCTTAAGTCCAGAAGGGTGGACCTGTTGGGATAGTTTTGGTTCATGGAACAGTGCTCTGCATTTTCTGTCCAGAACTGAAATCTTGCAAAAACTTGCACTAACAGGTTTTTGCTTTTAATGAACTAACCTCACTATCTTCCTACTCATCTAAGGAGACATCCATCTTGTAAATTTTGCCACCCCTAGAGCTTGCTAGATGCCCCTGGCATTTTGACAAACACCCTGAATGCATGACCATATTTGGCTTAGCTTCTGGTTCATATTATGAACTTGATTCCCTGGCTAAACCAACTTGTCTCATGAGTTTGTCCCTACCTATAGCCTAACCCTGCTGACCCCCTTGCAGTTTGGAGCCCATCAGCATGACGTGGCATAACGCCGAGCACGTTGCGTGCGTGCTCTGGGCGCACCCAGAGCGCGCGTTTTGCACGTGCGTGCGCTCGGGCCGCCGCGTGGCGCCCCTGGCCCCAGCTCGCTCACATAGCCACGCCCAGCCTTATCCGCGCTAGAGAACACGCCAAACCGCACCAGGGACTCCACAGCGCCGCCGTCGAAGTGCTCCTGGCGGCACGCCGGCGAGCACAACGGCTTTCTGCCACGGTCGGCGCCGCCGAAGCCACCCGCGCTCGCCAGCTGCCCCCTGGAGCAGTGTGAGATCGTCCGCTGGCTTGTCCACTAGCTCCCGTCGCCGCCACGTCCCCCTGCTGCAACAGAACGACGGTCGCCGGTGAGCTTATCCGCTGCCATCGCTGAACCGCCATAGCTCGCCTATTTAAGGGTGCCCGAGCCTCCCCGCAGCATCATACCCTCCCTAGGCACCCCGTAGGGCAGCCCCGTGGCAGCCATTCGACCCCGAGAAGCCTCCTTCTTCATCTCCGGCGAACACAGCCGCCGCCTCGGCCTCGAGCAATCCGGCGCCACCAGAGCCTCCCCCGCTCGTCCAACACCACCGTCGCCTCCCCCTCGACCTTGCGGAGCTGCCCGACCTCTCCAACACGATCAAAACTCACCACAGCCCGAATCCCCATTTACGCTCGAAGCTTCCTCCGCCGCGGAGCTCGCCGCCGGTGACTCCCTTCGCCCCCTCCGACCGATCAAATACCGGAAGGACCGCACCAACCCCGCGGATCCATTCCCGCACTCAGCGACCCTCGAGGAACCCTGATTCGCCGGCGACGATCGCCGGAGCCCGCTGCCGTTTGGGCAGAGGAAGAGAAGGGGGGGAAGACTAGTCAAACCTGACTAGTGGACCCCCTGGGCCCACTGTCAGCGACCGAGCGTCACCACCGCGCGTTTTTAAGTGGAGGCGTAAAACACGAAGTACGTATCCCTAGCTTGAAGACGTATTCTCAGCCAAATCGTTTTCTTTTTCTGTATTAGTTTAAAAAACCAGATTTGACCAAACTTTGACTAGCTTTAACTTTTTAACCACAGCTCCAAATGATTTGTTTCTTTTTGTGTTGTTTCCCAAATATTGTCTAGTTTATTTTCATATTTATATGAAAATTTTCCAGACAACTTATTGGGGGTGTTCCAAGTCTATGTATTGATTTCCTTTTAATTCTTTTAGGTTTTTGAAGAGGGAGAAAGCTTCCAAAATTCTTGGAATGCTTTTCTCCTCCCCTCTACTTGAAGGTAAGCATCTTGAACCCAGTGATAGCCCACTTTGTGTGTTGTTTGCTATAACTCAAAACTCCATTAACATGCCATAAGGAAGCATCATTATTTCATGTGGAAATCTTACTCTTGCATATCTACTTGTGGTGATAGATCTTTTCTGTCATGTTGGTACTATTGGTGACAGCCACCCCTTCTCATGCCACATATGCCTAATGGTAGTTCGGATGGAGTCCGAAGGAGGGATGTGGTTCGGTGAACCGACCACGTGACTGACATCTCGTTGTGACGAGGATGTGCAGCGAGGCAGCGTGTAGCATGAGGGGTGTGACCATGTCCGGGAATTGTGAGAGCATGGTGGCACTCACCATGTTGAGAATATATATAAACCTCCTGAGTCGACCATAGATCGAGTCTTGCTCCGGTAACCCACATACTTGTTTCGTGCTACCACGTGTCCCTACTTCAGGTAGGGTGCGGTTCAGTAAATTTTGTCGACCCCTGTTCTATCACACACCATACAGAGAGGCCACGGTGTAAGATACCGGCTGCATCCGGTAGGCAGGCCACCTGGTCCGGGGGCATGGGTGTTTCGGTTGTAACCGAAGGGGATAGCGTCCCCAGTTTCTCACGTGCGTTATAAATTGTTGTGATCCCATGCTAGTCGAGGTTGTAGCCTCCCCACTTAAAGTTTAGCTTAACTAGTGTCGTGGGTGATTCCAGACACCGGTAAGTTAGGCTGGTGTGTGTAGTCAGGCGTGTCTTCAAATTAAAAGACCGTAGACGGAATTAGTCCAGAGGGGCTATAGAAAATCCGTTATCCGTGGGTAAAGAGTGCACCCTCTGCAGAGATATAAAACCTATTCGAATAGCCGTGTCCATGGTTAAGGACTACAGTCTGGGATGGGTCGAGTGTCGGTCTTAGTGTCGATCTTCGGAGGAGAAGCATTTAAGCCAGAACATTATAACCTGTGACAGGTAGTGGTTGTGATTTATCTTTATCGTGGACTAACCGTTCATACTACTTGAAATAGCGAGTATCCGCAGGACGGTTCTACCTCCCGGATATTCACTGTTATTTCTTTTCAGTTATAAGCCCTTTCTGTGATGTCACTCAGACGTCCGACCGTGGCATTTCCTTTCATTTTATAAGCCCTTTCTGTGATGTCACTCAGACGTCCGACTATGGCATTTCTTTTCATTTATAAGCCCTTTCTGTGATGTCGATCAAACGTCCGACTATGGCATTTCTTTTCATTTATAAACCCTTTCTGTGATGTCGCTCAGACGTCCGACTGTGGTATTTCTTTTTATTTATAAGCCCTTTATGTGATGTCGCTCAGACATCCGGCTGCGGCATTTCGTTATTTACTTACCATCATAATCCCTTTCCGTGGTGTCGCTCAGACGCCCGACTGTGGCATGCCTGTTGTTTAATTCGTTACTACGTTCTGATTTCATACGCCTTTTACTCGTATGCCCTGCTTGAATTTATAGACGGTCATATTGATATTATCACAGTGGTCATAAATCATCCTTGGGCTTGTCTATGTCTCACCCATGTTCAAATTGTTTGCGAGTACATTCAAAGTACTCACTGGCTTGTCCCTGGCTATTGTCTTGGCCAGATTCCTCGCGAGGGAAGGAACGACGTGATGCTACCCCAGAGCCTACACTATTGGGATAGCAGACCCGCGAAGATAGGAGTTATCCCGGTCAGCTGTTCCTGTGGCAAATGGAGTCCCACAAGCGCCGACGTACCTCAACCGCTTCCGCCATCATCTACCAGAAAACCCGTGTTGTACTTATAGGCCAGAATGGTCTTGTACTACATATTTGTACCTTTGCTTGGAATTTTCTGTATCAAGAGGTGTCTCATCAGCTAACAGTAGTCCTGGGGCAAATGAGCACAAGGTCCGTTTTTGGGAAATTATTATCCCGAAATCCCGGTCCTGACAAAACCCTTCTTGGAAATTGATGTCAAGGGGGGGGGGGGGGGGG
>LR738713.1:805265469-805296280 GCA_902687465.1 Secale cereale
GGAGGAGAGACAACATCAAAGCTCAATTAAAGCCTATCAGAGAGAGAACATCAAAGTTTATTTCACAAGGATGCACACTTATCAAGAGGAGAGAAGTCACATGTCTTTAAGAGGGGAAATACATGTTTATATATGGTTTCAATCAAAGCTTATCAGAGAGAGAACATCAAAGTCTCTTTCACAAGGATGCACACTTATCAAGAGGAGAGAAGTCACATGTCTTTAAGAGGGGAAATACATGTTTATATATGGTTGTCTGAGTATTGTCTTATGCTCTGATTCATTTCTTGCCCTGATAACCCATGCATATGCTCAGATTCATTTATTGCTTTGATGTTCTCTTTCCATATCTTTTCCCATTATCCAATATTAGATTCAGGGGGAGAAAGATCTCATTTCCAGGGAAGAAAATCATTGGAATTCATCAACCTCCTACTAGATTGATACCTTGGTTCTCAACTGAGGGAAATAATTATCTCTACTTTGCTGCATCACCCTTTCCTCTTCAAGGGAAAAATCAACACAAGCTCAAGAAGTAGCACGTGCCGACGATAGCCGTGTTCCCGGGGTGATCTCCGGAGTCAAAGACGATGTCGGTTTCCGGCCCTGCTCGGCCCTTCTTTGGCCTAGCAGAGCCCGCCTGGCGGAGAAACTGCTTGGCGTGGCGTCCCAACGTGGGCGCCTGCAACCTACCGATTATGCACGGAACCGTGGGAGGCCTCGAGGCCGCGAAGCGCGCGATGAACTAGCGGCGGAGCTCCCCCAAGAGGAGATCGAGGCGTCCGAAAGGCCGCGGAGCCAAGACCGAGGAACCTTTGTTAAGGCCAAGGGAAACTAGTTTGCCGCGGCCTTGTCGTCGCCACCCGCCGCTTGGATGTCCTGCTCGTAAGACCGGAGGAAACCCTCGGGGCCTGTCGGGCAGTTGTACCGCGGGTGCAGTACCGGCCTGAATCTCATAGGCCACCTCACTTGGCGAGGGCTCGGAGTAAAGGCCGAGCAGCCCACAACACCCTCGTAGGCTTCGGGCGGCCACACTTCCAGGGCATTGCCCGCCATATGGATGCTAGAGCGAGGGTGGATCGGGGTTGGAGGAGAGGTGAAGCTTCAACATGCCCCTACCTAGCGCGCCAAATGTCGATTTCAAGGGCTCCGCAAACCCAAAGAGTTTCGAACTCTAGGGTGTGAACGAAGGACTCCACTTCACCAAGGAGTAAAACTCGCCCTGCTCAAAGCTCAAGCTCGCCACACAAGATGGATGAAGGGGGAGAAGTGACATAGTGATTTACCCAAGTTCAGGCCACCTTGCGTTGTAATACCCTACTCCTGCCTTTTGGTGGATTGGCCTCACGTAGGGGCTGGATATGAACTGTTATATTGGGAGAGCTGCCTCCAGAGGGCTCGAGTGGTGTTTGTGGGTCCGATCTTTCAACCCCCTCTTCAATGGGCACTCATCCCTATTTATAGTGGCCATGGTCCTCTTCCCGCATCATCTGAGTGGGAAGGGATCCCGCAACTGCCAATTTTGAAGGGAGACAAGAGGTACAACTTATCCTGACGAAAGGTGGTCTTCGCGTGCAAATACTCTGATACGCAGGGGTGGGCTCGGTGATGACATCCTCCCTATCGAACCCGTGATCCTGGTCGTTTAGTACCAGAATGGAAACCTTTGGCACTCCCCTCGGGAATACGTGCCTGTCCTTGTCCTTCTTGCACGAAAGGGGAAACTGCCCCTCTACTCCCGCAGGCGCCCGTTTGGCTGTAGTCGTCATGGCTCACGTCACCCCATCCTCAGGAGGGGGGGTCTCTTGTGTTGGAATCTCCGCTCCTCCGGAGGCAGCTTGTGGGGCCGCTCCCTAGGAGGTCTTGGCGCGCCTCGCCTCGCGAGGGCTCTTCTTGAGCAGTCATGAAACTGGGCCCTGTTGGGCCATCATGAGGATGCACATTGGGCCGCAAGAAGGCAAGTATGGGTACCCTGGTTCCCAGAACGCCGACAATTGTCTTTCAAAATTACTTATTAGATGTTTTAATAGATGCATCAACAATAAAGTTATGAGAAAAATCTGAAAACAGGTAAATTACTTGCTAGACATACCTCTTCAAACATGTTGGGAGAGCATGATGGTGGTGTGGCTTGAAAAATATCTTGCTCCGTCTTTGGATGGCTCCCCGGTGCCTTTTCTTCACCTTTTCTTGATTCCATGCATTGTTACTTTGAAGATCCTTGTCAACCAAACTTTGTTTGGCTACTTGTTCTTGTCCTTGAGGCTTGTTAATTTCTCTGGCATGGAACTCATAGGGTGGGAAGTAGGTTCCATTAACTTAAGAAAATTCAAGCATGGTAATTTTGCCATGCTTACCATGCCCTTTCTCAATAAAGCTTGCCTCTTTGGTTTTAACAGACTCGGGATATATACTACTTGATTCGGCTTTTACAACTGAAGCATTTTCATGTTCCAAATCATCCTTCTTTTCATTGATTCTATCAATTGGTAATGCTTATTTTATTTGAGCCAATTCTTTTTCTGTTTGTTTCCGGTGGCGAGCAGCAAAATTGGCTTTAAGCTTTTTCTCAATTTCATCCCACTCCGAATATAATTGCACCCCCAATGCTTTTAGATTCTTTCAACAATGAGAGGCTGAAACTTTGCAATTGTGTAGGGGGTGTATAATATGATGTAGTACTAGGTGAAGGCATATGCATTGCTGTGAAACCATATTTTTGCTCGCCAATTTTATGAATTGGTAAAAATTCATCTTGTTGTAAAACTCTAGAATTTATTGCATTATAATCAGGAAATAACTCCTTTCCATATTGTTCAAGGCAAAGAGCACCAATCATCTTGTTTTGTGCCAAAATCTTTTTTAACACATCCACAACTGCTTCTCGAAGGGATTGCTCCACAATACTTTCAGATTCTTCCGGCAACGATTTGTGAGTGTTGCCGAAATTCATGAATTGCGTAGAGCATGCATTATATGCTACAATATTAGATGACGGCACGTGTGTTCCTGCAAAATTTTCACTTATTTGGCTATGACCACGAAGGTGCGGGACCAAATTATGAACATTTACAGTTGCGTACGGTGTTGAAAATTTACTAAAATGAGGTGTAGCATATGATGGTTGAGAGTAACTGGCCGAATAGCTAGTAGTACTATGGCCAATTCTCCCATCCATCGGCAAGGGTTGATTCACATATTTCCGATGAATAAAAGTGTGAAACACTGTATGCTCTTGGAAATTTTAACATGAGGTGTAAAAATTGATTAACCAAACCCATCATGTTGTTCATCGGCATATGGATTTGTGGGGTTGCCGATGCATGAGAGTTAGGATACATATGTTGTACATTGCTAAAATCATAAGAATTTGAAGCATGAAGATTATTTTGCATCGGCCCTAGCACATCATTAGATGCATGATTGATAAAACTAGGGCTAGACGATACACTTTGCTCATTAGGCGATCTAGAAAGAACTTATGGATTATTTGCATCTACAAAGAGGAACTGGGTACTCATATTACCTTTGTAGATTGCAGCAACTTGATGACGATCTCTTCGTAGCAAGAACATGTTGGAGACCGTTCAAATCTTCGTCCCAAGCGGAGTCACCAAAAAGTGTGTCCGCACACGAACACATCACCGTGTACCTTCGAGGCCGGGGTTGCTGCACCGCAGCTCACGTCGAAGGAGACATGGCCGGAAGCGCAGTACACAAGCAATCCGATGGGCACTTTTGTAGACCCAAAACCCCACACGCCCGGGAGGGACCCCGTGAAGGCGCTTAGAGGGTATGGGTTGCTCTAGGTCAACCTGACCGCCCCTAGAGCCTTGTGGATTCGCAACCCTCCATTGTTGAAGAACGACAAAGAACGAGAAGACAATTACAAGGGTAGGGGATAGATGAACATGGAAAAGTATTAGATGTGTTTGTTTGATTGTGTGTTGGTCAATAGGCCATCACCTATCATCTATTTATGAGGCGGCTGGAGTTCCCGTAAAAGAAAATGACTCACAATTCCGTCCCAATCTTTCCAAAATTAACCGAACTCGGATTTAGGTAAGTCTAAGACATCAGTTCATTTTTGGGGTCTCACAAGCCACAAACTACATCAGATGAAGGTGTGCCCAAAATAAAATTTAACTAATTCGACATGGCGCATGTCGGGGAAACTGATCGCCCACGAACACCTATGGGACCGGAGCCCCTTTTTGATACGGCAAGGGGCGGAGGATGCACAAAGAGCGGATCAAGGCGAGCACGCGAGCAGTTTACCCAGGTTCGGGCCGCACGGATGCGTAAAACCCTACTCCTGCCTTGGTTTGTATTGCGTTCTGGGCTCGGGAGCGAGAAGAGCTATAGTGCCTATCGCTAGCAATACCGAGCGTGGGAGTGATCGATTCTCCGAACCCCTTCTACGTTGCGCATGGGCCTCCTTTTATAGGTCAAGGGGTCACCGACAGGTGGCAACGCAGATGAGGGTAAAAACGTAAAAGTGGTGGTAGTTGGAACAGTGTATGCATAGTGCTCTATACCTACCCCTGACGGCAGGGGACAAGGGCATTAAATGCCCGTCGCCGTCGCCCCAAACAGTGCATAAAGCGTCCGTCAGGGCGCCTCCGTCCGCCACGATGGTGTCCTCGTCATCGCATCTTGCCACCGTGTACCCCAGGCTGCACAGCCTTCCGCCACGTGCGCCTGGAAGGGCCCCAAGGCGACGCGTGGGCGGATGCGCTGGAGCGCGGGTACCTAGTGGAAGTCTGCCGCGGCAAGCGCCTTGCCGCGGCCGCCATCTTGCCGCGCCCGTGAGCTTGTCGCTCTCCGGGCCTTGCCGGGGCGCGCGGCGCGTCACGGCAAGTTTCGTGAAATGCCACGTTTGGCCTTCCCGGCAAGCTCCTCTTGCCAGGGTCTTGTGCTAAAGAGGTGGTCTTGAGCCTGGGGTGGCCTTCCCGGCAAGCTCCTCTTGCTGGGGCTTTGTCTCTTTAACTTGAATACTTTGTTCTTGAATGGCTCTAAAGGAAACACAGTGGGCCTTGGCGGACGCGCGACAAGCCCTGCCACGGGATGCTGCTACTGCCCGTGCACAAGTTCGGGATACTAAGGTACCCCTACTCTAGTACACCGACAGGAGCCCCCGGGCCTGGGCCACACACGGTGCCGAGCGCTGTTGGGCCAGGCCCAAAACAGTGCACGGGCACACGCGGCCCACGGCGCGCCGTTTCCCACTCCGTATCCACCGCGCCCCTCCCTAACGGCACGCGTCAATCGCGGCGTCGTGGGAGAGATCGTGGCTTGTTTCTTTAATGGGGAAAATGCGGAACGTCCCCTCCTCCCCCTTAAAAGCAGGGGAAGCAGGGGCAGTTCTTTCCATTCGCCCGTTGCTTCTTCAACCTCCAGAAACCCCCGCCGCTCCCCTCCTCCCCGAAGGTTGAAAGAGAGCAGCGCTCCGCCCTTCCTCCGCCGCCGCCAGCATCCCCAGTGCCGTCGACTTCCCTCGCCGCCCCCGACATGGCCCCGAAGGGCGACAAGGCGAAAGCCGCGAAGACCGCCAAGGCGCTGAAGCTAGCAGCAATGCGGAAGAAGATGGCGGTCTTCCCGCCGAGGCTCAGCGCGGAGGAGCTGAAGGACTCCTTTTATCTCTTCTGGTCGAGGGAGACAAAGGCGCATCCGCGCACCAAGGTACTGCCCGCCGTGGCCTGCGATATGTTCCCGGGAGGCTATGCCTTTTTCGCTCTGTTCTTCTATTGCGGGCTCTGCCCGCCCTTCTCGGAGTTCTTCTGCGATATCATGAATACCTACGGGTTTCATCTTCTTGATTTCACCCCAAACGCCGTCTTGACCATGGCCATTTTCGCACATTTGTGCGAAAATTTCGTCGGAGTTTACCCCAATGTAGCCCTCTTCCGCCATTATTTCATACCTCGAGTCGAGTCTGGGTCTCCTCTTTCCGGCGGAATCTCTTGGATCTTTAGGCTCCATAAGAAAGAGGCTTACTTGACGGGGGAGCTCCGCGGCAAGTGGGAAGAGTGGAGGGCCAACTGGTGTTGGATTATGGAGGACGACCCACAGCAGTTTACTTCCCGGCGCCAAGTTGCAGTAGTGCGCGGCAATGACTGGAGTGACCTGGCCCCTGAGGATGACAAGCTGAAGATAGCCACCACTAGGATTCTTCGCCTCCGGCAAGCCAGGCTCACTGTAGGTGCTGTCGGGGCGGACTTTCTTCGCCGCCGCATCGCTCCCTTATTGGAGAGGAAGAGGGTTGCTTGGGAGTTCGATAACGCGGCAGACATCATGAGGCTGCGCCCGAGCCTCAACTATAATTTCACCGTCTTGGAGCTCAACGCAATTCTCCAAGCGCTATTCAAGTACGACCCCACCCATCCAGAGTGGTTTGTGCTGCCGCAGGGCATAGTTCCATTGTGCAACAACTCGTCGCTCAGCGTCATCCGCGCGGCGATGCCGTTGTGTGATTCCCACGGGATCGACCCCACTTGGCGGGAACCTTCTGACGAAGCCGTGCAGATGTTATTTGACAACCCGGTGGAGCTGCCAATCAAACCCGATAAGAAGAGGGGACTCACTCGCGACACTACCGACCAGGAGATGGCGTATATCGCCACCAGGTTGGAGGAGGCAGCCGCAGCCAGGGCCGCGGGCGAGTCTGGATATACTGTGGAGGAGGCGGATGCGGCGGAGGTGGTGAGTCTTGCCGAGGAGGAAGAGCTTCTCAAAGCGGGGAAGCTCGCCGGGCAACTTGCCGGGACAAGCGAGGCCGCCGAGTAAGGCACAGAGTCGAGCGGGCCCGCCGAGCAGGGCATTGGATCAAGCGATCCTGCCGAAGACTCTGGCGGGTCGCTGAACCTCGACTCCTCTTCTTCGTCCTCGGGGAGCTCGCCACCACCAGCAAGCCCTCCGGCTCAACCAAGGAGGCGCCTCCGCAAGGCCGCAGACGTGGCGGGGCGGCCGGCGGGCCAGCAGCCTCAGCGCCGTTCGACACGCGCCACCGCGGCGAGCAAGGCCGCCATGGGAGTGCCTCGCGCTTCAGCAGCGGCTGGAGGAGGGTCTTCCCGGGCTGGGTTTAACGCTCCTGCCGCCCCTCGCGCCTCGGTGATAACTGGAGCGGGGTCTTCTCAGACCACCGTCCCTGCTCCCGCCAAGCGGCCGAGGGAGCCTACTCCTCCATCTCCTCGCGCCGGGACGCGTGAGGCGGACTTCAATTTTTCGGCGCTCAGCTCCGACGACGAGGAGGAAGAAGAGTAAGCTTTCGCGATTCTTGTTCCCCGTTGGTTTTCTGTTGCTCTTGTCTTGAGTCTTCTTTGCCTGATTCTGATCTTGTCTGTCTTCCAGGACCCTGGCCCAGAGGACGGCGAAGAGAGCCAAGATCCCGGTGGTCGATCTTAAGGACGAGCCCGTCGCGGCAGCAGGGGATGCGCCTGCGACAAGCTTGCCGGACCGGGCAGCTGCTCTCCAGAGCAGCCCCCAGCGCAGCCCCCAGCGTAAGTCTTCTGTCTTTTCTCCGCTTGTCGGGTGCGCATGGGCCTTCTATCCTTGTTGACGTTTTGTTTGTTTATTGACTTGTGCAGCGGTGGAGCAGCAGCATCGGGAGCGCCAGGAAAACGCTCCCGACGAGCCGCATGCCTCGACCACACCGCCAAGGAGGAGCTCCCCGGCGAGGGAGGACACTCCGCCAAGGGCGAGTACCCCGCCAAGGGCGAATACCCCGCCAAGGGAAGGCGCCAGCGACCCTCCGCCGGCGGGGGCTACCACCACGCCGCCGGGGGAGAACTCCCCGGCAAGGAACCCCATCGAAGAGGAGGCCCGCGCAGGTAGAATCTTGGACTTTTCTTTTTCGGAATTTCTCTTTTTGGATATTTGCTTGACTATTTTCTTTCTTCTTTTTCTTCTGTCAGATCCGTCCGTCGCAGAGCCGATGGAGACAGAGGCCACCACCGAGGAGGACGCGCGCGACAACACTGGCGACGTCGCAGCCGATGAAGGGGCGGCTGGTGCTAACGAGCCTACCGCCGTCGAGACCGCCGAGGCTGCTGGCGTGGTAGCTGAGGGGGAATCCGGCAGTCGCACTGACGACCCTGAGGCCGCAGGAGCGTCAGACGCTGCGCCGGCTGCCGACCCCTCTGCTGCCGCGGCTGAGCCCGGCGCCTATCTGGAGGCCGGCAATGGAGTCTTCATCCAGCTCCCGTGAGCGTCCACGTCAAGGGCGCCCGCGGAGGGAGAGGTCTTCGATGGGGAAGTTCTTGCCTACGCCGGATTAAAGTTTGTCGACGTGCCAAGCAGCAGTAGCGAGCCCGAGGAGGAGCGGCTTCTGCGGAGGCTTCTGGCCCTGTACCGCGCCAGGCAGGCCAAGTTGGAGTCCCGAGAGGCTCTGGCCGCCAAGGCGGGCACTGACTTGGAGAAGCGCGCTGAAGAGCTCCGGGCCGCCAACCAGGCGGCTCTTCGATCCTTGGCGGAGGAGCGGGAGTAGCTAGCCGAGGCGCATCAGGCGTTTATTCTTGAGAAGGCCGAAGCAGAGAAGCAGCAACGGCTCGCCGCCGAGGAGTTGTCCCGGCGAGAAGGTGAACTGACGCAGCGGAAGGTCGAGCTCGATAGCCACGAGGACGAGCTTGCCGCGCGCGAACAGTCTCTTGACGGAGCTCTGCAGGAAGCGAAGGACGCTGCTACAGCTGCTGAGACCGCCAAGAGAGACTTGGAGGCGAGGGTGGTGCAACTGGAGGTCCACTTGAAGGCGAGCGAAGAGAAGGTTGCCGCACTGGTGTCGGAGAGGGAGAAGGACGCCCAGAGCCACTCCGAGCTACAGGTCCGCCTCTCCGACAAGGGTAAGGAACTCGCCGTCGCTAAGGATTCCATTGCAGACTTGGAGTTGAAGCTGTCCACCCTCACCGCGATGCTTGACGGCGCCAGAGAGCGGGAGACAAAACTGAAGGAGGAGCTCAGGGCCGAGAAGGTGTTGTTGAACAGCGCCGCCATCACCCAAAACAACTTCAGGCAGACCATGGAGCACTGGACCGAGAGCCTTGTCGCCGCCGCTACCGATATTGACAAGGAGTTGGCGGGGCTAGGGACGGAGCACCTCGGGTACTCCACCGACGAGAATCTCCCTTATAGCGCCAAGCTGAGCTTGTTCTTCAGGGGAGTGGCGCCGGCCCTCCAGCAGCTCCGGGAAAGGATCCCCACGCAGCTGGCGAACGAGGCGCGCAGGCTCTGCACGGGCGTCTTGGAGAAGGTGCAGATGAAGATAGTCTTCCGCAACCCGGGACTCAACCTCAACAACGTCCTCAGGACCTTGCCGCCCGACGCCGACCAGGAGACGCTCAAGGCCCTTGTCGCACCTATCGTGGCCAAGGTGGGCAAGATCAAGATAGTCGAGGGCGACCGTGCAGATTAGGCTATCTTTCTTTCTGCTTCCTTTGTCGCTGCCAACCGTGTTACGAACAAAAAATCGATTAGTGCTGCGACAAGTTGCTTTGTAATATAACTCTATTTTGGGTAGCTAATGCAATGTTACTTCCTCTACTTGAATCCCTTGCTTTGTATGTTTTTACCCTACGCTGTCAGGGAACTTGCCGCCGAAGGCACTTTTGCCGCGAGCGCTGAGTGCGGAACTTCAGCAGCCTGCCGGCAGTGCCGTTGCCGGCAAGAAACCTCGTCGCAACTAGTCGCAGCACACTTAAACTGTTGAGCGAACTCGAAAACGAAATAAGGGCGCAACACTTGTCGCAGCACACTTAAGCCGTTGAGCGTGCTCGAAACAAAGTAAGGGCGCGGCTAGCCACGAGTTGGTTCCTCCGCGCACAGGTTTTCCATACAAAGTGCGGTCGTTCAAGGAAAATAACTTTAAATTTTTTAAAAAATTTGATTGCTCAACTTTTGGCGACTTCGCTTTTGTGTCGTTTGCCTATGTCGTTTGCTTCCCGGCAAGGCGAGGCTTTCTTGAACGGCACCTGGTCCATACCACTGTCTCCTTCCCCCCCGGCAAACTTGTGCGCGAGGATAACTTCTCCTGCTTGAGAGAAAAGAAAAGGGAGGAAACATAGATATGGAGCCTTGCGGCTCGTTATCGCTTACCGGGGATGCGTGTTGCACACAGTGTCAGATAGTACATGCAAGAAAAAATGAAAAGGCATGAAATGACAAGTTACGTTATGCACATAAGTTTTACTGATGCACGGGGTCTGCGCCCGGCTTTGTACAAAGGATTACATGCAACAGCGGCAAGACGTGTACAAAAGGTGGTTGCCGGAACGGGTCACGGCAACCGCGCCTTATGGGTAAAACTTGCGAAGATGCTCAATGTTCCAGGAGTTGCTCACCGGTAAGCCATCTTTGGTCTCTAGGCGGACTGCGCCGGGCCTAGTGACTTGTTTCACCCGATAAGGGCCTTCCCACTTCGGCGTCAACTTGTTGGAATTCTTGGCGGACTGAACTCGCCGAAGAACAAGGTCGCCTTCCTTGAGACTTCTGGCTTTAACTTTGCGGCTATGGTAGCGGCGCAAAACTTGCTGGTATCGAGCAGCTCGTACAGCAGCCTGAAGATGGTCTTCCTCAAGGAGCAGTGCATCATCTTGTCGCAGCTGCTCTTGCTCGAGCTCATCATAAGCGAGCACTCGAGGCGACCCATATACGAGTTCCGTGGGGAGAACTGCCTCTGCTCCATAGACAAGAGCAAAGGGTGTCTGTCCAGTGGCTTGATTTGGCGTCGTCCTGATTGACCAAAGAGCCGCCGGCAACTCCTCGATCCAGTTTCTTCCGCTCTTGTGCAGCCTGTCGAAAGTCCTTGTCTTGAGCCCGCGCCGCACTTCAGCGTTTGCCCTCTCCGCTTGACCGTTGCTCCTGGGGTGAGCAACAAAAGCGAAGCAGACCTTGGCGCCAAGGTCTTGGACGTACTGCATGAAGGTGCGACTTGTGAATTGTGTGCCATTGTCGGTGATGATCCTGTTAGGGATTCCGAAACGGCAAACAATTGACCTGAAGAACTTGACTGCTGACTGTGCGGTCATCTTTCTCACTGGTTCCACTTCCGGCCACTTTGTGAACTTGTCGATGGCGACGTACAAGTACTCAAAGCCCCCGGCTGCGCGGGGAAAGGGGCCGAGGATGTCGAGCCCCCAGACCGAAAATGGCCAAGACAAAGGGATTGTCTGGAGAGCTTGACCTGGTTGATGTATCTGCTTGGAATGGAACTGGCATGCTTCACACTTGGTTACTTGCGCAGTTGCATCCTGGAGGGCTTCTGGCCAAAAGAAACCTTGCCGGAATGCTTTTCCGGCAAGTGCTCTGGCGCCAATGTGGTGACCACATATGCCTCCATGTATCTCTGCCAACAGCTTTTGTCCATCTTCCTGGGGAATACACTTCAATTTGACACCGTTGAGTCTTCTTCTGTACACTTAATTGCCGACAAACTGATACATACTTGACTGCCGGGTTATTCTTTCTACTTCTTCTGGCTCTTCGGGAAGTTCTCCTGTTTGAAGGAACCGGACAATCTGCTGCGCCCATGCTGGGGCCTGTGGCTCAGCAATAAGGACTAAAGGCATCTGTGCTTCTGCGGGAACGTTAGCTTCTACGGCAAAAACTTGTGGTTCAGCCGGAGCTTGACGTTCCCCGGCAAGCTTGCCGGGGCAAAGCTTGTCGGGAACGCCTGCTTCAACTGGACAAACCCTTGGGTTTGCAGGAGCAGACTGCTCCTCAGCAATCTTGTCATTGATCTTGGGGACCTTGTTAGCGGCGGCTTCAGGAAGCTCAGCCGGCAAGTAGTCACCAGAAACCAACTTTCTCTTCTTACTTTGTCCAGCCGATGGTGTTACGGATGGTTGAGCTAGCTTGAGCACAAAGATCCCTGGTTCCACATGCAACTTTAGTGCAGCACACTTTGACAGGCCGTCTGCGATGTCATCCTGAGCTCTTGGAACGTGCTCCATCTGCAAGCCTTCAAAGTGCTCTTCGAGCTTTCTCACTTCATCGACGTAAGCTTCCATCAACGGGCTTTGGTAGCTCTTGTTCACTTGGCGGACGACCAACTGCGAATCACCCCGCACAATCAGCTTCTTGATCCCAAGTTCCGCTGCGATCCTGAGGCCGGCAAGCAACCCCTCATACTCTGCAGTATTGTTCATTGCCTGCTCCTTGGGAAAGTGCATCTGGACCACGTACTTGAGGTGTTCTCCGGTGGGCGCGACAAGTAGCACGCCGGCACCGGCGCCTTGCAGCGAGAAGGCACCGTCGAAGTACATTATCCATTCCTTGCTTGCTTCTTTGACGGGAATGCTTGTCTCTGGAATCTCTTCGTCTGGCGTTGGCGTCCATTCTGCTATGAATTTTGCCAATGCTCTGCTCTGGATAGTTGAAGTGCTTTCAAACTTGAGGCCAAAGCTTGAGAGCTCAAGTGCCCACTCGACAATCCTGCCTGTTGCTTCCGGATTTTGCAGTATCCTCTTCAGCGGAAAGCGAATGACCACTGTTATCTCGTGTGCTTGGAAGTAATGTCGCAGCTTTCTCGAGGCCATGAGGAGGCCGAAAAGCAGCTTCTGCACCCCAGAGTACCTTGATCTAGCCCCTGCAAGAGGGAACTGACAAAATAAACTGGGCGCTGCACCATCTTCTTCCGCACCTCTTCTTGCATTTGCGCGGACCCATCCTTGTCGGGACCAGAGCTTGCCGGGGAAGCCCCCTGCTTGTTGCTGGATGTGCTTGCCGGGGCTGTTGGCTCTTCATCTGCCTCCCTTTCCGCTACCAACGCAGCACTAACCACTTGATTGGTTGCTGCTAAGTACAGCAGCAACTTTTCTTGTGGCTTAGGTGCGACAAGTATTGGAGTGGAGGACAGGTACCTTTTCAAGTCCTGCAGCGCTGCCTCCGCTTCCGGAGTCCATCTCATTGGACCTGCCTTTTTCAAAATCTTGAAAAACGGCAAGGCGCGTTCTGCTGACTTAGAGATGAACCTGCTGAGAGCAGCTACACAGCCGGCGAGCCTTCGTACATCCTTGACGCGCTTCGGAGCTTCGATCTGCTCAATGGCTTTGATCTTGTCTGGATTGGCTTCAATCCTCCTCTGGGACACAAAGAAACCGAGAAGCTTGCCGGAGGGGACTCCGAACACGCACTTCTCGGGGTTAATCTTGAGTTGTATCTTACGCAGATTCGCAAAAGTTTCATCTAGATCTTGTATCAGAGTATCCTTGTCCTTGCTCTTGACCACTATATCGTCCATGTAAGCTTCTACATTCCTGTGTATCTGTGGCTCAAAAGCAGTGTGGACTACCCTCGCAAATGTTGAACCGGCATTCTTCAATCCAAAGGGCATGCGTATGAAGCAGTAAGTGCCACATGGAGTAATGAACGCGGTCTTCTCTTCATCTTCTTCAGCCATAAATATTTGGTGGTATCCTGAATAGGCATCAAGAAATGAAAGCAACTCACATCCAGCCGTGGAGTCAACAATCTGGTCAATGCGCGGCAAGGGAAATGGATCTTTGGGACAAGCTTTATTCACATCGGTGAAGTCTATACAAAGCCTCCACTTCCCATTCGCTTTGCGCACGACAACACGGTTGGCCAGCCACGTGGGGTGGAGTACACCTCTGACAAGGCCCGCCGCTTCCAGCTTCTTGATTTCTTCAGCGATAAACTCTTGGCGCTCCACCACTTGCTTTCTAACTTTTTGCTTGACGGGCCGCGCGTGAGGACAAACGGCAAGCTTGTGCTCAATCACTTTCCTGGGAACACCGGGGATGTCAGATGGTTGCCATGCAAACACGTCGACATTCGCCCGCAGGAAAGCAACGAGCGCGCTTTCCTATTTAGGATCGAGCGTGGCACTGATGGTGAAAGTACCACCAGTGCCGTCCTCCTTGGCAGACACCTTCTTGGTTGTGGGTGGAGCTGCCATCGCCTTCTTGCACTTGCCGGTGGAGCTCGATGGTGCGTCCTCGACGGCAGCGCAGCACTCCGAGGAGGTGCGTTTGCCGGAGTGGGCCCTAGAGCTCTTGCCGGACTTGGTCTTGTTCTTCCCCCCGGGAGCTTCAGCGGCAAATGTCTTGCTGTCTGTTGCGGCTGTTGCGTCCCGGTAAATCTTGTCAGCACAGATAAGCGCGTCCTTCTTGTCGCCGGGGACAGAGATGACGCTTATCAGGCCTGGCATCTTGAGCATGTTGTAGGCATAATGAGAAGCTGCCATGAACTTGGCGAGCGCTAGACGGCCAAGTATCCCATTGTAAGGCAATGGGATATCGGCAACGTCAAAGGTGATCCTCTCGGTCCTGAAGTTCAGCTCTCCGCCAAAAGTTACTGGCAGTGTGATTTTCCCCTTCGGCTTGCTCCTTCCCGGGTTGATCCCAAGGAATGTGCCGGTTTCCTCGAGCTCGCTGTCGGGGATCTGGAGTTTCCGGACCACAGCAGAGGAGATCAGGTTCAGGCCGGCCCCGCCGTCAACCAACATCTTGGTGACCTTGAGGTTGCGGATAGTTGGTGAAACCAACATCGGCAAGCACCCGACCGCAGTTGTGCGATCAGGGTGGTCCTCAATGTCAAAGACGATGGGCGTGCTGGACCACTTCAGAAGTTTGCGCGACTCGACGGGTGGTTCTGCCGCATTGACTTCCCGCACCCATTGTTTGAGTTGGCGGTGGGAAGTATGCAGAGAACCACCACCGTCTACGCATAAAACCTCCGTTGCCTTCTGGAACTCCTGCTCGCTGTTATCTCCATCCTACATGTCTTCGTCGTCGTCTTCGTCTTCATCCTTGTCGCGGCCGCGGGGGGGGGTCTGTCTCCTTGCCGTTGCTTGGCCTTGCCGCGGCGTCCTCCCCGGCCATTGAACGGCCGCTTCTTGCCGGACTCTCCACCACCCACCTGGGCCTTCTCCTTGTCGCATCGCTCGTACTCAGCTTTCTGCTGCTCGACGAGGTACTCGACCCTTTTGCAGTTCTGGAGGTCGTGGCCCTTGGTGCGGTGGATCTTGCAGTATTGCTTGTCGGAGCCGTCCTGCTTGTCGGCGGCTGCCACAGTCTCCTTGCCGGAGCTGCGAGCCTGGGCTTTCTTGGCACCAGCCTCCTTGCCGGACTGCTCAACGACCAGTACTTCTTTGTTCTTCTTCTTCCTGTTGTTCCGCCGCCGTTTCTTCTTTGCCGGGGCGGCATCCTCACTATCTGTTCCTCCTGCTCTAGTATCCTCTCCGGGGAGTCTCCTCCCCTCCTCAGCGCGTGCGCACTTGTCGGCCAGGGCATAAAGCTCGCTGACGTCTCGGATCTTGCACATCGCCATTTCCTCCCTCATCCTGCGGTTACGCACGTTCTGGTGGAACGCGCTAATAACCGCGGCAGGGTGGATGTCTGGGATGTTGTGCTGGACGCGGCTGAATCTCTGGATATACTTTCGCAGGGACTCTCCTTCCTTCTGGGCAAGTATGTGAAGGTCGCTCTCCTGGCCATGGAGCTTGTGGCCACCTGTGAAGGCGCCGACAAACTGATGGCACAGGTCGGCCCAAGAAGAAATAGAGTTTTCCGGCAAGTGCATGAGCCAAGATCTGAAGTTTGGCTTGAGCACTAGCGGGAAGTAGTTCGCGAGTATCTTCTCGTCGCGCCCCCCGGCAGCCTGCACCGCGATAGTGTAGATGCTGAGGAACTCTGACGGATGAGTCTTGCCGTCATACTTCTCGGGTACGTCGGGCTTGAAGTTCTTCATGCTGGGCCACTGGACTTGCCGCAGCTCACGGGTGAACGCGGGGCATCCTGCCGCGTACGGCAGGTCGCCTGGTCCCCCGGGCGCGTGCACGTCAACAGTGGGCCCAACGCGCTGGTCAGATTGACGTCGCGCTTCTCTCTGATGCTCGATGCGGGTCCGAGCGTCTTCTTGCCGTCGGTCGTCAAGGACTTGGCGCTGATCGCGGCGAGCCCGCGGATCCGATGACGCTGTGGAGTCGTCGTCGAGGTTGATCCGGCGGGTTGGCGATTTTGGCCTTCGGGGCGGGGAGTGCACGGTGGTTGCACCCCCGGCAGTCTTGTCTCCATCAGCCCGCGCCTGGCTAACTTGCGCGGCCGCGACGTCGTCGGCTGCTGCGGCATGTTGTTGTTGGCGAAGGCGATGAGACTTTGGATAGTGGCCCTCCAATCGTCGGCCTTGTCGGCCGCTGGAGGGAAGTCGAGGAGCAGCTGAGCTCGAGCTAGAGCTTCTGCTGGAGTGGCGGGGAGCGGTGGCGAGCGGTGCGAGGAGCGAGATATGCTCGGACTTCTAACAGCGTTAGAAGGAGCAGCGTCTCGTCCCGGCGACCGCGCCTTGCTTGTGCCAGCACGTTGGCCTTGAGCGTCCCGCGAGCCGCCAGCTTGAGCTTGGCCCAGCAAGCGTATGGTACCTTGCGTACCACGTCGCTGCCGGTCCTGCGCCTCTTGAGAGGGGAGGGGTGTGTGCACGGACGCCGAGGTCTTGGAGTGCGCTCGGTCGTCCGTCTTGTCCTTGGACTTGGCGGCGCCGTGAGTTTCCTCGCCGACGTCCGTCCTTCCGCCGGCGTCTACGCCACCAGCCGTTGGCTTCGGCGGTGGTGGGATCGACGCAGACGGGCCTGGTACCTCTGAAGCTTTCTTCTTCGGCGGCATGTCGATGAAGTCGACGAAGCTGATGAAGTTGCTGAAGTTTTCGCTCGCGTGAACGCCGGATCAGATTCACACAACCTCGACGCACCCCCTACCTGGCGTGCCAAAGATGTCGGGGAAACTGATCGCCCACGAACACCTATGGGACCGGAGCCCCTTTTCGGTACGGCAAGGGGCGGAGGATGCACAAAGAGCGGATCGAGGCGAGCACGCGAGCAGTTTACCCAGGTTCGGGCCGCACGGATGCGTAAAACCCTACTCCTGCCTTGGTTTGTATTGCGTTCTGGGCTCGGGAGCGAGAAGAGCTACAGTGCCTATCGCTAGCAATACCGAGCATGAGAGTGATCGATTCTCCGAACCCCTTCTACGTTGCGCATGGGCCTCCTTTTATAGGTCAAGGGGTCACCGACAGGTGGCAACGCAGATGAGGGTAAAAATGTAAAAGTGGTGGTAGTTGGAACAGTGTATGCATAGTGCTCTATACCTACCCCTGACGGCAGGGGACAAGGGCATTAAATGCCCGTCGCCGTCGCCCCAAACAGTGCAAAAAGCGTCCGTCAGGGCGCCTCCATCCGCCACGACGGTGGCCTCATCATCGCATCTTGCCACCGTGTACCCCAGGCTGCACAGCCTTCCGCCACGTGCGCCTGGAAGGGCCCCAGGGCGACACGTGGGCGGATGCGCTGGAGCGCGGGTACCTAGTGGAAGTCTGTCGCGGCAAGCGCCTTGCCGCGGCCGCCATCTTGCCGCGCCCGTGAGCTTGTCGCTCTCCGGGCCTTGCCGGGGCGCGCGGCGCGTCATGACAAGTTTCGTGAAATGCCACGTTTGGCCTTCCCGGCAAGCTCCTCTTGCCAGGGTCTTGTGCTAAAGAAGTGGTCTTGAGCCTGGGGTGGCCTTCCCGGCAAGCTCCTCTTGCCGGGGCTTTGTCTCTTTAACTTGAATACTTTGTTCTTGAATGGCTCGAAAGGAAACACAGTGGGCCTTGGCGGACGCGCGGCAAGCCCTGCCACGGGACGCTGCTACTGCCCGTGCACAAGTTCGGGATACTAAGGTACCCCTACTCTAGTACACCGACAGCGCATAACTTTCATGTTGAACTTTTTTCAATTTGAGCCCATCTTGAAGGCCGAATTGCTCACGCAAAACAGACAATTACTAGCGCTACCCATTAGACATTAGCCATATGGGTGTCTGATGGGGCGCGCCACTTTTTGCCTTGTGATTGGACCGCACTCTGGTGGCTCTAACATTTTTCCTTGTGATAGAGCCAAGACAATCCATGTATAAACGTTTCTCATATGAGCCTGTCTTGGAGGCCTAATCGGCCGAACAGTACTCTGCATACAAAATCCTAGTACTTCGAACACAATTTCGGCCCTCGAGATGAGATCGGATGGCGATGACCCAAACTTCAAAAATGTGTATGTTGACAAGAAAAAACTTTTTTATATAGATCATTTCTCCATTTGAGGATATCTTAATTAAGTTCTTGACCATGCCAAAATCGGGTGTCAACAATTGTTATCGGCCATATGCTCAAGCTTGATGCTGCTTGGGTAGAGCCTCTTCAGATAATAGTCGTATGAGAAGAACCATTGGATGTCACAAAAGCATGCACGTAAGTTTCTCATGTCAATCGTGACCATGCTTTCTCTAGGTACTCCTTGGGAATATTAGAACTGTTAAGCGAGCTGTCGAATGATTATGATCATGCACCTCAAAGGAATACCGTCAATTGTTCGGTGAATCAACTCATTATTGATCATAGTACACCATCAAGCTTTCGCCCAATGATGTTTGTCTCCTGACTTGGATCATGCAGACAACTAACACCAATAGTCAGAGCTTTTGTATGCACTAGACCATTGATTAGTGGCCGACTCAATAATTAAGTCGACCTTGCCGATATTGGAAAATATTGAGCATCGACTATAGGAGTAGGATATAAACCATGATGAATAATATTAGCCAGATGCCAGCTTTACAACACAATGAACTCTCAGGGTGATATGCAAATATCAGCCAAGCGTTCTCATCTCAAAGGAACTCGGGAATCCATCCACCAAAGTGCGAATAGCCAAAATAAATCAGATGTTTCGACTAGGGATAAATTCCATAGTGTCGATTTTGATGGCACAGTTGAAGAACATGGATGACACGCCTCCTGGAGTCTCCTATAGTGAGATGCAAATTGTCATCTTCGCCTACTGTGTTCACACTTGTACTCCCTTACTCTTGCCAGTTTTACAACAGGAATTGGCACATCATTCACGCCTCGACAGCTTCCCTTGGGGATCCATGCCATGTGCCTGTTCTCTAACTCTTTGGCCCTGAGCTGCTTCAACTTTCTTTCTTGACAATGTGATAAGGTGAGTGAACATCCTGGCTGTGATTTTGTTTTATGTACTTGCAAGTTCCTCCTGGCTTTGGGCACCTCCGGATTGGCTTGTCCAGACCCGACGATTGGATCCTTTAAAGTTACTCTCTTAAATTTCTTGCCCTTAGTAGCCAATGTAGACTCGGCTGGCTTTTTGTCATCCGGAGTCGAATTTGAAATAACACACTTGTGGCCATCCTTTTTCACTCTGTAAACTTGCTTGACCACGTTCATCTTCTTCTTGGAGCTCTGAACCGATTCTTTTTGGTTGAGACGGTCTTTAACATGTGGTTCTTGAACAAATGATGATCCTCTCAGAGCAACATAATTTTTGGTGAGGTGGTTTAGAATATGATGGATGGTATGCCTTTGATTTATACATTTCCCATGATTGATATGAATAATAGTCGGCATGAGGAGGTGTGTACGACATCGGCATTGGCAGCCCAAAACTAGGATATGGAGTCAGCTTGTTCAACTTCTTCCTTTGCCAAACCCTCTCTTCAGATTTACGCCTTGGAGTGTGATACGTCTCCAACATATTTACTTTTCCAAACCCTTTTGCCCTTGTTTTGGACTCTAACTTGCATGATTTGAATGGAACTAACCTAGACTGATGTTGTTTTCAGCAGAATTGCCATGTTGTTGTTTTTATGCAGAAATAAAAAGTTCTCGAAATGACCTAAAAATCCACGGAGAATTATTTTGGAAAATATAAAAAATATCTGCGGAAAGATCCAGACCAGGGGGCCCACACCCTGTCCACGAGGGTGGGTGGCGCGTCCCCTCCCCCTAGGCGCGCCCCCTGCCTCGTGGGCCCCCTGATGCTCCACCGACGTACCCCCGGACTCCATATATTCACTTTCGGGGAGAAAAAAATCAAAGAGAAAGAATTATCGCGTTTTATGATACGGAGCCACCGCCAAGCCCTAATCTCTCTCGGGAGGGCTGATCTGGAGTCCGTTCGGGGCTCCGGAGAGTGGAGATCGTCGCCATCGTCATCATTAACCTTCCTCCATCACCAATTTCATGATGTTCACCACCGTGCGTGAGTAATTCCATCATAGGCTTGCTGGACGGTGATGGGTTGGATGAGATTTACCATGTAATTGAGTTAGTTTTGTTAGTGTTTGATCCCTAGTATCCACTATGTTCTAAGATTGATGTTGCTATGACTTTGCTATGCTTAATGCTTGTCACTAGGGCCCGAGTGCCATGATTTCAGATCTGAACCTATTATGTTTTCATGAATATATGTGTGTTCTTGATCCTATCTTGCAAGTCTATAGTCACCTACTATGTGTTATGATCCGGCAACCCCGAAGTGACAATAATCGGGACCACTCCAGGTGATGACCGTAGTTTGAGGAGTTCATGTATTCACTATGTGTTAATGCTTTGGTCCGGTACTCTATTAAAAGAAGGCCTTAATATCCCTTAGTTTCCAATAGGACCCCGCTGCCACGGGAGGGTAGGACAAAAGATGTCATGCAAGTTCTTTTCCATAAGCACGCATGACTATATTCGGAATAGATGCCTACATTACATTGATGAACTAGAGCTAGTTCTGTGTCACCCTAGGTTATAACTTTTACATGATGAATTGCATCCGACATAATTCCCCATCACCGATCCAATTGCTATGAGATTTTCACATATTGCTTGTTGCGTATTTACTTTTCCGCTGCTACTGTTACGAAAAGTACAAAAACACTACCGTTACTTTTATTGTCGTTACCGCTATCTCCATATTACTTTGCTACTAAACTACCTTATTGCAGATACAAAGTTTCCAGGTGTGGTTGAATTGGCAACTCAGCTGCTAATACTAAAGAGTATTCTTTGGCTCCCCTTGTGTCGAAACAATAAATTTGGGTTGAATACTTTACCCTCGAAAACTGTTGCGATCCCCTACACTTGTGGGTTATCAAGACTATTTTCTGGCGCCGTTGCCGGGGAGCATAGCTATATTCTTTAAGTCACTTGGGATTTATATCTGTTGATCACTATGAAGAATTTGAAGGACACGAAAACCAAGATTTATCCCTTAACTACGAGGGGAGGTAAGGAACTGCCATCTAGCTCTGCACTTGATTCACCCTCTGTTATGAGTAAATTAGCGACACCTACTGCTGCCATTGAACCTGATATGTCGTATGTTCTTGATGATGTCACCTCTGCTATGTATGATGAAACTACTTCCATGCTTGATAATAATAGGCCACTAGGTGAATTTCTAGATGAACAAATTGCTAAGGTTAGGGAGAATGGAAATATTGAAACTGTTAATATTTATGAAAGTGATGATGAAGATTCTCCCCCTAAATATGAATTACCTGTTATTCCTGAGGGTTATGTTATGGATGAAGAATCTGCTAGAGACTTTCTTGCTTGCAACGATAGATATGATCTTAAGAAATTATTAGCTAAGCTGAAAGAAAAGTCCTTGAATGCTAGAATGAAACATGACCCTGCTTTTGCTACTTCACCTATCTTTGTTACTGATAACGATTATGATTTCTCTGTTGATCCTGAGTTAATTACTTTGGTTGAATCTGATCCTTTCCATGGCTATGAGTCTGAAACTGTTGTGGCACATCTTACTAAGTTGAACGATATAGCCACCCTGTTTAAAAATGATGAAAAGATTCGTTACTACTATATCCTTAAGTTGTTTCCGTTCTCGTTAAATGGTGATGCTAAGACTTGGTTTAATTCTCTTGATCCTGGTTGTGTGCGTAGTCCCCAGGACATGATGTATTACTTCTCTGCTAAGTATGTTCCCGCTCATAAGAAACAAGCCGCCTTACGGGAAATTTATAACTTTGTGCAAATTGAAGAAGAGAGTCTCCCACAAGCTTGGGGGAGGCTTCTCGAATTACTTAATGCTTTGCCTAATCATCCTCTTGAGAGGAACGATATACTTGATGTCTTTTATAATGGACTAACCGATGCTTCCAGAGACCACCTGGATAGTTGTGTTGGTTGTGTTTTCAGGGAAAGAACAGTTGATCAAGCTGAATTACTATTGAATAATATGCTGGCCAATGAAAATAATTGGACACTTCCTGAACCAGCCCTAAGCCAACTCCGAAGAAAAGGGGTGTTCTATTTCTCAGTCCTGAAGATTTGCAAGAGACAAAGAAATCTATGAAAGAAAAAGGTATTAAAACTGAAGATGTTAAGAATTTACCACCTATTGAAGAAATACATGGTCTTGATAACCCGACATAGGTAGTAAAGGTAAATTCTCTTTATAGATTTGATGAAGTTGATATTCCTCGTTAGAAGTCTCCTAGCCAATGCTTAGATGAGTTTGACAATTTTATTGTGAAGCAAGAAAACTTCAATGCTTATGTTGGTAGACAATTGCAACGTAATGCTCATATGATTGAACGCTTGAGTGATTTTATGTCTAGAGTTAAAGGAGAATTGAAACTTATTAGTATACATGCTTCCATGGTTACCTCTCAAGTAGAACAAGTACTTAAGTCTCAGAATGATTTGCTCAATGAATTAAATAGTAAGAATAATTATAATGCCATTAGAGTTGTGACTAGAGGTGGCAGAATGACTCAGGAACCTCTGTATCCTGAAGGCCACCCTAAGACACTTAAGCAAGATTCTCAGAGAACTAATTTAGATGCACCTAGTTCTTCTAAGAAGAAGAACAAGAAAAATGACAGGACTTTGCATGCCTCTAGTGAACCTGTAGCTGACACACCTGAGAATCCCAATGATATATCTGTTTCTAATGCTGAGACACAATCTGGTAATGACCATGAGCCTAGTGATAATATCAATGATGATGTTCATGATGATGCTCAACCTAGCAATGATAATGATGTAGAGATTGAACCTGTTGTCGATCTTGATAACCCACAATCAAAGAATCAAGGTTATGATAAGAGAGACTTTGTTGCTAGGAGGCACGGTAGGGAAAGAGAACCATGGGTTCAGAAACCCATGCCTTTTCCTTCGAAACCATCCAAGAAAAAGGATGATGAGGATTTTGAGCGTTTTGCTGAAATGATTAGACCTGTCTTTTTGCGTATGCGTTTGACTGATGTGCTTAAAACAAATCCTTATGCTAAGTATATGAAAGATATGACTACCAACAAAAGAAAGATACCTGTCAGGGATATGGTTAGTAGGTATAAACCGGATATTGTAAACCGGCTTAGTTATATTGTACTTGGTTTTACTATTTTAGTAGAGACTACGGCCCATGAGATTTCAAGGCCCATGTATAGAAGTACGGTTTATAAACCGCCAGGAGATGTAACTTGAGAGATAGGAAAGAAAAGGCAGAAACCGAGGCGGACACGATTATGAGCCGGCCTCGGGACTCTGTAAACCGGACCAGGCGTCACCTCTATATAAAGGGACGACCCGGCGACGGTTCAAGGACAAGAAACAATCAACCCGTCGAGACACAGGCAAAGCGAATCCGCTCCCTGTAAATCGACGCCCAAGCAATCCCAAACCAACTAGACGTAGGCTTTTACCTTCTCGAAGGGGCCGAACTAGTATAAATCCTTTGTGTCCTTTGTGTGCCATGAATCCTTTCAAGCTAACCCGTGCGATGGTTCCATCATCAAGTCCGATAAACCGGACATCTGCCGTGTTAATTCCACGACAGTTGGCGCCCACCGTGGGGCCTGCGCACGATGGTTTCGAGTTCTTGAAAGGCGGCTTCGAAGGGTTAAAGGGTTACGCAGTCGGCCGGATGACCAAGAGTCGCCGCGGCCGGATCTACATCGACGATGCGGGTTGGGGACCGGAGGCCGATTCGATCGAATACGGGTACCGGGTCCCCTTCGGCAGCATCCAAGTCTTCATTGGCAAAATTGGTGAACCGGGACCTGAGCCGGACAGCCTCCCCAACATCGTCGAGCCGGCTCAGCGTGCGAGATCGGCCCGGATTCAGCCTGCTATGAAGCATGTGTTCGTTGGAGCGATTCACGGAGGCCAAGCCGAGGACGGATCGGGATCTGATGGTGCAACCGTCGTCTACTCAGATGACGAGTCTTCATCCGGGGAAACTGAATCTCTGTATCAGTTGCGGGACGGCCGGTCTGAGGGTGAGTCCGATGTAAACAGTATTCCGGACCCCTTCGGCCCGCCAAACCGGGTGGCGGTCTTCATGGCCGGTTCACAACCCCCGACGAACGGAACAACAGCAGAGGCTGGTGCAGGGGGAAGCGGTTCAAATCCCTCCCTTACTGAAGCTCTATCCACCTTGATCGAGGAGTTCACAGCTAAGGCAGTGGAGGTCGTAGCTCCGGCAGATAAGGAGCAACATGATGCAGCGCTTCTTCAGTTGAAAGCCCGGATCGATCAGTTAAAGGAGGATTTAAGGGCAGAAGGAGAGATGTTAGCCATAAGACAAGCAGAGTTGGATGATCAAGCCTTTCACTTGAGGATGGAGCAGGCTTCGGTGGAAGGAGTAAGGGGGCGAAAGTATCGATCCCGCCTACCGCCGGGTTACGAATCTGCGAATTTGTTCAAAACACCTGGAGCTGGGGCCAGTAATAATCCGGCCTTAAACCGGAGAAGCCCACCGGCTCGGGATGGACCAGTTCAGCAGCCCGCCGCAGAACGGGAGCGTCGGATTACATCGGTGCCTTATGTTCCTGTCCCTCCGGGACACTACTCAAACCCTTTGGATAATATTGCGGCAGCTGCAGCACGGTTGGCCGCTTTACCTGTGGAAGAAACATCCCCGGTGGCGATAGAGGCGCGCAGGGCCCAGAAACTGCTTAATACGGCATTAATACAGCAGCAAGCGTACTCTCATAGCAGGGAAAGGTTGCATTCAACACCACGTCCCAACCGAAGTTATTCTAGACATTGGGAGGAGCCAGAAGTATCTAGCAGTGAACGTAGGAGACATCAGCACAGGCAGGATAATCTGGCAAGGGCGGAGATGCCGGCCCCGGACCTAAACCGGCCTAGATCGGAGGCCAGGGAGGAAATTCGTCAGTCGACGCCGGTTCACACAGCCACTACAGGGACAGGAGCTACAGCGAGCGGTTTTGGAATACAATGTCTCGTCCCCGCCCTGCGGAGCGTTAAGTTGCCCAATGATTTCAAAGGACCTCGCAAGGTGCCTAATTATACAGCCGATTTACCGCCCGAAGCTTGGGTGGAGAGTTACGAGATGGCCATGGAGATGCTGGACGTGGATGAATCGGCTTGTGCCAAATATTTCACTATGATGCTTGAGGGCACGGCCCGGACTTGGCTAAAGGCACTACCTCCGAATTCTATCGGATCATGGGGGGAGCTGCGCAGTCAGTTCATCAAAAACTTCAAGGATACATGCAAGCAACCGATGTCGGTGATAGATTTAGCGGCATGTGTGCAAGGAGAGCAGGAGTCTACAGCAGCTTGGGTACGCAGAGTGGCAGAGATCTTGCACTCCTCAAATGGCATTAACCCAAGCACAGCAATTGTAACATTGGAGAACAATTGCCGGTTTGAATCTTTGAAATTAAAACTCGGACGGCTCAAACGGGAGTGCAATGACATGGGGACTTTAATGAGCGCCCTGGTGAAGTACGGAGACTCAGATAATACCAAGTATCTGGAGTCAGAAGGAGATAAAACGGGGAAGGCCAGCAAGTCTGGTAAACCGGCGCCGGTTAATCCGGTTACTTCAAGCTTTTTGGGCAAACGGAAGGCAGAAAATAGCTCCGATTTTGTTGCTAATACGCAGGCTCAAGGCGGTCTTCAGGTTAATCAGCAGGGTTCCACTCTCCAAACCGGCGGAGGAAACCCGGGTTGGGAGCAGGATTTGGATCAACCCTGTCTAAAGCATAGTGGAAGAGGGAGGATTGCAAGGCATTCTATAAGAGAATGCCTGTCCTTTATGAAACCAGGGAACGGCCGTTTTAATCCTCCTAACCGGCCCCCGAACGGCGGTTCAGGGCCCGGGTTTTATGGTCCGGGTTATCAAGGAAACAACTCCGGATCAGGATATAGAGGCAACGGCGGTTATCAAGGGAACAACGGCGGCTATCAATCTCGGCCAGGCGGCCAAAGTAGTCAAGGAAACTACAATGGTCAGGGAAGTCAATCGCATCATCAAGGTGGTTATCATGGTCAGGGAAATCAATCGCATCATCAAGGTGGTTACAACAATCAGAATAATCAGCAGCAGGGCCAAGGGAGTTACAATAACATAGGAAACCAGCAGCAACAGCGTCCGCAGCAATCCGGATAACAGAGTAATCCGAAGGAGTTGAGCAGCGGTCAATATCATGTTTTCACCACGAGTTTATGTAAGAGAGACCAGAAGGTTTTAAAACGAGCTGCTAATGCGGTAGAACCGGCGACGCCACAGTTTCTACGATGGTCAGAGCAGCCCATTGTATGGAGCAGAGAGGACCACCCGTTACGAGTAGATAATCCGGGACATTTAGCCTTGGTGGTAGCACCTCAGGTGGGAGGATACAAATTTACTAAAGTTCACATGGACGGAGGTAGCAGTATCAATATATTGTATTATGAGACCTTTCGCCGCATGGGTCTGACAGATAAAAAGTTAAGGACATCAAACACAGTGTTTCACGGGGTGGTCCCAGGTAAGTCAGCTTATCCAGTTGGTAAGGTTGACTTGGAAGTTACCTTTGGAGATGAGCATGATTCCAGATCGGAGATGATCACTTTTGAAGTTGTCAAAATTAAAAGTCCATATCATGCTTTGTTTGGAAGGACGGTTTATGCTAAATTTATGGCTAGGCCATGTTATGTTTATTTGCAGCTTAAGATGCCGGGTCATAAAGGCACGATTACGGTGCATGGGAGTCGAAATATAGCAGTGGAATGTGAGGAAGGTGATGCAGCTTATGCAGAAGCGGTATGTGCCACGGAAGAGTTAAAATTTTATAAGGATAATGTTGATCCGGCAGATATGACTCCGTTGAAGAAACCAACGACCGAGCATGATCCGGCTTTGAAGTTCAAGTCAGCGGAAGAGACTAAGCAGGTCGATTTTGTGCCTGGAGACTCATCTAAGCAATTCACCATCAGTGCTAACCTGGATCCTAAATAGGAAAGCGCGCTCATCGAGTTCATCCGTGAGAACCGGGATATCTTTGCATGGAAACCTTCTGACATGCCAGGTATACCGAGGGAACTCGCTGAGCACAAGTTGAATATCGATCCGAAGTTTAAACCGGTAAAACAGTATCTGCGCCGCTTTAATGAAGAGAGACGCAAAGCTATAGGAGAAGAAGTGGCCAGGCTTTTGGCGGCAGGGTTCATAGTGGAAGTTTTTCATCCGGAATGGTTGGCTAATCCGGTGCTGGTTCTAAAGAAGAATGAGAAGTGGAGGATGTGTGTGGACTACACAGACCTCAATAAAGCTTGCCCGACTGACCCTTTTGCTCTACCTCGCATTGATCAGATTATTGATGCCACAGCAGGGTGTGAGCGACTGAGTTTTCTGGATGCGTATTCGGGTTATCACCAGATCAAGATGGCAGTTGAAGATCAAGAGAAGACAGCTTTCATAACTCCTTTTGGTGCTTTTTGCTATGTATCTATGCCCTTTGGGCTCAAGTGTGCACAAGCAACTTATCAGCGTTGTGTTCAGAATTGTTTGAAGGGGCAGATAGGAAGAAACGTGCATGCTTATGTGGATGACATCGTGGTTAAATCAAAGGAGGAAAGAACAATGATAGAAGACCTCAGAGAAACCTTTGATAATCTTCGGGCTTACAGGATGATGCTTAATCCGGAGAAATGTGCCTTTGGTGTCCCGGCTGGTAAGCTTTTGGGATTCCTGGTCTCGAACAGGGGAATAGAAGCCAACCCGGAGAAGATCAAGGCCATCACGTCTTTGACAAAACCAGTGTGCATCAATGATGTTCAGCGCATAGCTGGCCGGATCACGGCGCTGAGCCGGTTTATCAGTCGCTTAGGAGAAAAGGCGATCCCGCTTTATCAAATGTTGAAGAAAACGGACCGGTTCATTTGGAGTGATGAGGCAAATACAGCGTTTGAGAATCTGAAGCATCAACTAGCGAAACCACCGGTTTTAGCTGCTCCTATCGATAAGGAGCCTTTGCTGTTATATGTTGCTGCAAACACACGGGCAGTCAGCGTTGCGATTGTGGTTGAGCGCAAGGAAGCAGGGAAGGAACATCCGGTCCAGCGCCCGGTTTACTATGTGAGCGAAGTACTCATCGAGTCTAAGCAAAGATACCCTCATTGGCAGAAATTGGTATATGGGGTGTTCATGGCAAACCGGAAACTGAAGCATTATTTCCAAGGGCATCCAATAACTGTGGTTAGTTCAGCTCCGTTGGGAGACATAATCCAGAATAGAGAAGCTACAGGCAGAATAGCCAAGTGGGCCATTGAGCTCAGTCCGCATGAGTTGAAGTATGTACCACGTACTGCTATAAAATCTCAGGCATTGGTCGACTTCATCAATGACTGGACAGAATTGCAGACTCCTGAGGAGAAGCCGGATCTTACTTATTGGACAATTCACTTCGATGGTTCGAAGCAGTTGGAGGGCTCGGGGGCTGGAGTTGTCTTAACTTCCCCCAGAGGTGATAAATTTTGTTATGTACTCCGATTATTATTTCCTTGTACTAATAATGCAGCGGAATATGAGGCGTTGCTTCATGGTTTGCGATTGGCAAAAGAGATGAATTTGAGCCGGGTTAAGTGCCTGGGCGATTCAGACTTAGTGGCACAGCAAGTTTCGGGCAAGTGGGATTCAAGGGATCCCCTCATGGCGGCTTATCGACGAGAGGTTGAAGCGGTCGCAGGACATTTCAAAGGATATCAGGTGGAGCATATAGACCGGCCGAAGAACGAAGCAGCTGACGCTTTAAGCCGGCTAGGGTCGCAACGTAAACCGGTACCACCAAACACCTTTTTGGATGAATTGCACAATCCTTCGGTTCAAGTACCTTCAGAGGACGACCTAGCTGTTCCGGACCCAGAGGCACAGTTGGTTGCAGCAACCCATGTTATTCCGTATTGGACGTTACCCTATTTGGCATATTTAAGCCGAGGAGAGTTACCAGAGGACGAAGATGAAGCACGGCAGATAATCCGGCGTTCCAAATCTATGACAATTGCCAACGGGGAGCTGCACCATCGTAGCACTTCTGGAGTATTTCAACGGTGTGTTTCAGCTGAGGAAGGTTGTGAGATTCTAAGGGAGATTCATGAAGGGGATTGTGGTCATCATGCCGGATCAAATTCTTTAGTGGCTAAAGCTTTCCGACATGGCTTTTATTGGTTAACCGCACATGCAGATGCGGCAGACCTGGTCCGCAAGTGTGACGCTTGTCAGAAGTTCTCAAAACGTGCTCTTGTTCCGGCACAGGAACTCCGGATGATACCGATAACTTGGCCTTTTGCAACTTGGGGGCTTGACATGGTTGGTCCTTTCAAGAGATCCCAAGATCAGAAAACTCATCTACTAGTGGCAGTAGACAAATTTACGAAGTGGGTTGAAGCGGAGCCTATAAGCAAGTGTGATGCGGCAACAGCAGTTAAGTTCATCAAAAAAGTAATATTCCGGTTTGGTTTTCCACACAGCATCATCACAGATAATGGCACCAACTTATCTCAGGGTGAGATGGAAGAATTCTGTCAACGAGAGCATATTCGTTTGGACGTGTCTTCTGTGGCTCACCCCCAATCCAATGGTCAGGCAGAAAGGGCAAATCAGGAGATTTTACGAGGAATCAAACCCCGGCTTATGACACCTTTACAGAGAACCCCAGGGTGTTGGGTTGAAGAATTACCGTCTGTCCTTTGGAGTATTAACACTACACCCAACCGGTCTACAGGTTATACACCTTTCTTCATGGTTTACGGCGCAGAAGCAGTTCTTCCAAGTGACATACGCCATGATTCACCGAGGGTAGCGGCCTATGTGGAAGCCATTAACGAGGAGTCAAGACAAGACGGTTTGGATAGGTTGGATGAAGAGCGTGATATAGCTGCAGCACGGTCGGCGATTTATCAGCAAGATCTGCGCAGATATCACAGCCGCCGGATTAGAACCAGGACATTCCAGGAGGGTGACTTGGTACTTCTGCTTATCCAAGATCAAACAGATATGCACAAGATATCCCCGCCATGGGAAGGGCCCTTTGTGATCAGCAAAAATTTACACAACGGGTCATATTATTTGGTGGACATTCGAGAACACAAGGATTCACGGACATCAGAAGAGGAGACGAAAAGGCCGTGGAACATTGCTCATCTACGGCCATACTACACTTGAGCCATGGGCTCCAATGTATCCTATGTATATATTATGAATAATGAATAAACCGGCACCCTCGGTAAACCGGGGGCTCAGCCTTTTCTCCATTTACATAAATTTTGCGGCAAATAACCATATCAGTTTGTTATCAAGGATTATATTTCAATGTTGGCTGGTTTTCGAAACTAATCTCTGCAGGGTATGTAGAGCTCTCGGGAACAAGAGATTATGTCTGGTTCAAGAAGAGAAAAACCCCATAAAAAGAAAAAACCTGCAGGGTCAGGAGGAACGTCAGAGGCCCCTTGGGACAGTCCGGTTTGCCCACGTCCCATTGATTGGCTATGTTATGATTCTTTGGGCTCCCTGAACAGTCGATACGCTCACGTTCAGGGATGACCTGGCCCCTTGGGACAGTCCGGTTTGCCCACGTCCCAATGATTGGCTATGTTGTGATTCTTTGGGCTCCCTGAACAGTCGATACGCTCACGTTCAGGGATGACCCGGCCCCTGGGGACAGTCCGGTTTGCCCACGTCCCCATGATTGGCTATGTTACGATTCTTTGGGCTCCCTGAACAGTCGAT
>LR738713.1:805296398-805324571 GCA_902687465.1 Secale cereale
GCCCACGTCCCCATGATTGGCTATGTTACGATTATCGGCCCCTTGAACAGTTGATACGCTCACGTTCAATGATTGGCTAGGCCCCTTGGGACAGTCCGGTTTGCCCACGTCCCAATGATTGGCTATGTTTACAGATTTATCGGCCCCTTGAACAGTTGATACGCTCACGTTCAATGATTGGCTAGGCCCCTTGGGACAGTCCGGTTTGCCCACGTCCCATTGATTGGCTGAACCTTGTTTTGAGCCTGGCAGCTCTTTGAAAAAGCCTCGACTACATGGTTTGATTTACAAGAATTGTGTGTTTCTTGATGTTTTTTGTGTTCCATAACCTTTTAAACCGAGTGGAACAGCTCCAGAAGTTGACCACCTATCTATAATGTTATAAGTCTGGGTCATGAACACCAGCGAGAATTAAAACCGGCGTTCATCATAACCCGGATCGACTTCATGATGAACCGACAAGTTGGCAGTACACGATCAGGTACAAGTTACAAATTTCTGAACCAAGATGAGAAAGATTTATCGACAAGATGAACCGAAGAGTTTCAAGGGTTTATTAGAATTGATGAAGACCGATTAAGGTGATTCTAACATCCTGACCGGTTTAAGGTATTTTGGTTACATACAATTCAGGTATCACAGTTATTTTTTAAAGATATGCTTATTAGATGTATCAAGAGAACAAGTTAATTTGTCCAGTGGTAAGCCACTAGGACATGTTTTTTGATATTTTTTATGAACAGAGCAAGGCATCCGCATCAATCAACAAGTCAACGAACAAATATTTTATAAAGACCAAATGTCGGATCACAGCGCATTAAGTTTCAGCTAAACCTATTACAAGGCATAAAAGCCAAATAATTGGAAGCATTGTTTGAAGGAATAACAATCATGATTACAACAGTAGCATTCAAGATTGTGCTTCTCCTTGCTGAGATGGTTGGCCATCGTCTTGTTCCGGAATGTCTTCCTCCTCGTGAAGCGGCGGGAAATCTGGTGCACGCCAATCAATCTTGGCCAAGGCATGGAAATATACTTCATCGTTGATAAGCTGAGCAGGATCAATATCGGGAGCAAAGGTGTGAGGACGAACCGGCGGGATTAAGTTTACAATATCGTAAACCGGTCGCTCCACCCGCTCATTCTACAAGTTATATGATGGATGGTATCGAGACAAGTCAGACTCCACCGCAATCTTGCTGGCAAGTGGACGCATCTCCTTTGTCAGAGCATAAAGGTCCTTTTCATTAAACGCTGAACCGTCCTCCTTGGTATCAGGAAATCCGGTTAACACCTCCTCCGGATCAAGGTCCGGGACCCAAGCTTTAGCCCTCGTAAGGGCCAGAAGAGCACCTCCTCGAGCAGCCGATTTCTTAACCTCTTCAAGACGAGCCGGCAGAATGGACAAACTATTCAAAGTATCCTTGATGGTTGAAGGAGCCGGTTTACCGAAGGAAGTGGCGCTGATAATCCTTTGTGTTCCAGAGTACAATTGTTCAACCAAGGTATAGCAGGCCTTCAGCTTCTTCCGTACATCATCCCCAAGATGGGAGACACGGCGTCCTACATACAACAATGAAAGTTAAACCGGCGTAGGTCACAGGTTGCAAAGATAAAAGACAGGAGTTCAGGTTATGCTTACCAAAGATAGCAGAAGTCATCAAGTCAATTTGGCGCTTTAACCCGGTCAATTCTTCAGTAACCGGGTTAAGTGCTCCTTCGGCATCCTGAACACGTTTCTCAAGATCTTTTTTCTGGACTTCAAAAGTAGTCCGTTCCTCGTCAAAGAACCTCTTCAAGTCTTCAGCAGTCTTTAAACTCACTTGAAGTTCTTTCTTAGCCTTTGAAGCGGCTGACTCAGTCTCTGTAAGCCGGCTTCGAAGTTCACTGATTTCCAGAGCATTCCGGTTCAGCTCAGCCTGTAGACAAAAGTTCAAAAACAAGGTTAGAAATTACAAGTCTCAAGCACACAACCAAGTTGTCTACTTGACACTTGGGGGCTAATGGCAGTTGAAGTAATACAGCAAAGACAATTTGAAAATACAAGTCTCAAGCACACAACCAAGTTGTATACTTGACACTTGGGGGCTAATGGCAGTTGAAGCAATGCACCACAGACAATTGGAAATTACAAGTATCAACTACATAACCAAGTTATCTACTTGATACTTGGGGGCTAATGTACGGATCAGCAGTTCAAACTACAAAGTTCCGGATTACCTACAGTAAAGCAGATAAACCGGAACTTGGGGGCTGCTATGAGATAAAGACGCGTCAAAAAAGTAAAGTCAGAAGAGGAAAACTTACTTCATATTTCTCTCTCATCAGGTTTACCAGGCTGGCTTCGTAATCCCGGCTGCTATGGAGCCGGTTCAAATATCCGGAATAGATATCTTGAGCACTCATACTCGAAAGACTGGATATATCAGTACTCCACTTCCCTTTTTCTTGAGTTATCTTTTCCGCTTTAGCTGTATGTTTTGCTAAAACGGTGGGTTCAGCTGGCGCAACATAAGCAGTGCCAGTAACCACAACATCAGGGGAAGTGGGTGCATTGGGAGGAGTAACTTCAACTTGAGCCGGATCAGGAGACGCCGGGTTAACTTGAGGAGAGTTAACCCGGGCCGGACTTGTTGGGTCTTGGACATTTTCAGCGACAGGAGTTTCAAGAGCGGGTTCTTCAACTGGAGCTGCAGAGGTACCTTCCGGAGGAACGGCTGTAGACGGATCAATCACCGGTTCATCAGCAGAAGGATCGGCAACTGGCTTATTCGCCTTGGCCTTTTTGCTAGGTTTCGGTTTGCTGAAAAACAGGAAAGACAAGTTAGTGTTATAAAAAGAAAGGGGTGTTATAAACCGGAAAAGCTAAAGAGAATTACCCCGGGACGGTCTTCAAAGGAGGAAGTTGTGTAGCGGTCGATTCGCCGGAAGAAGACAGCGGAGTTTCCTGATAGTCAGGATCAGACGGTTTAAGTGGTTTTCGGATAAGTCCGGCCTTGGGATGAAGAAGGGTCGGAGAGAGTATCACCTCAGCGCGGCGCTTTCGAACCGGAGTTAATGAGATTCCAGAGGACTCCACCGCCAGGCCACTATGGCGAGTGGTCCGGCGAAAAGCTTCGTGCTGTTGCTTCTTCAAAGTAAAATTAGGATCCAACTTAGCATAGGGGTGAGAAAATTGATATTTTCTGACAGTCCGACGGCTTTTTTGAGGAGGAGGTTCTGAATCAGAAGAAATAAGGGTTACCTCAATCTCAGCCGGGTTATCACCTTCAAGTGGTTCCTGTGAAAAGGTATCATTAGATATGAGTACAAGTACATGAAAGCAAAACTTAAACCGGAGTAAGGCATACCTCGGAGTCCGGATCATCATCCTCAGAAGGAGAACCGGCATCAACGGCTGCTTTCCTCTTCTTGTTTGCAGGGGTTTTCCGGCGAGCCTGCTTTACAGTTTTTTCCTGAGGTTTTCTCCTCCAGAAGGGGTCTTCAGCCTAAATGAAAAAAGCAAAGGCAAGTGAAAGACGGTTCAAAGAGGACGGTTTATAAAGTACAAGTTAAAGACAAACTTACTTCAGGCAGCTTATTTTTCTTAAAGTATGGGGCCAAACCAACTTTAGAGCAATCTGTTAATGCAGGATTGACAATCTTCTTGGCTGACTCCACTACTTCCGATTCAGAAAGCTTCTCCTTAGTAAACCTCTGAGGATCATCCGGTTTACCGGAGTACTTACACATCAGCTTAGGGCGCCGGCTTAAGGGAAGGATGCTCCAGGATAGCTAGCAGCGAAGGAAATCAGTGCCAATCAGACCATTTGCCATGAAAGCTCTCAGCTTGGAGAGCTGTGGCGAAAACCGGGTCCGTTCAGCAGCACTTAGCCGTTGTGGCAAGGGGTGATTCGCCGGGATACGAGTTTCGCGATAACCCGGCAAAGGATTTTCACCTTCAGGAGAGGTGTCAACACAATAAAACCAGGACTTGTTCCAGTCCTTAGGATGAGTGTGTAAGGAGGCGTGAGGAAAAACTGCACCCCTCCTTTTCTGAATGCTAATCCCACCAAGCTCTTGGTGAGGTCCGCTGGTGAATTCAGTACGCCGGTTTGCATGGAAGAAATCCCGGAATAAATCAACTGAAGGCTCCTCTTGCAGATACACTTCAGAAAATACTTGGAAATCGCAAATGTTGGAAACAGAATTTAGTCCGATGTCCTGTGGATGCAGCTGGAAGGTGGCAAGAATATCCCGGAAAATTTTTGAACCGGGGGGAGAAAAGCCTCTGGAGATGTGGTCCAGAAATACGATGACTTCCCCGGATCTAGGAGTAGGAGGGCACTCATTACCCGGAGCACGCCATTTTAGCTCAGCCTGAGGGCCTAATGTGCCGATGCTCGACAGCTTGACTAAATCATCCTCAGTCACGACAGAACGGACCCAATCGCACGAAACATACTGCTTAGCCATTTGAACAAAGTGCTGAAGAAGAGAAAGTACAGAAACGGATTATGAACGTACAATGATCCGGGATCTATTCATGTTATACGATGGTTGAAACGGAGAACTAGCCGGCAAGGTTAAACCGGCAATCATAAAACAAGTTATATCATTTCCGGTTTAAATGGCAGTTGAAGAGGAACAGTTTAAATCGTTGCATCAGTTTATATCATTTCCGGTTTATGGCATGACAATTTAAGCCGGAGCATACTTAGCGAATCTACCGAGGAGAAAAACAGGTTTCTAAATAATTGCTAAAGGGGGAAGATCTGAGTGTGCTGAGGAAAAGAAACTAATCTACAGCGGAGAAATAATTGCTAAGGGGGAAAGCTACGCAGACTTCATACCAAAAGGACGAATTTACATGTCAGACAGGTGCAGTAAAGATTCGACACATCTACAGCGGAGTAAAAATGGAAGAAGATCGAAAAGTAAGGCTACTACGAGTCACAGGTTCAAAGAACGAACAATACGAAGCTTGCTGAGAGCTCTAATGGCGGAACGGATAAATCTATAGCCTTATGACGGTAAGATCTAATCTAATACTAAGCGGAAGATCTACAGACCAGGGCCTAAAGGTCACAAGACTTCTATGAGAAACGTATCTACGAAGAGACGAAGCTTCATTGGAAGACCTAATGGCGGAAGAGCAAGGCGAAGCAATGGCGGACGCAGATCAACAGCAAGGAGGATAAACGTACCAGGGACAGCGAGAATCGGCGGCGAAGATAATCTGGTCAAGGCTCAGGTTGATGCAGCGGCCGGTCGAGGACTGGAGATCCGGCGGTCGTCGGCGGCGGTTTGAGCTCGGGCAGCAATGGAGGAAGAAGGCGCAGGAAGAGGATGAAGGGAGAAGAAGATAATGAATGGAGCATGGCAGTATTTATAGCCAGAGGTCAGATCTGAAACGACAGGAGCGAGAATCGAGGAGACAGAAATCGGATAAAGATCCCGTGATGCCTCGATCTTCGGGATAACCCTTAAAATACGCTACAGTACAGCTCACAGCGTTAAATGCGGAGATGATGTCATTGTCAGACTTTAATGATTTCGGAGGATGACGTCAGAGCCGGTTTACAAAAAGATGAAGACAGAAGAGAATTATATGAGACGACGAAGACTGATATGAACAAGTTCAAATCATTCTAGGGCCTAATGTCAGGGATATGGTTAGTAGGTATAAACCGGATATTGTAAACCGGCTTAGTTATATTGTACTTGGTTTTACTATTTTAGTAGAGACTACGGCCCATGAGATTTCAAGGCCCATGTATAGAAGTACGGTTTGTAAACCGCCAGGAGATGTAACTTGAGAGATAGGAAAGAAAAGGCAGAAACCGAGGCGGACACGATTATGAGCCGGCCTCGGGACTCTATAAATCGGACTAGGCGTCACCTCTATATAAAGGGACGACCCGGCGACGGTTCAAGGACAAGCAACAATCAAACCGTCGAGACACAGGCAAAGCGAATCCGCTCCCTGTAAATCGACGCCCAAGCAATCCCAAACCAACTAGACGTAGGCTTTTACCTTCTCGAAGGGGCCGAACTAGTATAAATCCTTTGTGTCCTTTGTGTGCCATGAATCCTTTCAAGCTAACCCGTGCGATGGTTCCATCATCAAGTCCGATAAACCGGACATCTGCCGTGTTAATTCCACGACAATACCTGAAGTAGAAATTTCCACCATGCTTGCCAATTACACTTTTAAAGGTGGAATACCTAAGAAACTAGGAGATCCAGGAGTACCCACTATACCTTGCTCCATTAAAGGAAACTATGTTAAAACTGCTTTATGTGATCTTGGAGCCGGTGTTAGTGTTATGCCTCTTTCTTTATATCGTAGACTTGACTTGAGTAAGTTGACATCTACTGAAATATCTTTGCAAATGGCTGATAAATCAACTTCTATACTTGTCGGTATTTGTGAGGATGTGCCTGGTGTAGTTGCAAATGTTACTATTTTAACGGACTTTGTTATACTTGATATTCCCGAGGACGATAGTATGTCTATTATCCTTGGTAGACCCTTTTTGAATACTGCAGGGGCTGTTATTGATGGCAACAAAGGCAATGTCACTTTTCATGTCAATGGTAATGAGCATACGGTACACTTTCTGAGGAAACAACCTCAGGTCCATAGTATCAATTATATTGGGAAAATTTCAACTATTACTATTGGAGGTTTTGAATTTCCTCTTCCTACTGTCAAGAAGACTTATGACATTCTTATTGTTGGGGACATACATATCCCCATTGAGGTCACATAGTGTTATTAGAAAATTCTCCGCTTTTATGTTATTCAGAAAGAGTTTATTAACAAGACCTGATCAACCTTGTTAATGGGCTCCTTTTGATGAGCATGAGATAGGTTAATATAGATAGCACAACCTTTTGTATCCCCCTTTTACTTTCTGTTAATTACGATAAATAAAACAAAAATAGTATTCTCTATCTCTTTCCAGACTTATCCGTGCAATAAAAAATACCCCAAAAATAAAAGTTCTTCAAATGCCCAGAAAATTAAATATGATTTTTTCTGGAATATTTGAGAATATATGGCATAGAAAACACACCGAGGGGAGCCAGCACCGGGCCACGAGGGTCCAAGGCACATCCCCTACCTCGTGGGCCCCACGTGCCCCCCTCCACTTATTCCTGCACCCATACCTTTCTTCTTCCTCCCAAAAAAAATCACCAACCTGCTCAAGCACGAGTTCTAGCTCATCTTGCGGCCATTTTCGATCTCCTTGCTCAAAGCACCATTCACCAAACTGTTTGGGGAGATTGTTCTTTGGTATGTGACTCCTCCATTGGTCCAATTAGTTTTTGTTCTAGTGCTTTATTTATTGCAAATTTTTGCTGCTGTGGTGACCTTGTTCTTGAGCTTGCATGTCAAATTTCTTTGGTCCCTAGTAGTTCTAATGCATTATATAGTATCTAGGCACTTGTAGGAGTTGTTGCTATCAATCTTGTTGAGTTTGGTTAACTTTTATTTTCAGTTACTAAAAATTTCAGAAAAATGCATAGAAAAATCTTCCAAGGTGGTTCTTCAAGGAAGCAAGAACCGAGGCTCGCGTTTCATGAGCCAGACGATGAACTACCGAGGGAAGCTGAAGTGTGGCCTTGTGAATGGCCGTCAGACGAATTTATGGTTTAGGTTGGCATCAAGGAGGAATTTGATGCATATTTGCGCAACGCTGACCTCGAGGGCTTCATACAAGATAAGTGCCCTCAATACCGTGGATTAACTGATACCTTTGTGAGAAGGTTTAAATTTTTCATCTTCACGTAATTCTCACACTGTCCTGTTTGAACTTTATGATAAATCTTACACCAAGGACTTAGAGGATTTTAATGATGCTTGTAAGCTCCCGCAGTGGAGCAGTATGGGTGATCCTCGCAAATTTGAATTTCGAGATTTTCTTGCTAGTATCACTGTGGGGGAATCTAGAGAAATCACACAGGCTACCATAGGGAGCATTCATTTTCCTGCTATTCATTACTTTGCTCTCCTTATTGGTAGATGCACAAACGGTAAAGATGAGGCTTGCCACATGTGTGTCCCTGATCTTAGTGTTCTCAAGAGTGTTGTATTAGGTGATAGACAATATAACTTGGGAGCCATTGTTGCACGTAGGGTACATCATAATGGTTTGCATGGAGATTTATTTGGTGGTATTTATGCCACTCGCATAGCCCGCCGTCTTGGTGTGCCTGTACATGAAAATGATGAACCTTTACCGCTTGCTCATTTGGATTACAATGCCATGACTAGTCACCGGTTTATAGAGAGGGATGAATAATCTCTCAAATATCGACTAATCTTTAACACGCGTCATGCCATCCCTATTACTCTTCCTGCCCCTACTTTGTCTAACTTTCAGGCAAAAGGGAGATATACTATAACCAGGGAGGAGGCAAATGAGTATCATAATATGATGGAAGCAGCCCGCCTTCGAGCTGCAGCTCAGCAGGCAGTAGCTGCTGCATCTCAGTACAACCCCAACTACGACTTTGGATTTCTGTCAGGCCAATACTGGCCATAGACCAACTTAGGCTAAAAAGCCTAAGCTTGGGGAGTACATGTTTCTCACCGATTTTACGTTCATGCTCACACACTTATTCTAGTTGTCGGTTCCCACACTCTTTCATTATACCATCCATGCTTAGTTTCAATTCTTTTTCTTAGTCTTTTTCTTGTGTGCTAGAAAAAAACCTTAAGAAAAAAATATTAGTTGTAGCTTCTAGCTAGTTTACTTTCCTTGCTTGTAGTAGTAGTAATTAAAAGAAAATCCAAAAAGATTTCTTGTTCTTATTTTGCTTGTTGGGAGCTTTCCCTTGTAAATAGTTTCTTTTCTTTTCTTTGGGGGTCAAGAGTAGAAGACCATGATTAAAATGCTTAGTGGCTCTCATATGCTTTATTGTTGATTTAACCTTGAGCCATATTACCTTGTCTTCTCTCTTGTATTAAATGCTCATAGATTCTAGCTTAGTCCAATGCACGTGCACTATTATTATTATCCACACCGTTCGGTCGTGCGGGTGAAAGGCAATAAGGATGATATATGATGAACTAATTGAGATGAGAAAAGCTGGTATGAACTCGACCTCTCTTGTTTTTGTAAATATGATAGTTCATCGTTCCTGATTCAGCTTGTTATGAATGAGACATGCTTGCAATGACAATTAGAGATCATAGCTGCTTATGCTATGCTTAATTAGCTAGGAGTTTATAATGGTCTATCTTGTGTGCCAACATGATATTAAAATGGTTGTCATGTAGTATGATGGGGTGGTATCCTCCTTTGAATGATTCAAGTAGTCTGACATGGCACATGTTCACGCATGTAGTTGAAACAAATCAACATTGTCTCCATGATATTTATATTCATGGTGATTTATATCCTACTCATGCTTGCATTCATTGTTGATTAATTTTAATGCATGTTCATGACTGTTGTCGCTCTCTAGCTGATCGCTTCCCAGTCTCTTTCTAGCCTTCACCTGTACTAAGCGGGAATACTGCTTGTGCATCCACTTCCATAAACCCCAAAGTTATTCCACATGAGTCCACCATACCTTCCTATATGCGGTATTTACCTGCCGTTCCAAGTAAATTTTTATGTTCCAAACTCTAAACCTTCAAATGAAATTCTGTTTTGTATGCTCGAACAGCTCATGTATCAACTAGGGATGTCTATATCTTCCATGCTAGGTGGGTTATTCTCACGATGAGTGGACTCCGCTCATCATTCATGAGAAAATGGCTAGTAACCGGGATGCCCAGTCCCATGCTCAAATCATAATAATTAAACAAAACTCCCCCAGGGTTGTTGATGGTTTGGACGGTACCCGTTGTTTCGGGCCAGCCGTGGAGTGTGCTTGTTGGTGGTTGGGGGAGTATAAACTTTACCATTCTGTTTGGGAACCGCCTATAATGTGTGTTGCATGGAAGATATCGAGATTCTTGGTTGTTATGTTGACAATGAAAGTATACCGCTCAAAATGTTATACATCTCTATTTAAAAATCGAGCTCTGGCACCTCTACAAATCCCTGCTTCCCTCTGCGAAGGGTCTATCTATTTACTTTTATGCTGAGTCATCATCCTCTTATAAAAGAGAACCAGTAGGAGAGCACCTCTGTCATTTGCATGTATTACCATTAATTTGCATTGAGTATGATCATGAATGGATCTCTTTTACCATGAATTACAATGTCTAGTCAGTCCTTGATCCTTAAAGGTGCTCTGCATTTATGTTTTGCGGTCTTAGAAAGGGCTAGCGAGATACCATCTTGTTATATCATATCATGATTGTTTTGAGAAAGTGTTGTCATCCGAGGTTTATTATTATTGCTCGCTAGTTGATTATGCCATTGATGTGAGTAGACATGAGACCTGAAAATTATTGTGAATGTGGTTAGTTCATGATCTTTGCTGAAAACCTGAATGCTGGCTTACATATTTACAACAACAAGAGCAAACAGAGTTTGTCAAAGTTTTTCTTTATCACTTTCAGTTTATCAACTGAATTGCTTGAGGACAAGCAAAGGTTTAAGCTTGGGGGAGTTGATACGTCTCCAACGTATCTACTTTTCCAAACCCGTTTGCCCTTATTTTAGACTCTAACTTGCATGATTTGAATGGAACTAACCTGGACTGACGCTGTTTTCAGCAGAATTGCCATGGTGTTTTTTTTGTGTAGAAATAAAAAGTTCTCGGAATGACCTGAAAATCCACGGAGAATTATTTTGGAAAATATAAAAAATATCCGCGGAAAGATCTAGGCCAGGGGCCCACACCCTGTCCACGAGGGTGGGGGCGCGCCCCCTCCCCCTGGGCGCGCCCCCTGCCTCGTGGGCCCCCTGATGCTCCACTGACCTACCCCCGGACTCCATATATTCACTTTCGGGGAGAAAAAAATCAGAGAGAAAGAATTATCGCGTTTTACGATACGGAGCCGCCGCCAAGCCCCAATCTCTCTCGGGAGGGCTGATCCGTAGTCCGTTCGGGGCTCCGGAGAGTGGAGATCATCGCCATCGTCAGCATTAACCTTCCTCCATCACCAATTTCATGATGCTCACCGCCGTGCGTGAGTAATTCCATCGTAGGCTTGCTGGACCGTGATGGGTTGGATGAGATTTACCATGTAATTGATTTAGTTTTGTTTGGATTTGATCCCTAGTATCCACTATGTTCTAAGATTGATGTTGCTATCACTTTTCTATGCTTAATGCTTGTCAGTTCTCACTAGGGCCCAAGTGCCATGATTTCAGATCTGAACCTATTATGTTTTCATGAATATATGTGTGTTCTTGATCCTATCTTGCAAGTCTATAGTCACCTACTATGTGTTATGATCCGGCAACCCCGAAGTGACAATAATCGGGACCACTCCCGGTGATGACCGTAGTTTGAGGAGTTCAAGTATTCACTATGTGTTAATTCTTTGGCCTGGTACTCTATTAAAAGGAGGCCTTAATATCCCCTAGTTTCCAATGCCAGGGTGGGTAGGACAAAAGATGTCATGCAAGTTCTTTTCCATAAGCACGTATGACTATATTCTGAATACATGCCTACATTACCTTCATGAACTAGAGCTAGTTCTGTGTCACCCTAGGTTATAACTTTTACATGATGAATTGCATCCGACATAATTCCCCATCATCGATCCAATGCCTACGAGATTTTCACATATTGCTTGTTGCTTATTTACTTTTCCGCTGCTACTGTTACAAAAACTATAAAAAACACTACCGTTACTTTTATTGCTGTTACCGCTATCTCCATATTACTTTCCTACTAAACTACCTTGCTGCAAATACTAAGTTTCCAGGTGTGGTTGAATTGACAACTCAGCTACTAATACTTAAGAGTATTCTTTGGCTCCCCTTGTGTCGAATCAATAAATTTGGGTTGAATACTTTACCCTCGAAAACTGTTGTGATCCCCTACACTTGTGGGTTATCACTTCGATGCTTTTGTTTCACTTGGCTGATAAGCACTCAACACACATATCTTCTGAAATTTTTCCAATAGCTGTGTGAAAGTGTGCTTCGGGTTTTTACCTTTGTGCTTATTGCGGCCTTTGCTTTCTTTAGCTGTGTATGCATTGGTCTCTGAATTTTCTTCCTGCCCCAATGCTAGATGTACCCATTGTAGCTTTGATGGAATTCCCGTCTTCAAGATTGTCAGCTTGAATAATTTCCTTGCTCGACGACTCAATCCCATCTTCTTCTGCGTATACATGTTCGTCTTTGGATGAGGCGGCTTGAGGTAGGTGAGTTAACACTTGATTTCCATCAAGACCAATCTGAGTTGATTGGCCATATGCCGGTGCCTCAATAAACTCCAGCCATCCTGTGTTGGCCGATTGTGCTACTGGATGAATCATGTTGCAGTCTTTGACCTCAAGAAAACACTTCATTCACTCTAGTCTTGATGGCATCGTGATCAATTATAATAATATGATTAGTTGGTGATCCAGCGACGATGTGATCACTTATGCCTAGACTGTAGGTAAACTACTTGTCCATTAACTGATACCGTGATACCGGGTTTGGAACTAAACAACCGAGTAGTGTCAACTTAACGTCATCTGATTCAACTATGCATCGATTTTCGACCTCCTTTTCCGATGCTTTTGAATTGGCTATCCCAGAGAACTTTGAACCTGGCATGTTTCTGCAACCAAAATAAATACATAATATACATCTTATCTGAGACCAAATTTTAGCCAAGCATGAAACAAACAAAGTTGTCCATATGAATATAAAGTTTAGCCGACATGATGGGACCAACTTTGGTTGCGATAAACTGTCACTCTTAGTCTCTATGAATGGCACCATATGTTGACCAACATGATTAGTGTCAAATTTATTCCTAACAAACATCTTACTCATATAGATTGGTTTCAAATTAATTAGAATCTTGGTAACGGGTGCATCAACAATATGATTTTCACCGAATCAGAAAGTAAACTGTCGTCTACTGGGTATACCTTTGTGAAGACGTTTGGTGGACACGATGGTTACACAACTGGAACAATACTTGGCTCCACTTCTTCATAATTCTCCAATGCCTCGCCTTCCTCTTCTGGATCTCATGCCATGTCTTTCGAATTTTCCAAGTAGATTTCACTTGGATGCTCTTCATTAGCTGAATGCTCTTGTTCTTAATGTTCATCATTAACCTAACTTTGTTTGGCCATATAACTTTGTTTCTGATACTTATCAATTTCTTTGGCACGGAACTCGTAGGGCAGCATGTAAACTCCCTCACATCCGAAAAAATCGAGCATGGCCAATTTGTTGTATTTACCGTTGCTTTTCTCAGTGAAGCTTGCTTCTTATGTTTTGGTACACACGACAATAACTGGCTTGATGCACTCAGCACTGGCTGGTGATGCACTCGGATGGGTCAATAAACTATGCTGGAACGATGCACTATTCTGGAACGACACTCGGTATTGAATCTATGCACTCGGCCTTAACCGTGTTGATGCTCAACCCGGTTTCAATCGAATCCACTACTTTCTTTGCTTTAAATGAATCATTCGACTCGGTTGTAGATGACTTAGTCATATTTCACTCAGTTTCAACCGAACCAACCATATTAGCCGAGTGAACCCTTTCCTGTTGATTTGCTAAAAGCATACCATGCTTGGATTGGCTCCCCCCCAATGCTTTTAGGATCTTTCAGCAATGAATTGATGTTGCCGAAATTGTGCAATTGTACATGGGGTGTATAACATGCTGCAACGATAGGTGAAGACATATGCACTGTTGTTGTATATTTTCTCTTGACGATTTGATCAACTAACAACAATTCATCTTCTTTGAAAACCCTAGCTCTTATTGCCTCATAGTCAGGAACCAACCCCTTTTCATGTTGCTCAAGGCAAAGAGCGCTAATCTTCTTATTTTGGGCTAAACATTTTAATGCAGCCGGAGCCACCTATCTCCTGCAATATTAGGCACGTCTGCTCCTATAGAATCTCCATTCACTCGGCCATAACCGTGAAGGTTAACCGAGTCATGAATATTTTTAGTTGCATATCCCGCTAAACAATTGATCTCATGAGATGCAGTATATGATGAATGAGGATAACCGGCCAAATAACTAATTGAAGCATGGACGATTCCCTCATCCATTGGCATTTTGGGGATGAACCCGCATATCGCGAGCCAGCTATTGATGGATAAAACTGTAAGACACCCTCATGTACATGAGGTGTCCTATATTGATCACTCGAACTCGTTGTGTTGTTCACCGACATATTGAAATATGTTGTCGATGCACGGAAGTTCGAATCCGTAAGTTGCATGTCACGATTATGTAAATTCCAAGCTTCTCCAACATAATAATTATCCGGCCTTTGCTCGTTAGGGCTAGTCGACATGATATATCTAGCGACACCAAAATAATGGCTATTTGCATCTATGTAAAGAGATTGATGATACATGTTACCGTTGTAGAATGCAGCCGTTTGATGACGCTCTCCTCGTAGCAAGAACAGACTAGAGACCGATCGAAGCTTATTCCCTAGCGGAGTCGCCAAAAAGTTTGTTGACACACGAACACATCACGTGTACCGTCGACGCAAAGGGTGATGCACCGCAGCTCACGTCGAAGGAGAACCGTCCGGAAGCACGATACGTAGGACAGCCGGCGGGTGCTTTTGTACACCCGAAACCCCCACACACCCGGGAGGGACCCGTCAAGGAGCGCAGTGGCTATGGGCTTCCCTAGGTCTACCTGATCGCCCCTAGGTCCTGGAGGTTCGCCGCCCTACAACAAGAAGAACGAACGAAGAACAAGAAAGAAGAAGAACACGGGAGAGAGATACAAGTAAAGGTAAAAGTGGTAGATGATTTGTTTGATTGTATGCTATTCCAATCGGCCGTTACTTCCATCATATATAAGAGGCGTATGGAATTCCCGTACAAGAAAAAGACTCCAATTCCGTCCAAATCTTTCCAAAATTAACCGAACTCAGATTTAGGAAAGTCCAAGACGATAGTTCAGTTTTTGGGTCTCACAGGCCACAAACGACCTCAGATGAAGATGCACCAAAAACTAATTTAACCGTTTTGACGATATGACCAACTCTCCTGTTGAACACTTTTCCAAATATGGCCATCTTCAATACCCTACGGGGCCATCTTTAACTTGGCTGTCAGAGTCTTACAGCAACCTTGCAGGCCGTATACTACCTAAGATGATGATGACTCCAAAATCAAAGTTGACCGTTTCGACGGTACACATAACTTCCGTGTAGAACACTTTTTCATCTCGGGCCATCTAGATAATCTTTTCAGCCCATCTTCACCTTTTGGTCAGATTGGCCTTGCCAGTTTCCACTTGCCTGGCAAGGTTTCCACGCCGGGAAGCTTTTCACTTGGCCGGCAAGCTTTCACGCCGCAAGTTTTTCACGCCGGCAAGCTTTTCACTTGGGCGACAAGCTTTCACGCCGCAAGTTTTTCACGCCGGCAAGCTTTTCACTTGGGCGACAAGCTTTTCACTCGACCGACAAGATTCCAAACCGGCAAGCTTTTCACGTTGGCAAGCTTTTCACTCAGACGACAAGCTTTCACGCCAGCAAGCTTTCCACGCCGGCAAGCTTTTCACTCGGCCGACAAACTTTTCGCCGACAAACTTCATTCAGCCGGCAAAGACCGAATAGCTCACGCGACCCATCAGATACCACCTAGGTGGGTCTGGTCCCCTGCGTCACTTTTTCACTCAGGGTCGGCCTGCAGAGTGTTACCTTTAACTTTTGCATACGAACTTAGATTGAGATGATTTATATATCAAAATCGATCGTCTCGACGAGACGAAGACAATCTATGTAGAGTGCTCCTCCATCCTAGGTCGATTTGGAGGTGTAATTGGCCGAACAGTGATCTGAACATAAATTTTAGAACTTTGAACACAGTTTCGGCCCCTAAGATGAGGTCGGGTGGCGATGACCCAAACATCAAAGTTGTTCCATTTCGATATGCAAAACTTTTCCGTGTTGAAAACCTTTTTATTTGAGGCCATATTAATTGCGTTTTGTATCATGCCAAAATCGGGTGTCAATATTATATGCATCCGTATGTAGTTCATATTGAAATCTATAAAAAAGACTTATATTTTGGAACAAAGGGAGTAGTGAAAGTCAACAATGCCCCTGTGATATAATCCTACATGATGATGTACTCGAGCACAAGAGGAGGTCCACACGAGGAGCTCTTAACATGAACAAAGATTACCAAGTTCCAACCTAGGACAAGTTCTTCTAATGCAAGTTTTCCATGCGTGCGGATGGATACATACACATACCAGATCGATCACATAACACTATGCGATTAATCTGCATATATGCTACCTCGACTCACTAGTCAGCACTGGATCGTCGCATGATGCATATGAGTTTCATACGCTTGCAGTTGCAGCTGCAGAAAGCAGCACTAGGTGAGTAGGCGTACTATTCTTTTCCAGTCTAGCTGCAATCTGGCACTTAGTTCCGACTCTTCTTAATCTGAAGCAGACATCCTTATTACTACTTGCAGATCCCGATGAATGGGTGAATGATCGAGCTCATTGGCAAATGGGAAGCCTGCACTTGTTGGATCCTGCAGCTAGCATGTCAATCAAATTTGTTATCTCTTGTCTAATCTCTCTAATCAGTCATAGACCATCAAGAGTGGAATTTATGTTTAATTAAGCTCACTGGCAGCTAGCTAGCTAGCAACTAGAGAGAATAATTAATCATATGTAAGCGAGTGGCACAAACCCTTGTTCGACGATCAGCATTTTTAGATAAACAATATGCAAGGATAAAGGAGAATATTTGAGACGAAAGATTGCACCGAATAATTTATTTGCATGGGAAAGACAGCTGGGTTTTACTAAATTTTTGAAGGATCAGAATGAATAGAATAGTTGAACAAACATGATGTGCTGAGATCTTGCACAATTCGAGTGTGTAAAGCTTTATGAACGATCCATTAGTATTCCAATGGCCAGCATGTTTGCTCAATTTGCAGAGCAAAAGTTAGCTACTGTACGTGTAGCTCACATAGATCTAGCCCATCATCCAAAGCACTGAAGCTTCCCAGTACTTGCAAATGGAACTACTAAATATGCATGACAGCAGACATGTCCAGCTACATGCATGACCTAGAAAGGCCTTGGTGGGAAATTAATAATCTACACCATGCAATGCATGCATACGCCATTCCATGCATGCATTATAAAAGAAAATTCAACCTCATCTCTCTCTCTCTCTCTGCCGCTATGCACAAGCACTAAGGCTAGTAAGAGATAGTTTATTTTGCTCTTTATCCCCATGTACCTAAAGTTACGTATTCATATGCATGAGACTGCCTAGCTATACCATACTTGTTTAACTTTGGTAAGGTAGAGAGAGAGAGAGAGAATTCTTCACCACCACCACCACCACCACCACTTGGCAAGACCAAGGTGAGACCAAGACTAGTAAGACCAACTTTTACTGATTGATCCCTTTCATCAATATTGACATAAAGTTGCACCTGCAGCCATACATGCACCTGAAGTCCTGAACACCCCAAGACACAAGTGTTGCTCATTTTGATAACCTCCAGCCAGCTCCAATCCACTGTTTTGTTTGGTTGCTGATGAACCAGTTGCCAAGAAGTGCAAGCCTTCCAAACAGTAGAGACATACAGTGACCGTCCATGATGCAGTCCACATCAGCGCCTAGGGTTTCCAACTTTCCTCATGCATGAAACGACCCATTCATTCTCTCATCGCCCCTCACTCCACCTGACCACCTATGGTACTAACCAAGCCAAGCTAGGGGCCAGCCACACCCATACATCCACCTCACACACATTCCCTTGCAGGCTAAGGAACTGATCTCTCTCCTCTCTCTAAGCTTCCTTCTCTATCTCATCTCCATATGTTTCACATCCCAAATATATATATAATGCAAGCACAGCACCACTAAGACAAAATATAAATAAAGAAAGAACAAGGCTAGCTACCACCCTTGCCGCCCTCCTTTTTATTCCTCTCGCTTTCATCCCCCCCTGTCCCTCTCTTTCCCTTTCTTCCATCTTCCCCCTCCCTCCCCCAGCCCTCAGCTCCTTGTGAGAGGAGAGGAGAGGAGAGCTCCATTCTTGTGTCCAGAGAGAGCAGAGCAGAGAGATCTATTGGCCCAGCTGCTAGTGGGTGGTGTTATTCTCCATCGATCCACCTTTAGCCCTCGCCATCCACCCCTTGCTTGCATGATCCCCTCCCTAAAGCACCTATATACCCCCTGCCTCTCTCCCGGCCCTCTCCCGCAAAGAAGCAAGGAGGAACAAACAAACCGAAAAGGAAGAAGCAGCCACTCCAAGTAGGAAAAAGATCAAAAGAAACCAAATTCTATACCACACCACCACCACCACCACCACCATGGTCTTTTCTTCGGTTCCCCTCTACCATGATCCACCCAATTGGAACCAGAACCACAACCAGCAGCAGCAGCAGCAGCAGCAGCAGGTGAATTGCCTTTTCTCTCTTATAGATAGATGGATGGCTTCTTTGTGAAAAAAGAGCAAAAAACCAGCTGGGGAAATGGAGAGGAGATATTCCTCTGCCCTCTTTTGCGAATTAAATCCCCTTCTTGAATATTCACACTCCCATGGCTTTTTAGTTGCAACTTTGCTAGTTTTGTGTGATTGTGATTAGTTTCGCAGCTTTGATTCTCTTGCTTTTCGAGCGTGTTTTGATTGTAAACCATGGTGCTTCCAGCTCCAGCAGCAGCAGCAACAGCAGCAACTGAGCCACCATGGCCAGATGTTTGCAAGCGGGGGCGGCGGCGGCGGCGGGGTGGAGATGCACCACCACCAGCAGCAACAGCAACATCAGCAGTACCAACAGCAGCAGCAGCAGCAGCAGCCGCACCAGCTGCGGCCGCCGGTGCCGCCGCCCGGGGCGTTGATGGCTCCGCGGCCGGACGGCATGGGTAGTGCAGTTGTTTTGAGCGGCGCAGGTGGTGGTGGTGGTACTGGTAGTGGTGCCGGCGGAGGTCCGACGGGCGGCGCGGTGGTGCGTCCGGGGTCGATGACGGACCGGGCGCGGATGGCCAAGATCCCGCAGCCGGAGCCGGGGCTCAAGTGCCCGCGCTGCGAGTCCACCAACACCAAGTTCTGCTACTTCAACAACTACTCCCTCACCCAGCCCCGCCACTTCTGCAAGACCTGCCGCCGCTACTGGACCCGCGGCGGTACCCTCCGCAACGTCCCCGTCGGGGGTGGCTGCCGCCGCAACAAGCGCACCAAGTCCTCCAAGTCGTCGTCTTCTGCCGCGTCGGCTTCCGGTGGCGGGACGTCGTCGTCCACAACATCGTCCACTACCACGGCTGGGGGTGGCAACGGCAACGGCAGCAGTGCGGCCGCGGCGGCCGGGGCCATGATGTCGTCTCAGGGCCAGGGGCACGCGCAGATGCCATTCTTTGGCTCGTTGCACCCGTTGGGCGGGGGCAGCGGGGATCACTACGGCACCGGCGCGTCGAGGCTAGGGTTTCCCGGGCTGATCAACTCGCTGGATCCGGTGGACTACCAGCTCGGCGCAGGCGGTGTCGCGGCCGCCGCCATGGGGCTGTCCGAGCAGTGGCGTCTGCCGCAGATGCAGCAGTTCCCCTTCTTCGGCCGCGCCGACGGCATGCATCAACAGCAGCAGCAAATGGCTGGCCTTTACCCGTTCGACGCCGCTGACGCGTCCGGCTTCGCCGGAGAGATGATGGGCGGCGGCGGCGGATCCAAGCAGCAGGTGCCCGGATCGGCCGGGCTGATCACGCAGCTCGCGTCGGTGAAGATGGAGGACAACCCGCCGTCCAACAACGCTATGGCGGGCGCCGCCTCGGCGAGGGAGTTCCTCGGCCTCCCCGGCAACATCCAATTCTGGGGCGGCGGTAACAATGGCGCAGGCAGCAACGACAATGGAGGAAGTCACAGTAGCGGCACCGTCGCTCCAGGCGGCGCCGGCGGAGGAGGCGGCTGGGTGGTGGATCTCTCCGGGTTCAACTCGTCATCATCAGGCAACATGCTGTGACTGAGGACGGCCGGCCGCCATGGCCGCGCATGCATGCATGGTGGAATGGAGTCGATCTCCCTGCAAAAGGTAGCCCTATATATACAAGCTCCGAATTGAAGCTTAATTTTAGCCATGGCTTCCGATCGATCGACAAAGAGAAATGAAACAATGGAGAGGTGTGGTGGCGCATACAAGATCTTTGCTGATCGATCGAAATTAGTTCTATTCTACTCTCGAGTGAGTCCAAGCTATATCTCCATGCATGCTGTTCTTGTACCGTCTTAATTAGGTTCTTTCTTGGTACTCCTATTGTTTATGGTGATGGATTTTCTACATTCTTGGGTCTCCTTAATTCTCCAATGTCATTGTAATGCACGTTAATTGGTACCAAGTTTACTAGCTTGGTGCAATTAATGTGTTCATGGTGGAAGATTATATACTTATATAAATATATCTATGAGCTAGAATATCGAGTTGGTTTCAGTATATTGGTGCAATCTTCATACTCAATGTATGAGTAGCTTGGAATGTTGATACTCACTTATTTGTATGTGCTTTGTGTATATGTATGAAATTGTTTTAGTCCATGATGCATGCATGCTTGCAATTCCAATCGACGTTTATATCATGAGGTTTCATTCATCATTGGATTGAAAATATCCAATATAATGAATTTAACCTACCATTTGTGAATGATATAATTAGGTTGATTGTCATTGCTATCATCTAGTAATTTGCAAGTATTCCCTAGAAATTTAGTTTATATGTGCCCATTTATCAAATCTAGTCTTGCTCATGGTACTCGAATTCTCTTATAAGAGCATGCGTAGTTGGATAGACAGGCACCCTATTGCTAAAACAGATTAATTACTAAGCTTGTAACCAAGCTATCCTCTGTTAACCATCTTCTTGTATAGTTGCATGTAGACATGTCTATATTTTCGTGCATGAAACAATTTATACACATTGCAAGCACTGAATACAAGACCATTAGCCACCTAGGTTGATGTGGAGGGAAAGCATGCAAAGTAACTTCTGAAAGCTAGCTGCTAGAGTGGTAGCATTCCTAGCTCATTTAGGCACACAATGATTACAAATGCAAATACTTTCCTCTATATTTTAGCTAATTAAGGCAAAAGAGTGCAGCAAGTGTAAATCCTTGGAAGCTCTAGCTGGTTCCATTTCTCCTCTTTTGAGAGAAAGCATCACACCCACATACACATTATTCTGGTATATAAGCAGCAATAGTGCCAGTGATCATGATCATTAGTAGAACTGTAATAGTGTAATACTACTAGTACTAGTAATAGTGACCCACCTCTTCATGCATGCATGCATGCATGGTCCTGATCTGCTCTCAAAATGGTGTAGGTTCCTAGGTTTCCAAGCACTAATCTCCATTCAAGGCCTTTCTCCTGCCAATATAATCATGGCATGTCCCCACAGTGCAGGCAGAGAGAGACATGAGTGAAGCTAGCTAGGGGCCAGTGATATATGGTGCAGCAGAGGGGAGGGGTGGCTAGCTAGCAATCTCCTTAGTTGTGCTCAAAGAATATGTTTCTTACGTTTCTTTTGCCGTCTTTAACTTTAGCCAGCTTCGTCGGTTTCGAGGAAGCAACTTTACATGTCTAGATGTTTGAAGCCAACCATTGACTGCCACATGAAAGTGTACGCGCGCATACCCCTGCTGAAACTGCATGCAGGTTTCATCTTTGGTGCACTTTTGAACTGTCTGCTCCACTCTAGCTTAACACAAGTTTATATATTCTCCACCATATCGTACACTCGTAGCTACTCCCTCCGTTCCAAAATAGATGACTCAACTTTGTACTAACTTTAGTACAAAGTTGGGTCATCTATTTTGAAACGGAGGGAGTACTTGATTTTTGTGGTACTCCTCCGGATCCGTTCCAAAATACTAGAAGTTTTATGGTTTTCCTAAACCAAACTTCTTTAAGTTCAAGTGTGACCATGTATATAGAAAATATATTAACATCTACAATGTCAAACATATATAGCATGAAAATATATTTTATGATGAATCTAATGGAACTAATTTGATATTGTAGATGTTTGTATATTTTTCAATTGGCTTAGTCAAACCTAAAAATGTCTGAGTTAGGACAAACCTAGAACTTCAAGTATTTTGGAACAGAGGGAGTAATAAGTAGTGGTACAATATTGCAAGTTCTTTTAGCCTTTTCAACCAGAATACAAGTCTTACATTTCCAATGATCTTATTTCCCTTATGTTTCTCCTAATTAGAACTTGACTATTTTCGTAAAGAATTTGGCTTATATATAACTCTAGCAATTATTAATTTTGCGAGAAAAATAGCAAATAATATTCTTATAAAAAGGAAATTTAGAAATAAAATAAAGGTGTAACATTGACACTTTTATTCACACCATAATTCTCGTGTCCAACTCTAACATGGCATAAATTTTGAATCAGAGCGGGTACATACTACCAAAGGTTGTAAAAGAAATGTTGTTGTGACCATCAATAGATAAAACCTAGTATTTTAATAGAAGATACCGTCGACATAAAAAAATTGCGGAGTTCTCAATTTATTGACAATTTGAGGTGCTTTTCAAAATTATGTGCCATGGCTGTAAATTTTTTATGTAACTACGAGACTAGAGAAACTGTGAGGTACATGCAATATTAAACTCCCTAGTTGCAAAGGAAACAATATATTACAAGAAAATTCTTTATTTCCCACTAAATTTTAATCTAGTTCCGGATAAGCGTGTTTGACAATTCCTTGTGCACATGCTGAAAAAGACTATATTGTTCCTAATGCCTGAAAATTCAATTATGAGGACGCTAAGTATGCTATGCAACTTCAAAACACTAGTGGAATTACTAGAAAATGCTTCTAATGAGCAGCTCAAAATACTATGGGCCAACCACTAGGGAATCATTAATGGTATTCTCAAGTAGTGACTCTAACTGGAAACTAAATTTGCTTGTAAATCAAGTTCATATGTATACATAATATTTAAAATTCATATTTCACCTGCTAGTTCATTATCTCCCTATTGAGTCCCCTTACAATTGGATATCTTCTTGATTTATGCCATCATTTTTGTACTTCGGTGCTTCATGATCATCATGACTGCTGAAATACACCCACCACTAAATGAACTTCATGAATTTTCATGAACTAGACTCTCCTCTCCTCTCCTCTCTCCTTATTTTAAGTTGGTTCTTGAAGCATCGCTCCTAGCTAGAGACAACAACGTCGGAGAAGCGCAAACATGGCTAAGAAGAGGAAAATGAGATCATCACGATAGATGTGGATCAGGGCGGAGTCTCATCGGCACCACTAGCAAGTGGTTGGTGGCGACACGCGTAGGAAGGCGACAACGCCATTATCATAGCGAAGGAAAGGATAGATAAAGGAAAAAAACAAGAAAAGTAGCCCTAGTGAATTCTACTTTGTAAAGCGTCAACGTAAGCCTTAGCGAAATCTGGAAAGGTAGGGAGTATAGTGTTAAGATAATCGTGCGTATATGCAAATGTCTGATGTCAACATTTTCTTAGCGGAACCCATGTATGATAATAGCTGGCTGGGAGAGATAAAATAGATAGAGAGAAATCGGCATTTCCTTGGATATAGGAGAAGATCAGGTATCTTCTCTTCTTCTCAATTTGTGGTTTCTGAATTCTGTTGTGCGGTGCTAATTTTACAATTCCGATAAAGAGGGATTTAAGTTAATACAAGCACCATGGTGTCTGCGTGGTTAGGATGCATGCATAAAACATCCAACAATCAACATCCACCACCATCAAAGACAACACTTGGACAGTGAGAAACGTGCTCAAGGCTTAAAAAGGAATTAGCTAGATCGTGGGTATTTGGACACGTAAAGGTAGCAGGGTTTAATCGAAGCAGTGCGCAAAGTGTGCAAAGGCGGGTCTCATGTGAGACCCAAAAAAAAGGCTAAAGGGGCAAACAAGAACTAAAATAGGAACTTGTTTTGCAAACAGGATCGTCATAATCTACATGTTGAACATAGCCTTAAACCTTCAGCCACATGATTTCCAATTACTTATACTTAAAATGAGATTTTAGAGACACAATATTGTATATTTTTTCCCAGCAGAAAAGTATGCTACAATGATGGACAATTTATTGTGTATATCACTCTTTTGCCATTTCTCCAGATGATGGGGACAGAACTGGACGACAGATTATCTTCTCATCCACTATACATGCAATAAGTATATCAATCAATTGACCCTGATATTTAGTGGACATACACACCATTTTATTTATAAACATGCATCTATAGAACTGGCCGACGGCGAACAAGAAACATGCTCATGCATATAGCCGTTCATGCCCAAATACGTGAGAGCAAAATCTTGTGGCAAGTCACGTAGGAGCTCGCCAATCAGTCAGGGCAGGGACACTGGGACAATAGCGAATACTAGCTCGATCGGTCATGCACCTTTGCTATAGTTGGGTAAGGTGAAAAATGGAGTATAATTAACTAAATTACTCCTAGCTATGCTGTCACCGTGGTGAGTATATGCAAGCTCAGCCCCACATCGTCTCTCTCTTTTACCGCACCGTGCGTGTGTGTGTGTGTGTGTCTCGTTGTTTAGCTGTCGCTGTCTGAGGGAATCTGGGTTTTCGTCTGCTTTCGCCAAGCCCAATGCAGTCCACCCCCTCTTGGGGAGGGAATAAAGGGGCCTGACCTCACCTTGACCCCATATGTTTATATGTTTGGATTTCATGTCATCCAGGTCATCTTTTCATTAAGATGCAGAAATTAATTGGCATGGTCCTGTTCACCACTGACCCCACTAACTAACTAACATGAAGGTCCAGTTCCTTAATGAGTTTTACAAAAAAAGTCCTTGTCTGCAAAATGGATTATCTATGGATTTCTGCGCAAGTTTATATTTTTCACATAAAGTTCATATGATATATATAAATATTCCGGAACACATTTGTGTTCTTCCTGAAATTTGGATGACCACAAGAAAAATGCTCTGGTTTGACCAAAAGTGTAACCAGTAGAGAATATATGAGAAAACGAAATGAGAATGTGATTCTTGAATTTTTCTGTCAGACAAATACAAAAAGATCTAAACTTGCATACACGGAATTTTTACGTGAAAGGTACGGCAACTTATGGTGGAGAAAAGAATATGCATATTCTCCTAATTTCGATCTGATTTAGTTAGAGAGGGTGCACTTTTTTGCGAGAAAAAGCAAGCATCTGATTAAAGAATATGTGTAATGAATGTATTACCAAAACTAGTTATCACTTATAGTGTTATTATATCCTTCATTCTTGACTTGACATTACTCTCTTTATTGTCCAGGCACCTGAATTGTACGAGAACATGCATGTGTTGGAATTTAAGAATATCTTTTGTGATGCATGGATGAGAAAGTAAATATATGATAATCAACATCATTTGATTGTTTATTTGTCTCAAATAATTTTTTATTTATCTTGATTTGGACTCACCATAAGTTTTATATGTTCTAAAGCTCAAACCCATCTTAATAGCTCTTTTCAAGTTAACCAGCATCCCTAAAGTAAGTATCGGACACAAACCCATGTAATGAAGAACATAGTTCATTGCATTTTTATTTTACGGACCTACCATTTAAAAAAATGGTACGAAATAGTGCGGCTAATTAAGTGGGCATCATTAACATTTTGTGAGGGATATTCTACTTGTGCCAAGCAATATGCATTTAGCTAGAATCAACATGATTGCCTTTAACATGTAATCATATATCTTAACTTTGACAATACAACCCTTGACGCGGCACCCTCAATTTATTGTCGTGATGATTCCTATTCATTGTACCTCCAAGTACTTGCGTCCTCCATGTACAAATACTGAACTAATACTCCTACAGTAATAGTTATTTCTTTCTGGGTCTTTGAAATGTCAATAATTTTTCATGTGTTGCACAATATCAACTACTCGTGGAAACCTTGGGATCTTCTTTACGGTTGGAGTGAAATTATATCTATATGCCACATGATCGGGCCTGTTTGGTGCACAAAAAATTGGCTTGTTTAGGACAATAATAATAAACCTAGACTACAATCTTCGCAGAAAGAAGAGCTAGACTTCAATGTTGATCTTACAATTTGCTAGAAAGAAAACAATCAATACACTGTGTGCACCCATCTTCTATCAGATCTAATCTTGGGTGCTCGATCGCTCGCTTTTCCCATGCAGCCCATGCATATGTAGAGATCTATATCGGGATGAATGGATGATGGGCTACCTAGCCACTCTAGCTTTCCACTGCTGTCGATCCCGGGCAACACTGCATGTGCCGACATTTCTCTCTCGAGAAATTCCCAGCCACCAGCACCAGAGCTTCAAAACCAGTAGGCATCCACCAGTACATTCATCTCTCCTATCTCTCTCTCATCCATCCATTCTTCCATGCACACACACGCACGATGGGATCTAGAGAGAGAGATGAGGAGGATTTTGGTGTGACGTTCAAATCGGAGATAGGTAGCTACCTAGCATCATGCACAGGACACCAGGTCGGGGGTATCAGATTCCTGTGTCAGAGCGTACTACGAATCGCACGCATAGAGAGGATCAAGCTGAGGGAAAAAAACGATACAGCAGCTTTAGCTTTATACACCACCGAGTTTGTGAGCGCCTTTCTTTTTCTCTTCGTCCACGGGGCCCTACCCTACGCTACTCACCCAGTCATGTCTATGTAATCTGTGTAGTAGTAGGAGTGGTACCATTATTTACTTGTCGTAGCATATGGTACATTCATATGCTTGCAAGGCTTCCTCTGTCTTTTTATGGCCTGTAAAAAGTTGGCCACCGTGAAAGCACCAGCAGTAGTTTTTATAGTTGCAATCGTGTCGCCTTGTATGCACATGAGTGTAGATTCTGTGGTTAATTGGGCTCACGTTGCATCACATGAGCACAATCATGGACTACATATATGCATGGTCCAGTGCACCCCTTGCGTGCATGATGCAACACATATTGCTGTACATAAGGATCCAATCTCCCTCTCCAACAGCTACTCTCAAGCATTATATATACTAGTATATGTATGCATGACAGCATGAGTGTATACTGATTAATTAGTTGGCCCACGGAAGGCGCCAAGGAATGTAGAGTATGCTCCATATTGTATGTTAATCAACTTCGATCTCGCAAAGCAGAGATCCCGATGCTGACTAGCTAGCTACACCTCAGGAAGAATCTGATTCCCTTTGGCCGCATATGTATGTACGTATGTAACAACCTATAAAATTATGCCTACAGGCTTAGCTACCTTGATTTCCATTCTTTCTGAGATTCTGGTCCTGTCGTGTGTCTATATCTAAGTACCATAAAATCTAGATTGATTCAAAGGACAAACGGCCATGCCATCCATGCAAGGTAATCGCACCTTAAGTAAGAGTATATAATCACGTGGTTTACCATCCCGCCCACTGTGCTCCTCCGACACAAATGTTCGGACCTGATCTCATATCGTGTAGGATAACCTTCATTAACCTGTGCTGTTAATCTAAGCACCTACTTGACTGTTGGTGCTCACTTACTTGTGTTATTTCTTATAGCAAAGTGCCTCTTTATTTGCCACCAGTAACAATTACATCATCAACCAAAAGTGGTATGCTACTTGGTGGATCATCCCAAACCAAGTGGCTGGAGGAGGGATCCACTAGCTAACAATTGCTCAAAGGTTATTTTCACAAACTCCCGCCTTGTGCTTTCTAGTAGCAATCTTGATACACCAAAAAAGTTGGGCTGCCGAATTGCACATCCAACATCCGTCTATATTATCCGAGTTAACAAAAATCCCAATTTACAGCTAGCCTATAGAGTTCGCACAAAGGTAGGGGCAGTCCGAGTGGAGATGCCGACAATTCGGCCATATGGGCCTGAGGCGCCATACATCCAATCTTGGCAATAAAGCATTACATTGTTATCTCGGATCACATCACCAATAGTACGGCAAAGCAAATCATGATCGAAGGAGGTGCCTACACCAAGTTCGACAGTACCTGGTGATGGGTTGATTTTGAGTTTTGGCTCATAAATAATTCAGCCAGAACTGCAATTTAGTTATTTCGGTCTCATTTCAGACAAAGGGCTAAATTTGTT
>LR738713.1:805324688-805466758 GCA_902687465.1 Secale cereale
TCCTTTGAATATTTTGAAATTAATTTGAATTTCTGTATAATACTAAAATGACCGAAATACTTATTTTGTGCCGTCTAATAGCAATCTTGATCTATACACCAATGGCATGGGGCTGCTGAGTTTCGCCATCCAACATAGTATGAATTAAAAATTTAATATAACAAGCGCCCAATTTGCAGCTATCTACAGAGTACGTACAAGGGTAGCATGCTGAGTCGAGGTGCCGACACTTCTCACATGTGGGGGTTAGACGTCCAATGTAGATCACATTTCACAGTGACAATAAAGCTCTCCATTGGTATCCTGGATCATATCACCAATAGTACCACATAGCATATCATGATCAAAGGAGGTGTCTAGACAAAATTTGATGGTGCAAAATACCTGGTGATGGCTGGTTTTGAATTTAGGTTCAGAAATATTTCGGCCACAAGCAATATTAAGTGTTAATCTTTGCATTCGAAAAAAGAAGTGTTAATCTTTTGCGCCTACGTGGAGGAGAGGACACATACTGCTGTAGGTTCCTCTCCTAACCAATTTGCCCGTAAGTTCAGGATTACCAGTTACTGTCCCTTCAACCTGCAAGCTTCGTGCAGCTGCACCGCTGCGTGAGATTCATTCGTCGACGTCAGTATTCCATTTCCTCATGCAGTTTGCACACTCATAGGCCACGTACCATCGTCTCTTCGCTAAAGACTGTATGCATGCATGGCCCCTCCCCGTCCGTATGCGTTGAGTCACAATCTATTGACGACTGTTCAGGATAAGACATGCAGATGCATACAGATGCGACCAGAGCCCAAAAATACTGTATGTACGTAGTCCTAGCTACGTGTGCGTTCCCAGGTGGATGGAGGACTGGTTTGTCGGGGCACTCGGAGCAATTGGCTGCCCAGATTATTCCCCGTACGTACGTCAACCCCTGCGTTTCCCGGCCCGGCCGTGCGTCGACCAACCATTCAGCACGTCCAACATCCGTTGCTGTAGGTGCAGGATGAGCTCAACTGAATTCCCGGCCGTCTCCAACGACATCTATCCGACGTACGTACGCACGCACATCTTCCGAAGAATACCAACGTCGGTACTCAGTACTGACGGAACGGACACGACTGTTACGCATGCGGTGAGCGCCGGACCGGCCAGTACGAACAGATCGACATGCATGCTCATGTCGACGTACGTATACGTACAGGCTAGCGTCTTTATGCATGCTGCTGTCAGATATGCATAGCGATAATAATGGGACCGATGAGGCCGGGCAGGCCGGGGGGTTGGGCTAGGTAGCTAGGTACGTAGCTTTGGCGCCGTCCCGTCGCTGCCACGGCCGGGCCGGCGAGCTGACACTGACAGCGGAATCTCTCTCGGACGTCGCGCGGGCGCGCACACATCATCATCGCACACACACTCACACACCCTCTCATGTCTCGACCACATGTACGTACGTACGAGACGAGACGCTGCGTGCGTGCTCGCTTTAGTCGTGGTCGAGGATGCGTCAAGGAGAAGCCTCCCTGCCTCCGCCCCCACCAGTGGACCGACCCGGCCACAGATTCGGATCGTCCCTGTCTGTCTCTCGCCTCGAATCCCCATCATATCCGGCCACCGCCCGCCCGGCGATAACGGGCCGGGGTCGGCTTCAGTCAGGCGTGTGGCCAGCCACGGCCAGCAGCATCTCTCTATGTATCGTCATACTTATCGTGCATGCATGCGCCTTTAATCAGTCGGTCTCTCCGCGCTGCGCCACCTTTTTCCATGGGGGCGACGGGCCAGCGTGTGGCCGGCCTCGTCGTCGGTGCACCGCCGGCCACGTACGTGCGCTGGCTGGCTGGCTGCGTCGTCGTGGGTCAATCAGGAGCTCGTGCCGGACACGAAACACGCGACAGCAACGTGCGCGGCGCGCCTACGTACGTGCATGGTAGGCGCGTCATCAGGTCGGGCTATAGCTAGAGCTAGAGCGCGCGCCGCCGCACGCGAGACGTGCCGTTTCCCGCCACGCCACGCCGTGCCCCCGCTCGTGATTCCTCGGGTCGGTGTCGCATGTCGTTGCCGTGCCGTTGCGCGCGCGACGGCGCCCGCCATCCACAGTGGGCCGGTGCTGGGTGGTGGCGCTGCCGCCAACGTTTCACCTGGAATCTTTGGGCAAATTGCGGGCGCGTCCCGGTCGCACACCACACCGTGGTTACCGTCATCGACTTGGTACAATATTGCTAAATCTCAATCTCAGTCGACTAAGAGCATCTACAGCCGGCTGGGCGCCTCAATCGCATGGACTGACGGTCCGGTCGATGACCGATGACCGGTAAAAAAAAAGCGATCTAGACGGGCCTCTAATGCCTGAGCTGACTAGCACTTTCATATTCAACTTAAATATGGGGCGAATATGAGGAGGTCTGGGTGCGTTCGTCACATCGAATCCGACAGGCCTACCCCATCACAAATTGCATCAAACCCTTTCCTCTCCTCTAGCCTCTCCCTCCTACCTTTTCCGCGTCCGAACCCTCGTCGTCTGCCACCCTTACTCCCCCATCCTCGCCGCTGGTCCGAACGAGGGAGAACAAGAAAGAGGAGAGGTACAAACTCATGTTGGATTGGTAGCGGACAAGGGCGGAGAAGAAGCTGGAAATTGAGGGAGAAGAGAGTTGGAGAAGCAAGAGGCGGCGATCAAATGTGAGCTCGAGAAAGCCAAGATATTGGAGAGATTGAGCTTGAGAAGAAGAGGTTGCAAATCCCATGGGACGCGAAGGATATGAAGATCAAGTTGGCGGACGAAAACCTCTTGGATGAGCAAGCAAAGAAGTGGCTTGCGAACAAGAAGAAGGAGATCAACGATCGTAGGCAGTAAGAGGCGGCGAGAGCGGCTACTGCAGCAGGCGAGCATGCGGCAAGGATGCGGGCAGAGTATGCGACCCGGATGTAGGCCGAGCATGACACTATGATGGCCTCGGAGCATACGTCATGAATGGCGTCTGACGAGTGATCCGGCCAGTCAGTGACTGGTCCGTCACGCTCGGACATTGGTTTTATTTTGGCATGTATGGATTGTTGAACTATGATTTATTTTGCTCTGTTTCGAACTGTTGAATTCAGACAATTTTGCATCGTATGATCGACGTGCATGGATTGTATGGATTTGAGGTTCCGAATTTGAGGTTTGTGGATGTGTGGCAGCCCATATTAGGGGCCGCCCGGCCTTATACTCGGACTTGCTCCAACGTGTATAGGAGGGTGTATTTGCTAAGTCCGGCTATAGATGCTCTATCTAGAACTGGATGTAGCTAATCTAAGCTCCTATACATCCGTGGACATGCCCTGACAGCATCAAATCTTGGCATTTGCAACCACGGTCCCTATTTTAAAAACACCAAATCCATGCAAACGCATGCACGTCGATCTTTTTAGACAAACATAATTTTGGTGCACACAAATACATATAGTTCATGCTTAATAGTACATGATCCAAACATAGTACAAACATAAATATTGTTCATAATGCATAATTGATAAATTAGAGGCAAAGTTAATTGATTCCAGTATGGACCCACATATGCTCCACAAGATTATCGAGAAGTTGCATATGAACATGTTGATCTCGCGGTTGTCGATGCATCTCTAGAAAGTTGGCAATGCTATCTGCCTCTTGCCCGAGAGATGGATCTGAAGGCTTCTCGAAATCATGCGTGTGTTGCCCCTTCATCCTCATCCTCGACAATCATGTTGTGCAAGATTACACAACATGTCATGAGCAAACAAAGTGTCTCCGATTCCCACATCATCGCAGCTCCACGAACAATACCCCAAGAGCATGGAGCACTACAAACGCCCTCTCCACATCCTTCCTAGCCGCCTCTTGCATTGTTGCAAAGCGACTTAGTTTGTTGCCTTGGGGATCAGGTATAGTCTTCACAAACACCATCCGTTAAGGATAGATACCATCGGCAAGGTACTACCTCATGTTGTAGTTGTGTTTGTTGATGGTATAGTTACATGGTGGAGCTTCACCATCACAGAGTCTCTTGAACAAAAGAGATCGTTGGAGCACATTGATGTCATTGCATGAACCTGGCGTGCCAAAGAAAGCATGCCAAATTCACACAAGTTTCGCGATGTCGCTGCTTCAAGTATGATGGTGGCTTCTTGGACGTAACCTCGATATTGCCCGTGCAAACCTATTGGGCAGTTCTTCCACTGCGAGTGATGCAATCAACTGAAACCTAGCGTACCGGGGAATCCTCTTACTCCTCCAATTGCCATCAATTTTTCTGTGTCCTCCACAGTTGGCTCTCTCCGATACTCATGTCTGAACACCTTCACCATAGTGCATGCAAATTGCACTATGGTGTTCATGAAGGAAATATGCCCTAGAGGCAATAATAAAGTTGTTATTTATATTTCCTTATATCATGATAAAAGTTTATTATTCATGCTAGAATTGTATTAACCAGAAACTTAGTACATGTGTGAATACATAGACAAAACATAGTGTCCCTAGTATGCCTCTACTAGACTATCTCGTTAATCAAAGATGGTTATGTTTCCTAACCATAGATATATGTTGTCATTTGATGAATGGGATCACATCATTAGGAGAATGATGTGATGGACAAGACCCATCCGTTAGCTTAGCACTATGATCGTTTAGTTTTATTGCTATTGCTTTCTTCATGACTTATACATGTTCCTCTGACTATGAGATTATGCAACTCCCGAATACCGGAGGACACCTTGTGTGCTATCAAACGTCACAACTAAAAGATCGTGGATGTCGCCTAGAGGTGGGTGAATAGGCGCTTTAAAATAATTATGGTTTAGGCTTGAGCAAATGCGGAATAAACCTAGCGGTTATTTTGTCAAGCACAAAACCTACAACAACTAGGCTCTCCTATGTGCACCAACAACTTATGCTAAGCAAGATAAACAACTAGGTGATAGCAAGATATATGACAAGAAACAATATGTCTATCACAAAGTAAAGTGCATAAGTAAAGGGCTCGGCTAAGAGATAACCGAGGCACGCGGAGAAGATGATGTATCCCGAAGTTCACACCCTTGCGGATGCTAATCTCCGTTTGGAGCGGTGTGGATGCACATTGCCCCCGAAGAAGCCACAAGGGCCACCGTAATCTTCTCATGCCCTCGCACAATGCAAGATGTCGTGATTCCACTAAGGGACCCTTGAGAGCGGTCACCGAACCCGTACAAATGGTGAACCTTGGGGGCGGTCACCGAACCCGTACACTTTGGCAACCCTTGGGGCGGTCATCGGAACCCGTCAAATTGCTCGGGGCGATCTCCACAACCTAATTGGAGACCCCGACGCTTGCCCGGAGCTTTACACCACAATGATTGAGCTCCGAACACCACAAAGGTTGGGGCTATCTCCCCAACGACACCACGAAGCTTCACCACAATGGAATATGGCTCCGAGGTGACCTCAACCGTCTTGGGCACCCAAGCACCCAAGAGGAACAAGCTTAAGGGTACCAAGAACCCAAGAGTAATAAGCTTCTCAACTTGTAACCTCCGCGTATCACTGTGGAGAACTCAAACCGATGCACCAAATGCAATGGCAAGGGCACATGGAGTACCCAAGTCCTTCTCTCCCAAATCCCACCAAAGCAACTAATGCTAGGGAGAGAAATGAGAGGATGAACGGAGAAGAGAAGACGGAGAACTCCAAGAACTAGATCCAAAGGGTTCCCCTCACAAAGAGGAGAAAGTGATTGGTGGAAAAGTGGATCTAGATCTCCTCTCTCTTTTCCCCCAAAAACTAGCAAGAATCCATGGAGAGATTAAGAGATAGCAAGGTCGAAGAAGGTCAACAATGGGGGAAGAATACGAGCTCCAAGGACTGGGTTCATTGGGGAAGAAGACCCTCTTTTATAGGTGGGAAAAAATCCAACCGTTATGCTCACAACCTGCACCGAGCGGTACTACCGCTAGGGCGGAATTAGCCCTTTGAAACACAACAGCGAGGAGGAAAAAAAGGCCAGAAGAACCGTCGGAGCGGTACTACCGCTTGTCCTCAAGGTACTACCGCTACGGGTACCAGTACTACTTCTAATGGTAGCGGTACTACTGCGTGCGAGCGGTACTAAAAATTACATCCGTGCCTACCACCGCTGGACTTATGACGAGTTTTTGGTCCGGAGCAGAAGTAAACCACGGAAGTAAAAAATTACATCCGCTCCCATTTGCGGTAGTACCGCTGCAGCCCTTTTGAAGACACCAAAACTGACACAACTTTTGCAAACGAACTCCGAATTCAACGAAACCAAGTTTGTTGGAAATCTAACGACATGGCCTAACACAATCTTGATAGAAATAATAATAAGAAGCAAATTAGAAAAGGTCCATAAGAAAATGGAGAGAACCCTTCCTCGAAAGAGTCTGGTAAAACCTCCAACACCGAAAACGCAATAGAAGAAGCATGTGAACTCCTTTTCGATGAACTCAAGCTTGTCAAGAAGATGACCATAAGCTCCAAATCCCACAAGAAGAAAACCAAACAAGAACCAAGAAATATGATGCAAGCATGCGATGGTTTGAGCTCTCTGCGAACGATACGATTAAGCTACCCACTTGAGAGCCCCCCTTGATAGTACGGCAATCAATCCAATAACCCGGTCTCCAAACTACCACCATGAGACCGGTAAAATAGAGATCTTATCAAGGGAAAACTTTTGCCTTGCACAAAGTACACTTGAGCTAGATGTAGACGATCCTAACTTCCTCAAGTTGGACCACCTTTCTTGATTTCGTTGGCTCGGTGAAGACTAGTAGATTGCTCCCCCATACTCCACTATGGGCGAGCCACTGTTCGGCACATCTTCACAAGTTCATTGTCACCACCATGAACGGAAAGCTTCAAGCAATTGATCTCTTTGTGATGCATCACTTGAACTTGCACACCACAACCTTGATTTGATGTCATCCTCCATGGGTTGTATGTGATCTACCTCTTGACGCAAGCCCATGGAAGATAACCTAACCCCACATACAACTCTCACAACAACCATGGGTTAGTACACAAAGCGTAATTGACAATGCTTACCATACTATGGGATCGCTTGATCCCTCTCGGTACATCTTCTATGCTTTGTGTGTTGATCAACTTGATTCACTCTTTGAATTAGTCTTGATAAACCTTGAATCTTTCCAACTCTCTTCATTTGGATGATGTCTTGAAGGTAAACATGAATGATAACACACTCTTCTTCTTCAAGACATGCTTGCAATAAGCTCAACCCTCACAAGACCAATCTTTGGATAATTCCTTAATAGCACCTTCGTCATCACAAACTCTCCTTGAAACCAACACAGGGACTCCAAGAAAAGCCCATGGACAAACCCTTCAAATATAACTCAAGGCAACCATTAGTCCATAGAGATTGTCATCAATTACCAAAACCAAACATGGGGGCACCTGATACGTCTCCAACGTATCTATAATTTTTTATTGTTCCATGCTATTATATTATCCTTCTAGGATGTTTTATGGGCTTTATTATATACTTTTATATTATTTTTGGGACTAACCTATTAACCCAGAGCCCAGTGCCAGTTTCTGTTTTTCTTCTGTTTTAGGGTTTCACGGAAAAGGAATATCAAACGGAGCCCAATTGACCTGAAAATCAACAGAGATCGTTTTTGGACCAGAAGAAGCCCATGGAGTGCCGGAGGAGGACAAGAGGACCCACGGGCTGCCCACGAGGGTGGGGGCGCCCCCCCCCCCCACTGGGCGTGCCCCCTGCCTCGTGGACAGCCCGTAGCCCCCCTTTGCTAGGCCCCGACTCCAACACCTCCTATATATACTGAAACCTCGGGAAAATAACCTAGATCGGGAGTTCCGCCGCCGAAAGCCTCTGTAGCCACTGAAAACCAATCTAGACCCTGTTCCGGCACCCTGCCGGAGGGGGGAACCCTCACCGGTGGCTATCTTCATCATCCCGGTACTCTCCATGACGAGGAGGAAGTAGTCCACCCTCGGGGCTGAGGGTATGTACCAGTAGCTATGTGTTTGATCTTTCTCTCTCGTGTTCTTGAGATGGCACGATCTTGATGTATCACGAGCTTTGCTATTATAGTTGGATCTTATGATGCTTCTCCCCCTCTACTCTCTTGTAATGGATTGAGTTTTCCCTTTGAAGTTATCTTATCGAATTGAGTCTTTAAGGATTTGAGAACACTTGATGTATGTCTTGCATGTGCTTATCTGTGGTGACAATGGGATAACACGTGATTCACTTGATTTATGTTTTGGTGATCAACTTGCGGGTTCCGTGACCTTGGGAATCTATGCATAGGGGTTGGCACACGTTTTCGTCTTGACTCTCCGGTAGAAACTTTGGGGCACTCTTTGAAGTTCTTTGTGTTGGTTGAATAGATGAATCTGAGATTGTGTGATGCATATCGTATAATCATGCCCACGGATACTTGAGGTGACAATGGAGTATCTAGGTGACATTAGGGTTTTGGTTGATTTGTATCTTAAGGTGTTATTCTAGTACGAACTCTATGATAGATTGAACGTTACTACGGACTCTTGAATAGATCGATCAGAAAGGATAACTTGAGGTGCTTTCATACCCTACAATAATCTCTTCGTTTGTTCTCCACTATTAGTGACTTTGGAGTGAATCTTTGTTGCATGTTGAGGGCTAGTAATATGATCCAATTATGTTATCCTTGTTTAGAGAACTTGCACTAGTGAAAGTATGAACCCTAGGCCTTGTTTCCTATCATTGCAACACCATTTATGCTCACTTTTACCACTTGCTACCTTGTTGTTTTTATATTTTCTTATTACGAAATCCTATATCTACCATCCATATTGCACTTGTATCACTATCTCTTCGCCGAACTAGTGCACCTATACAATTTACCATTGTATTGGGTCTGTTGGGGACACAAGAGACTCTTTGTTATTTGGTTGCAGGGTTGCTTGAGAGAGACCATCTTCATCCTACGCCTCCCACGGATTGATAAACCTTAGGTCATCCACTTGAGGGAAATTTGCTACTGTCCTACAAACCTCTGCACTTGGAGGCCTAACAACGTCTACAAGAAGAAGGTTGTGTAGTAGACATCAAGCTCTTTTCTGGCGCCGTTGCCGGGGAGGTTAGTGCTTGAAGGTATATCTTTAGATCATGCAATCGAATCTTTTAGTTTCTTGTTTTATTACTAGTTTAGTTTATAAAAGAAAACTACAAAAAAATGGAATTAAGGTTACCTCATATGCTTCATCTTTTTAATATCTCTCGTAAAAAGGATGGAAATGAAAATTGTGCTCAAGTACTAGAAGAAGAATTACATAGAATGCTTGGCATAAAATATGTGAATGATGAGCATGGTTGCAATGTTGTTAGTGTGAATCCTTTGAATATCCATGATGCTAATGATATGCAAAGCCACAAGCTTGGGGATGCTATGATTGATGAAGATGATATTTTTAGTCCCCCAAGTTTTGATGAGCAAATTTATTATGATGAAAGCATGCCTCCTATTTATGATGATTATATTGATGAAAGTAGATTTGGAGAGGTCATAACTTTATTTAGTGATGAATCCACTATTTCGGAAGAGGTTCCAATTGATTATGAGAACAAAGTTGCTATCTACGATGATTATTGTGATGACTTGTATGCTATTAAGAATAATGATAACCATGAAACTTGTCATCATGATTTTAGTTTTCAATTGGATTATGCTTCACATGTTAGTTATTTTGTTGAGTTTGCTCCCACTACTATTGATGAGAATAAACTTGCTTATGTGGAGAGTAGTAAATTTTCTATGCTTGTAGATCATGAAAAGAATGATTTATGTGCTGGTTATATTGTTGAATTCATTCATGATGCTACTGAAAATTATTATGAGAGAGGATCATATGCTTGTAGGAATTGCAATAATATCAAGTTTCCTCTCGATGTGCTTAAAGTTTTGAAGTTATGCTTGTTTTGCCTTCCGATGCTAGTTGATTATCGGTCCTATAAGTTGTTTGCTTACAAAATCCCTATGCATAGGAAGTGGGTTAGACTTAAATGTGCTAGTCATATTCTTCATGATGCTCTCTTTATGTTTCAATTCTTATCCTTTATGCGAGCATCATTGAAATCATCATGCCTAGCTAGGGGCGTTAAACAATAGCGCTTGTTGGGAGGCAACCCAACTTTATTTTGTTTTCTTTGCTTTTGCTTTTGTTTAGGAATAAATATTGCATCTAGCTTCTTTTTAGATGTGGTTTTGTGTTTTAATTAGTGTTTGTGCCAAGTAGAACCTTTGGGAAGACTTGTGTAAAGTTTATATGATCTTGCTGTGAAAAACAGAATCGTTAGCGCTTGCTAGAATGGTCGCCAGATTTTACCGGAGCGTGCTATTTAGTTGATTCTTTTTGCAGATAATTAATAGACAAATTCCGTTTGAATTTTTTGGAGTTACAGAAGTATGTGAAAACTGCATATTACTACAGACTGTTCTGTTTTTGACAGATTCTGTTTTTCGTGTGTTGTTTGCTTATTTCAATGCATCTATGAGTAGTATTGGGAAGTATGAACCATAGAGAAGTTGGAATACAGTAGGTTTAACACCAATATAAACAAAGAATGAATCCATTGCAGTACCTTTGAGTAGTGGTTTTCTTTCTTATACTAACGGAGCTCACGAGATTTTTGTGTAAGTTTTGTGTTGTGAAGTTTTCAAGTTTTGAGTATTGCTTTGATGGACTATGGAACAAAGAGTGGCAAGAGCCTAAGCTTGGGGATGCCCAAGGCACCCCAAGGTAAAATTCAAGGACAACCAAAAGCCTAAGCTTGGGGATGCCGCGGGAAAGCATCCCTCTTTCGTCTTCATCCATCGGTAACTATACTCGGAGCTATATTTTTATTCACCACATGATATGTGTTTTACTTGGAGTGTCTTGTATAATTTGAGTCTTTGCTTGTTAGTTTGCCACAATTATCCTTGCTGGACACACCTATTTGAGAGAGTTAAATATGGCCTCGGAATTGATAGAACACTTTGTGTGCTTCACTTATATCTTTTGAGTTGAATAGTTTTTGCTCTAGTGCTTCACTTATATCTTTTAGAGCACAGTGGTGATTATATTTTGTAGAAATTGATGATCTCTCATGCTTCACTTCTATCCTTTTGAGAGTCTATTAAAACAGCATGGTAATGTGCTTAGGCTATAAAACTAGTCTTCACATGATAGACATCCAATATCAATGTAGTAAAAACTTTCACACTAAGTGCATTGAATATGATGAGAAGTTGGATGCTTGATAATTGTTTTGAGATACGAGGATAGTGATATTAGAGTCATGCTAGTGGAGTTATTAAGAAATTGAGAAATGCTTGTGTTAAGGTTAGTGATTCCCGTAGCATGCACGTATGGTGAACCGCTATGTGACGAAGTTAGAGCATGAGGTATTTGTAAAGTGTCAACCTTTGTGTGGTGGTCGGGGCACGCGATGGTTAACTCCTACCAACCTCCCCCTAGGAGCATGCGTTGATTGCTTTTTTTGATGACTTGTAGATTTTTGCAATAAGTATATGAGTTCTTATGACTAATGTTGAGTCCATGGATTATACGCACTCTCACCCTTCCACCATTGCTAGCCTCTCTTGTATCGCGCAACTTTCGACGGTACCATACACCCACTATATATCCTTCCTCATAACAGCCACCATATATATTCCTCAAAACAGCCACCATACCTACCTATCATGGCATTTCCATAGCCATTCGGAGATATATTGCCATGCAACTTTTCACCGTTCCGTTCAGATGACACGCTTCATATTGTCATATTGCCATGCATGATCATGTAGTTGACATCGTATTTGTGGCAAAGCCACCGTGCATAATTTTTCATACATGTCACTCTTGATTCATTGCACATGTCGGTACACCGCCGGATGCATTCATATAGAGTCATACTTTGTTCTAGTATCGAGTTGTAATATCGAATTGTAATTCAATGAAAGTGTGATGATTATCGTTATTAGAGCATTGTCCCATGTGAGGAAAGGCTAAATCAATAAAGCCCCTCCAAAAAAGAAAAAATAGAAAGGAAAGGCCAAAGAAAAAAAAAGGCCCAATAAAAAATAAAAGAAAAGGGACAATTGCTACTATCTTTTTCCACACTTGTGCTTCAAAGTAGCACCATGTTCTTCATGATAGGGAGTCTCATGTTTAGTCACTGTCATATACTAGTGGGAATTTTCATTATAGAACTTGGCTTGTATATTCCAACGATGGGCTTCCTCAAATGCCCTAGGTCTTCGTGAGCAAGCAAGTTGGATGCACACCCACTAGTTTCTTTTGTTGAGCTTTCATACATTTTTAGCTCTAGTGCATCTGTTGCATGGCAATCTCTACTCACTCACATTGATATCTATTGATGGGCATCTCCATAGCCCGTTGATACGCCTAGTCGATGTGAGACTATCTCCCTTCTTTTTGTCTTCTCCACAACCACCTCTCTATTCCACACATAGTGTTATGTCCATGGCTCACGCTCATGTATTGCGTGAAAGTTGAAAGGTTTGAAAGAATAGAGTATGAAAACAAGTGCTTGGCTGAAATCGGGGTTGTGCATGATATGAATATTTTGTGTGATGAAGAGGGAGCATAGCCAAACTATATGATTTTGTAGGGATAACTTTCTTTAGCCATAGTATTTTGAGAAGACATGATTGCTTTGTTAGTATGCTTGAAGTATTATTATTTCTTATGTAAATATAGACTTTTGTCTTGAATCTTTCAGATCTGAACATTCATGCCACAATTAAGAGAATTACATTGAAAATTATGTTGGTTAGCATTCCACATCAAAAATTCTGTTTTTATCATTTACCTACTCGAGGACGAGCATGAATTAAGCTTGGGGATGTTGATACATCTCCAACGTATCTATAATTTTTTATTGTTCCATGCTATTATATTATCCTTCTAGGATGTTTTATGGGCTTTATTATACACTTTTATATTATTTTTGGGACTAACCTATTAACCCAGAGCCCAGTGCCAGAATCTGTTTTTCTCCTGTTTTAGGGTTTCACAGAAAAGGAATATCAAACGGAGCCCAATTGACCTGAAAATCAACGGAGATCGTTTTTGGACCATAAGAAGCCCACGGAGTGCCGGAGGGGGACGAGAGGATCCACGGGCTGCCCACGAGGGTGGGGGGCGTGCCCCCCCCCCCTACTGGGTGCGCCCCCTGCCTTGTGGATGAAGGAAATATGCCCTAGAGGCAATAATAAAGTTATTATTTATTTCCTTATATCATGATAAATGTTTATTATTCATGCTAGAATTGTATTAACTGGAAACTTAGTACATGTGTGAATACATAGACAAAACATAGTGTCCCTAGTATGCCTCTACTAGACTAGCTCATTGATCAAAGATGGTTATGTTTCCTAACCATAGACATGAGTTGTCATTTGATCAACGGGATCACATCATTAGCAGAATCATGTGATGGACTAGACCCATCCGTTAGCTTAGCACTATGATCGTTTAGTTTTACTGTTATTGCTTTCTTCATGACTTATACATGTTCCTATGACTATGAGATTATGCAACTCCCAAATACCGGAGGAACACCTTGTGTGCTATCAAACATCACAATGTAACTGGGTGATTATAAAGATGCTCTACAGGTGTCTCCGAAGGTGTTCGTGGTGTTGGCATAGATCAAGAATAGGATTTGTCACTCCGAGTGTCGGAGAGGTATCTCTGGGCCCTCTCGGTAATACACATCATAATAAGCCTTGCAAGCAAATAACTAATGAGTTAGTCACGAGATGATGTATTACGGACCGAGTAAAGAGACTTGCCGGTAACGAGATTAACTAGGTATGGTGATACCGACGATCGAATCTCGGGCAAGTAACATACCGATGACAAAGGGAACAACGTATGTTGTTATGCAGTTTGACCGATAAAGATCTTCGTAGAATATGTAGGAGCCAATATGGGCATCCAGGTTTCGCTATTGGTCATTGACCAGAGATGAGTCTCGGTCATGTCTACATAGTTCTCGAACCCATAGGGTCCGCACGCTTAACGTTTGATGACGATCGATATTATGAGTTTATGAGTTTTGATGTATCGAAGGTAGTTCGGGGTCCCGGATGAGACCGGGGACATGACAAGGAGTCTCGAAATGGTCGAGACGTAAAGATCGATATATTGGACGACTATATTCGGACATCGGAAAGGTTCCGAGTGATTCAGGTATTTTTCGGAGTACCGGAGAGTTACGAGAATTCGCCGGGGAGTATATGGGCCTTATAGGGATTTAGGGAAAAGAGAGAGAGAGAGGAGGCTGCGCCTCCCCCCCCCCCAAGGTTTAGTCCGAATTGGACTAGGGGGAGGGGCTGCGCCCCCTCCTTCCTTCTCTTCTCTTTTCCCTTTCCTTCTCTCCTACTCCTACTACTTGGAAGGGCTCCTAGTTCTACGAGGAAAGGGGGAATCCTACTCCCGGTGGGAGTAGGACTCCCCTAGGGCGCGCCATAGAGAGGGCCGGCCCTCCCACTCCTCTACTCCTTTATATATGGGGGTAGAGGCACCCCATAGACACACAAGTTGATCAGTTGATCTCTCCCAACCGTGTGCGGTGCCCCCCTCAACAGAAACACACCTCGGTCATATCGTTGCAGTGCTTAGGCGAAGCTCTGCGACGGTAGCTTCATCATCTCCTTCACCACGCCGTCGTGCTGACAAACCTCTCCCACGGGTTCTACTAGATCAAGAGCTCGTGGGACGTCATCAAGCTGAACGTGTGCTGAACGCGTAGGCTCCGTACGTTCGGTGCTTAATCGGTTGGATCGCGAAGAAAGTTCGACTACATCAACCGCGTCACTAGACGCTTCCGCTCCCGGTCTATGAGGGTACGTGGACACACTCTCCCCTCTCGTTGCTATGCATCTAGTAGATAGATCTTGTGTGATCGTAGGATTTTTTTTGAAATACTACGTTCCCCAAAAGTGGTATCAGAGCCAGGTCTATGCGTAGATGATATGCACGAGTAGAACACAAGTGAGTTGTGGACAATACAAGTCATACTGCTTACTAGCATGTCATACTTTGATTCGGCGGTATTGTTGGATGAAGCGGCCCGGACCGACATTACACGTACGCTTACGCGAGACTGGTTCTACCGACGTGCTTCGCACACAGGTGACTGGCGGGTGTCAATTTCTCCAACTTTAGTTGAATCGAGTGTGGCTATGCCCGATCCTTGTGAAGGTTAAAACAACACATACTTGACGAAATATCGTTGTGGTTTTGTATGCGTAGGTAAGAATGGTTCTTGCTAAGCCCATAGCAGCCACGGAAAACTTGCAACAACAAAGTAGAGGACGTCTAACTTGTTTTTGCAGGGCATGTTGTGATGTGATATGGTCAAGACATGATGAGTGATACGTTATTGTATGGGATGATCATGTTTTGTAAAGTTATCGGCAACTGACAGGAGCCATATGGTTGTCGCTTTATTGTATGAAATACAATCGCCATGTAATTGATTTACTTTATCACTAAGCGGTAGCGATAGTCGTAGAAGCAATAGTTGGCAAGAAGACGACGATGCTACGATGGAGATCAAGGTGTCACGCCGGTGACGATGGTGATCATGACGGTGCCTTGGAGATGGAGATCAAAAGCACAAGATGATGATGGCCATATCATGTCACATATTTTGATTGCATGTGATGTTTATCTTATTATGCTTCTTATTTTGCTTAGTGCGGCGGTAGCATTATAAGATGATCCCTTACAAAATTTCAAGGTACAAGTGTTCTCCCTGAGTATGCATCGTTGCGAAAGTTCGTCGTGCCCAGACACCACGTGATGATCGGGTGTGATAAGCTCTACGTTCACATACAACGGGTGTAAGCCAGTTTTGCACACGCAGAATACTAGGGTTAAACTTGACGAGCCTAGCATGTACAGACATGGCCTCAAAACACTGGAGACCGAAAGGTCGAGCATGAATCATATAGTAGATATGATCAACATAAGATGTTCACCATTGAAAACTACTCCATCTCACGTGATGATCGGACATGGTTTAGTTGATTTGGATCACGTGATCATTTGGATGACTAGAGGGATGTCTATCTAAGTGGGAATTCTTTAGTAATATGATTAATTGAACTTTAATTTATCATGAACTTAGTCCTGGTAGTATTAGCATATCTATGTTGTAGATCAATAGCTCGCGTTATAGCTCCCCTATATTTTTTATATGTTCCTAGAGAAAACTAAGTTGAAAGATGTTAGTAGCAATGATGCGGACTAGGTCCGTGATCTGAGGATTATCCTCATTACTGCACAGAAGTATTATGTCCTTGATGCACCGCTACGTGACAAACCTATTGCAGGACTAGATGCAGACATTATGAACGTTTGACAAGCTATGTATGATGACTACTTGATAGTTTAGTGCACCATGCTTTACGGCTTATAACTGGGACTTCAAAACGTTTTGAACGCCACGGAGCATATGAGATGTTCCAAGAGTTGAAATTAGTATTTCATACTCATGCCCGTTTCGAGAGGTATAAGACCTCTGACAGTACTTTGCCTACAAGATGGAGGAGAATAGCTCAACCAGTGAGCATGTGATCAGATTTTCTGGGTACTACAATTGCTTGAATCAAGTGGGAGTTAATCTTCCTGATAAGATAGTAATTGACAAAGTTCTCTAGTCACTATCACAAAGTTAGTAGAACTTCGTGATGAACTATAATATGCAAGGGATGACGAAAGTAATTCCCGAGCTCTTCGCGATGCTGAAATCGGCAAAGGTAGAAATCAAGAAAGAGCATCAAGTGTTGATGGCTAACAAGACCACTTGTTTTAGGTAAAGGGCAAAGGGATAGAAAGGGAACTTCAAGAAGAATGACAAGCAAGTTGTCACTCCCGTGAAGAAACCCAAAGCTAAACTCAAGCCTGAAACTAAGTGCTTCTACTGCAAAGGAAATTGTCACTAGAAGTGGAACTGCCCTAGATACTTGGCGGATAAGAAGGATGGCAAAGTGAACAAAGGTATATTTGATATACAGATTATGGATGTGTATTTTACTAGTGTTCATAGAAACCCCTGGGTATTTGATACTAGTTCAGTTGCTAAAATTAGTAACTCGAAACGAGAGTTGCAGAATGAATAAAGACTAGTTAAAAGTGAAGTGATGATGTGTGTTGGAAGTTGTTCCAAGATCGATATGATTATCATCGCACACTCCCTATACTTTCGGGATTAGTGTAGAACCTAAAACAATGTTATTTGGCATTTGCATTGAGCATAAATATGATTTGATCATGTTTGTTGCAATACGGTTATTCATTTAAAGTCATAGAATAATTGTTATTCTGTTTACATGAATAAAGCCTTCGATGGTCATACACCCAATGAAAATAGTTTGTTGAATCTCGATCGTAGTGATACACATATTCATAATATTGAAGCCAAAAGATGTGAGGTTTATAATGATAGTGCAACTTATTTGTGGCACTGTCGTTTAGGTCATATTGGTGTAAAACGCATGAAGAAACTCCATAGTGATGGACTTTTGGAATCACTTGATTATGAATCACTTGGTGCTTGCAAACCATGCCTCATGGGCAAGGTGACTAAAACTCCGTTCTTCGGAACAATGGAGCGAGCAACAGATTTGTTGGAAATCATACATACTGATGTATGTGAACCGATGAGTGTTGAAACTCACGGCGGGTATCGTTATTTTCTGACCTTCACTGATGATTTGAGCAGATATGGGTATATCTGCCTGATGAAGCACAAGTCTATAACATTTGAGAAGTTCAAAGAATTTCAGAGTGAAGTAGAGAATCATCGTAACAAGAAAATAAAGTTTCTACGATCTGATCGTGGAGGTGAATAATTGAGTTACGAGTTTGGTCTTCATTTAAAAAATGTGGAATAGTTTCACAGCTCACGCCACCCGGAACACCATAGCGTAATGGTGTGTCCGAACGTCGTAACCGTACTTTATTAGATATGGTGCGATCTATGATGTCTCTTACCGATTTACCACAATCGTTTTGGGTTATGCATTAGAGACAACTGCATTCACATTTCATAAGGGCACCATCTAAATCCGTTGAGACGACGCCTGATGGCTTCTCGCCCCTCGTTGGTTACCCCAAGTGGAAGGTTTGAGATGCAGTGTAGCGGAAGTTTTCCCTTGGCAAAGATACCAAGGATCGATTTCCCTGAGACTCCCAGTTTCAACAAGAAGGTGTCAACTGCTAACGGCGCCAGATATTAGCAATCAACGTGGACCTGCACACAGATACAAATAACTTTGCTCCCAATGAGTACAGAGAGGTTGTCAATCCCTCCGGCCTTGTCGTTTACAAAGGATCAAACGCAAGTGATAATAGTGATAGGTATTGCTGCAATAGTAAGTAAAAGCGTAAAGTAAATAGCGGATGTGATCAATGATGGTAATATGGACCGGAGTCCCATGATGTTCACTAGCGATGTCTCTCTCCCAAAAGACGATAAAACAGCTATGTGAGGTAAACGAATTACAGCTGGGCAATTGACAGAATTATGTGCGCAAACCAATGCTAACTATGTTGCAAGAAAGGTAGAGGTTCAAAGCATGGGCGGTACGCCAAGGCAAGTAGACCGAAATCCATCTGCATCTACTACTAATCATCCACCTTGAGATATCTATCCAGAACACCTCGCTGGTATTAAGTTGCGAGTCCCACCCATAGTGTAAACTCAAAGCAACAGACAACTGCATTAAAAGAACTTTGCGTAAAGTAAACAATCCTTGCACCCGCGGGCACAAGCACCGTTGTTTTCCCCCTTGTGGCAACATCACATCCCCTAGACTCATGTTTCTGTCACTCAAGCTAGTCATCGAGGGGCATGAACCCACAATCAAGCATAACGTTCCCTCTTGGAGTCACTACCTACTACTTGGCCAAAGTAATAAATAACAACGGAGAACATGCAAGAATTACTTACGAACATAAATATAAAAGAGGTGAATCAAATATATTACTCAAACACAATCTGAACATAATCTCACAATCCATCGGATCCCAGCAAACTCATCATAGCAACAGCATAAGGATTACATATGTGCCTCGATCATGTAGGGCAGCTCACGAGGACTAATTAGTGAAGCACAAGAACGGGAGGAGAACATCACATAGCTACTGGTCATGGACCCATGGTCCAAGGGAGACTACTCACAACTCATCCGGGAGGCGTCCATGGTGGTGGAGAAGCTCCCGGTGGTGATCCTCCCCTCCGGCAGGGTGCCGGGAAGAGTTCTCCTGGTGCTCCCGATCTTGGAAGCGCGGCGGCGGCGGAACAAAGATGAGATCGCGAAAAAGGGTTCCCCTCTCGAGGGTTTCGGGAAACGATATAAATATATGCCAAAGGGGGGCATCAGCGGAGGCTCGGGGGGCCCAGGCGCCCCCCCGGCGCGGCCAGGGGGGCGCGCCACCAGGGCGCCTAGAGCCCTGGTGGCCCCCCTCCGGCTGTACTTCGGGTGCCGGGAAGCTTCTGGAACGCTGATTTTTTATATAATTTTTCCGGGATTTTTCTGGCAGTTCTCGTAATGGGAAAACCTGAAATACAAAAACAGCCGAAAACAGAAACTGGCACTGGGGTGCACTGAGTTAATAGGTTAGTCCAAATATGATCAAAAGTGTATGGAAGTGTATAAATATCATAGCAATATCACCCAAAAGAGGCATGGGGCAAGCAGAAATTATAGATACGTTTTGGACGTATCAACGCCTTATGAACTGTGGTTTGGCCAGAAACCAAAGTTGTCGTTTCTTAAAGTTTGGCGTTGCGATGCTTATGTGAAAAAAGCTTCAACCTGATAAGCTCGAACCCAAGTCGGGGAAATGTGTCTTCATAGGATACCCAAAGGAGACTGTTGGGTACACCTTCTATCACATATCCGAAGGCAAGACATTCGTTGCTAAGAATGGATCCTTTCTAGAGAAGGAGTTTCTCTCGAAATAAGTGAGTGGGAGGAAAGTGGAACTTGATGAGGTAATTGTACCTTCTCCCGAATTGGAAAGTAGTACATCACAGAAACTAGTTCCAGTGATTCCTACACCAATTAGTGAGGAAGCTAATGATGATGATCATGAAACTTCGGATCAAGTTACTACTGAACTTCGTAGATCAACCAGAGTACGTTCCGTGCCAGAGTGGTACGGCAACCCGGTTCTGGAAGTCATGTTACTAGACCATGATGAACCTATGAACTATGAGGAAGCGATGATGAGTCCAGATTCCGCAAAATGGCTTGAGGCCATGAAACCTGAGATGGGATCCATGTATGAGAGCAAAGTGTGGACTTTGGTTGACTTGCCCGATGATCGGCAAGCCATCGAAAATAAATGGATCTTCAAGAGGAAGACCGACGCTGACGGTAATGTTACTGTTTACAAAGCTCGACTTGTTGCGAAAGGTGTTCGACAAGTTCAAGGAGTTGACTACGATAAGACTTTCTCACCCGTAGCGATGCTTAAGTCTGTCCGAATCATGTTAGCAATTGCCGCATTTTATGATTATGAAATCTGGCAAATGGATGTCAAAACTGCATTCCTGAATGGATATCTTAAAGAAGAGTTGTATATGATGCAACCAAAAGGTTTTGTCGATCCTAAAGGTGCTAACAAAGTGTGCAAGCTCCAGCGATCCATCTATGGAGTGGTGCAAGCATCTCAGAGTTGGAATATACACTTTGATAAGTTGATCAAAGCATATAGTTTTATACAGACTTGCGGTGAAGCCTGTATTTACAAGAAAGTGAGTGTGAGCGCTACAGCCTTTCTGATAAGTATATGTAAATGACATATTGTCGATCAGAAATGATGTAGAATTTTCTGGAAAGCATAAAGGAGTGTTTGAAAGGAGTTTTTTCAAAGAAAAACCTCGGTAAAGCTGCTTACATATTGAGCCTCAAGATCTATAGAGATAGATCGAGACACTTGATAAGTTTTTTCAATGAGTACATACCTTGACAAGTTTTTGAAGTAGTTCAAAATGGATCAGTCAGAGAAGGAGTTCTTGCGTGAGTTGTAAGGTATGGAGTTGAGTAAGACTCAAAGCCCGACCTCGGCAGAAGATACAGAAAGAATGAAAGTCATTCCCTATGCCTCAGCCATAGGTTCTATAAAGTATGCCATGCTGTGTACCAAACCTGTTGTGTACCTTACCATGAGTTTGGCAAGGAGGTACAAAAGTGATCCAGGAGTAGATCACTGGACAGCGGTCAAAATTATCCTTAGTTACTGGATTACTAAGGAAATGTTTTCTCGATTATGGAGGTGATAAAGAGTTCATCGTAAAGAGTTACACCGATGCAAGCTTTACACTAATCCAGATGACTCTAAGTATCAATCTGGATGCATATTGGAAGTGGGAGCAATTAGCTAGAGTAGCTCCATGCTGAGCATTGTAGACATAGAAATTTGTGAAATACATATGGATATGTATGTAACAGACCCATTGACTAATCTTCTCTCGCAAGCAAAACATGATCACACCTTATTACTGTTGGGTGTTAATCACGTAGCGATGTGAACTAGATTATTGACTCTGGTAAACCCTTTGGGTGTTGGTCACATGGCGATGTGAACAATGGGTGTTATTCACATGATAATGTGAACTATCGGTATTAAATCACATGGAGATGTGAACTAGATTATTGACTCTAGTGCAAGTGGGAGACTAAAGAAAATATGCCCTAGAGGCAATAATAAAGTTATTATTTATTTCCTTATATCATGATAAATGTTTATTATTCATGCTAGAATTGTATTAACCGGAAACTCAGTACATGTGTGAATACATAGACAAAACAGAGTGTCCCTAGTATGCCTCTACTAGACTAGCTCATTGACCAAAGATGGTTATGTTTCCTAACCATAGACATGAGTTGTCATTTGATCAATGGGATCACATCATTAGGAGAATCATGTGAGGGACTAGACCCATCCGTTAGCTTAGCACTATGATCGTTTAGTTTTACTGCTATTGCTTTCTTCATGACTTATACATGTTCCTATGACTATGAGATTATGCAACTCCCGAATACCGGAGGAACACCTTGTGTGCTATCAAACGTCACAACGTAACTGGGTGATTATAAAGATGCTCTACAGGTGTCTCCGAAGGTGTTCGTGGTGTTGGCATAGATCAAGAATAGGATTTGTCACTCCGGGTGTCGGAGAGGTATCTCTGGGCCCTCTCGGTAATACACATCATAATAAGCCTTGCAAGCAAATGACTAATGAGTTAGTCACGAGATGATGTATTACGGAACGAGTAAAGAGACTTGTCGGTAACAAGATTAACTAGGTATGGTGATACCGACGATCGAATCTCGGGCAAGTAACATATCGATGACAAAGGGAACAACGTATGTTGTTATGCGATTTGACCGATAAAGATCTTCGTAGAATATGTAGGAGCCAATATGAGCATCCAGGTTCCACTATTGGTTATTGACTGGAGATGAGTCTCGGTCATGTCTACATAGTTCTGGAACCCGTAGGGCCCGCACGCTTAACGTTTGATGATGATCGATATTGTGAGTTTATGAGTTTTGATGTACCGAAGGTAGTTCGGGGTCCCGGATGAGACCGGGGACATGACGAGGAGTCTCGAAATGGTCGAGACGTAAAGATCGATATATTGGACAACTATATTCGGACATCGGAAAGGTTCCGAGTGATTCGGGTATTTTTCGGAGTACCGAAGAGTTACGAGAATTCGCCGGGGAGTATATGGGCCTTATTGGGATTTAGGAAAAAGAGAGAGAGAGGAGGCTGCGCCCCCCCCCCCAAGGTTTAGTCCAAATTGTACTAGGGGGAGGGGCTGTGCCCCCTCCTTCCTTCTCTTCTCTTTTCCCTTTCCTTCTCTCCTACTCCTACTACTTGGAAGGGCTCCTAGTTCTACTAGGAATGGGGGAATCCTACTCCCGGTGGGAGTAGGACTCCCCTAGGGCGCGCCATAGAGAGGGCCGACCCTCCCACTCCTCCACTCCTTTATATACGGGGGTAGAGGCACCCCATAGACACACAAGTTGAGCAGTTGATCTCTCCCAACCGTGTGCGGTGCCCCCCTCCACAGAAACACACCTTGGTCATATCGTTGCAGTGCTTAGGCGAAGCCCTGCGACTGTAGCTTCATCATCTCCGTCACCACGCTGTCGTGCTGACGAAACTCTCCCGCGAGGTTCTACTGGATCAAGAGCTCGTGGGACGTCATCAAGCTGAACGTGTGCTGAACGCGGAGGCTCCGTACGTTCAGTGCTTGATCGGTTGGATCGCGAAGTAAGTTTGACTACATCAACCGCGTCACTAGACGCTTCCGCTCCCGGTCTACGAGGGTACGTGGACACACTCTTCCCTCTCGTTGCTATGCATCTAGTAGATAGATCTTGCGTGATCGTAGGAATTTTTTTGAAATACTACGTTCCCCAACAGTGGACAGCCCGTAGCCCCCCTTTGCTTGGCCCCGACTCCAACACCTCCTGTATATACTGAAACCTCGGGAAAATAACCTAGATCGGGAGTTCCGCCACCGAAAGCCTCTGTAGCCACCATAAACCAATCTAGACCCTGTTCCGGCACCCTGCGGGAGGGGGGAACCCTCACCGGTGGCTATCTTCATCATCCCGGCGCTCTCCATGACGAGGAGGGAGTAGTCCACCCTCGGGGCTGAGGGTATGTACCAGTAGCTATGTGTTTGATCCCTCTCTCTCTCTCTCGTGTTCTTGAGATGGCACGATCTTGATGTATCGCGAGCTTTGCTATTATAGTTGGATCTTATGATGCTTATCCCCCTCTACTCTCTTGTAATGGATTGAGTTTTCCCTTTGAAGTTATCTTATCGGATTGAGTATTTAAGGATTTGAGAACACTTGATGTATGTCTTGCATGTGCTTATCTGTGGTGACAATGGGATATCACGTGATTCACTTGATTTATGTTTTGGTGATCAACTTGCGGGTTTCGTGACCTTGGGAATCTATGCATAGGGGTTGGCACACGTTTTCGTCTTGACTCTCCGGTAGAAACTTTGGGGCACTCTTTGAAGTTATTTGTGTTGGGTTAATAGATGAATATGAGATTGTGTGATGCATATTGTATAATCATGCCCACGGATACTTGAGGTGACAATGGAGTATCTAGGTGACATCAGGGTTTAGGTTGATTTGTATCTTAAGGTGTTATTCTAGTACGAACTCTATGATAGATTGAACGTTACTACGAACTCTTGAATAGATCGATCAGAAAGGATACCCTACCATAATCTCTTCGTTTGTTCTCCACTATTAGTGACTTTGGAGTGACTCTTTGTTGCATGTTGAGGGCTATTAATATGATCCAATTATGTTATCCTTGTTGAGAGAACTTGCACTAGTAAAAGTATGAACCCTAGGCCTTGTTTCCTATCATTGCAACACCGTTTATGCTCACTTTTACCACTTGCTACCTTGCTGTTTTTATATTTTCTTGTTACAAAAACCTATATCTACCATCCATATTGCACTTGTATCACCATCTCTTCGCCGAACTAGTGCACCTATACAATTTACCATTGTATTGGGTGTGTTGGGGACACAAGAGACTCTTTGTTATTTGGTTGCACGGTAGCTTGAGAGAGACCATCTTCATCCTACGCCTCCCACGGATTGATAAACCTTAGGTCATCCACTTGAGGGAAATTTGCTACTGTCCTACAAACCTCTGCACTTGGAGGCCCAACAACGTCTACAAGAATAAGGTTGTGTAGTAGACATCAGCACCTCATGTTCTTTCAATCTCCCCCATTTTGGTGATTGATGACAATCACTTTCAAGAGAGTTTATATAAGGAATTATGCATCACCATACCATGTATGCGCATGAGATGCAAAAGCTTAGGAACGAAACCAAATCAATAGGAGATGACTAGATGACTCTCTAAACTTCTCCACAAAACTCTCTGAAACTTCTCCCTCATTGGCATCGGTTGCCAAAATGGGCGAAAGGCTTAGAAGGCCAATATAACTTGTGTTCCTCCATAAATTGTGTATTTCTCAACACGAGAGTGGAATGCCATACACATATCCAATGGTAAATACTTGGAGGAAGACAAACTATATTGAGGCCCAAAGATTGCCAAAAGAATGATATGCCACAAAGGCATAACAAAGAGAGAAACAAGCACTCAAGCAATCAAATGATACCAATTGAAGCAAGCTATCAAAAGATACCAATTGAACCAACTAGACCAATAATCCTACGAGCCACATGAATAAAAGATATTATGATATGATCAAAGGTGTGTCCTACATAAACTAGAGAAGCTCCACATGTTTTGTGCATAATTTAGTTTTGTATTTGGATACAACGAGCACAAAGTAGGATCGTCACTCCCCCAAGATCAATAGAACCTCACGACAAGTGCAAGAGAGCAACAAAGTGTTCTAAAGACACTAGTGAAGCTCCCCATGATTTGTGCACTCCTTAGAATATTTGCATTAGGATACCAAGTGCACAAAATAGGATCATCACTCCCTCAAAATCAATAGAAACTCACAACAAGTGCAAGTGAGCATGTAGGAAACAAAGTCTAGCACTTGCAATAAACAAATGGTTGAGCAATTTATAAAAGAGGCAACTTAGAAATAGGTTCAACCAAATGTGTGTGAGTCATGGCAAAGCACTTGACAAGACTAATATAAGGATGAGCATTAAGCATCAACATAGTCTTTAATAGTTGAGATACAAGGTGCATGACATGTCCTTTTCACACACACCAAGCAAATGGATTCACAAGCTCACTAAAAAGAGAAATATTAACCAAGCTTGTGACAACCCATGGTGAAGATAGAAAATGAAGGCCTCATCAAGACGATGGATACCAATTAAATGGAAAGCTTTGTCAAGACAAGCATGAGGAAAATGATCTTCAGCATAAAAGAGTGCATCAAGATGCAACGATATAAGATCCAGACTCAAGACACACGCCTTCACGGAGCCACCAAAGAAATAATACAAGAAAGAAAAGGTGGACGTGAAAGAAGGGGATGTCGATTAGATATGCAACTTCTCTCAAGTGTATAAGATTCTAGGTAGATGAAGATCATGATGATATCAATCCACAAAGAAGGATGTGCACATGAAATTCTTGCAAAAATGAAAGAATAAGATGTCCATAAGGAAGTCATAAATATACCAATAAGATATTTGCTTAAAGGCATAGCACATGGCTAGATATGGTCTTATTGTATATAAATGAGTTCCAACCACACGAACATCAAAGACATCACAACTAGCAACAAGAGATCATTGTTGGGATGCTTTGAGAAATGAAACAAGTATCACAAGAAAGAATGAATTACATGCCATGATACAACCTACACAAGGTTGATGCAAGAAATGTGTGCATGAAGTAGATGATGATACCTGTTACCGAGATATCGTTGGAATGATGTAGAAGATACCAATTGAAGGTAGATAGTAGTTCATTGATCATCCTAGCTAGACTCCAATAAGCACATGGTGACAATACCTTCCTTGTGAGTAAGCCGAGCATCCAATGCATCTCCAATTGTTCCTAGAACAACCACACAAACAAAATGGTACCCAAACTCATTGGGACCAAAGAGTTAGAAACACCAATACATAGGACAAACTCCACACACACACACACAGATATATATATATATATATATATATATATATATATATATATATATTTCATGCACATCTCATCCAAATTGAGACTAGGCGGAGTTTCCCCTATATATTGGGTCATAGAAAGAAAGCATGCCAAAGAAACTACATGAAGTAAATATGCATGCTCAAGACTTTCAAGAAACGATACCAAATGAAAAATAAATACTAAGTGAAAATAGGATACCAAATAGAGAAATCATCACTTGGAAGATATCATTAAAAGATACATCAAGGAATGAGATATCCATTGACACACTCAAAAAGAAAGATATCGAACTCCCAAAAGAGAGATGGTTCCAAACAAACCAAGCCCTCTATAAAGTTTCATGATGGTACAAAGTACCAAAAAGAAACGGCTTGCCTTCCACCAACACACACTTGAAATGGATCACAAGATGAGTGTTTCATAGAAAATAGGATAGCTCCCCTAAGAGTTGTGCATTATAGAGAATTTGCATTTGAATACAAAATGCACAAGATGGGATCACCACTTTCACTATATCTCGAAAACACTAGACACGATCAAGAAAACAACAATGTCCACAAGTGGCACGGAAGGCAATGAGAGTTGACACAATTCTGGCAAGAAATAAGACAAATGAAAGCAAAAACCAAGGTAAAGATGATCAATAATTTCTACCACATAAATGATTACCCATTGTCAAGAGACAAGAAGTATTTGGGAATAATTCCCGATGGTAGATTGCAAAGATATCCAACATCATCTTCACACCAAACACACAAACAAATTTGCAACTTGTAGAGCTAACATGTCACCTAGGCACAAGATAATTTACAATATCAACTCTAGGTGACAATATCTCAAATGTACACATTTTCTAGGCTTGTAATATACACATAGCATATTAGTCCCCTATAATGTGATACTAATGAAAGACTTAACAAGATGCAAAAGAGAACCAACAAGAGATAATTAATGGACCAAATAGAATTTGAATTTCTCATGAGAAGACATACCACATAGAGACTAGATAATCTTGTAATATCAATACTAGATAGTATTCCTCATGTACACATATTTATAGGATAGTGAGGTGCACAAAGCACATCACTCCCCCAAAATGGGATGTTCCGTTAATCTCTCACAGAGCCAACTAAGATACAAACAAGATGCACAAAGGCTAAACACACTACACACACGTACATGATGTTCAAACCAACATACACATACTTGATTTCTCAAGATAAGCAAATTGGAAGCACAACATATACATGCACATGCAAGGTAAAAAACCACAACATGCTAAGGGGCAAGTAACTTTCAATGTAAACAATTTAAGCACAAGTTACCGCAAGGAGGAACATTGGATATAAGATAGAAACTTCATAATCCGAATGGCTTGGCTTGAGACAATATGAATGATGAAGACCCCTTATTTCTTCATAATGTAACCAAGTCTCCAATGCCCTCCAACAACACCTATTGATCATATTTTAGCTTGTTGGTCCCCAACCAAGTTGGGTCCTAAGAGGTTAGTCACAATAGGCTTGGCTATCCAAATGGTTCTTTTGTTGACACCACTTTGAGTACCAACAAAGTTGGCAAACACATTGCCAACATTATCCTTCCCAAGAGAATAGAAATCATCAATAATAATTGGGTTGGATAAGGTACCACTAGTGCATGAAGAATCAAGGTGACCCTTCTCACGGCATAAGTAGCAACATCTACTCTTCACTTTCTTCTCACTTGATTTCTTAAAATGAGAAGCATTACCATGAGTCTTCTTGGGAAGTGGCCTTTCTTCAACTTGCGGTTGAGCATGAGATTGAACTTGTGGCATCTTCCCTTGTTGATTGTCACTAATGGGCTTCTTCTTCAATAGGCAAGATCTAACATGATGCCCTTCAATTTTGCACTTGAAGCCAATAATCTTGGCTGAATTCTTGAGTTGTTCTTGGCCCTTCTTCTTGTTGATGATCTTGGACTTTTTCTTCTTGTTGGAGTTAAATCCAAGTCCACCTTTGTCATTGGGGGATTTTTGCACACTCAAGATATTGTTGAGTGTGGACTTCCCTTCATGACACTTTTCCAAGTCTTTATTCAAAGAAGTGACTTGGGCCTTGAGCTCTTTGATTTCCTCTACATGGTTAGTATCAACACAAGTACTGGAGGAAGTATACGCTTCATCATTAGAGGAATAAGGCAAGGAATGTAATTCATCACAAGAAGTAGCAACATTGTGAGTAGATGAATTACGAGGACTAGCACATGTCAAGATAGCATTTTGACTTGTAGTAGTGCTAGTATCCACATGAGGCTCACTAGATGTTACCTTGGTAATCATAGCCTCATGAGCTATCTTTAGCACATTATGGGATACTAGAAGATCATCATGAGAGCTTGTGGGCTTTACATGACTTTCTTCTAATTTCTTATGAGTGCTAGATAGCAACTCAAGTTGAGCCCTTGGCTCAACATTTTCCTTCAAAATGGATGCTTCACTAGAAATAGAGTTAGTAGCACAAGCATAATCAATAGTAGCAAGCGGAGAAGGCAACTTTGCAAGCTCTTTAGAATATGAAGCTTTAAGTTGAGCATGAGACTCGGTGAGTTTTATGAGCTCACCCTTAATGACCCTTGAGCCATTTTCAAGGTGCTCAAAATCCTCAAGGAGTTTAGCATGCACAACTTCAAGCTTCTCATTTTTTTGATTCAAAATCATTAGCCACCTCGAGAGCTCTATCACGGGGTTCCTTTATTCTAGATAGTTCTAGAGCAAAAGTCTCCTCTAGAGATTCCTTGGTGGTTTGTTCAATTTCAAGAGCTTGCGGGAGGTCAGCGATCTCATTAGCGTAATCACGCTCATGACCTTCCATTTTCTCAACGGTGACCTCATGCTCCTCTAGATGAGATTCCAACTCCTCTATATATTTCTTGCCCTCAATGGCAATAGACATGATTTCCATGAAGTTGGAATGAGGAATTTTATTCTTATGAAGAGCATTAAAAATCATTTCCCCCTTAATTTGTAAGGAGGCAACATTATCATTCTCTTCATCATTATCAACAACATCATCATTGTCATCATCACTATCATCACAAGATATATTGGGATTCAAAGTGGGAGATACCTTTGAAGCCTTAGCCATAATGCAAAATGCAATAGATGATGATGTAGGATCCCTTGAAGCACCATTCAAGACTACATCTTGTTCCATGGGGTGTTGGATTTCCTCTACATTGTTAGCACAACAATTCGAGGAAATAGATGCATTTTTATCATGGCAACAAGATATATCAAGCATATCATCATGAGTTTTAGTCAAGCAATTTCTACATGATATGCAAGGACTATCAACACAAGCATGTGAAACATGTAGGGTGCTCGAAGTGTTAAAGTCCAAAGAAGATGCATTGCAATAAGATAGTGATGAAGGATCATCCACAATAAGCATACTATCATCATTGCAATGACCAACACTACTCACCATATCATTACCTTGTGGCAAACCACATGTAGGTGAAGTAGAAGAAGTTGAGAAGACAACACGACCGGAGGTGGAGGGAGAACAATCATTCCCACAATTCTTGTACACACCATATTTATCTTGAAGGTTTGTCCACAACTCATGACCATCTCAGAACGGCATGAGTTGAAATATAACTACATTGCTCAAAGCATCAAAAAGAACATTAGAAGCTTGAGCATTGAGATAAAAGTTTTTCTCATCCTATAAAGATAATTTTTGTGGATCCTTTGGAGGAGAAAACCCCATATCTACAATTCGCTCTAAATTTGGGTCCATGAACCTAAAGAGATTAAGCATGTGAATTATCCAAACATCAAAATTTGTGCCATCAAAACTAAGAGTGTCAGAGAATCCTAAACCCCTAGTCGACATCCTTACTCTCTAGGCGGTTAAGCCCTATAAAGAGAGACGAGGCTCTGATACCAATTGAAAGATCGTGGATGTTGCCTAGAGGAGGGGGGTGAACAGGCGCTTTAAAATAATTACGGTTTAGGCTTGAACAAATGCGGAATAAACATAACGGTTAATTTATCAAGCACAAAACCTACGACAACTAGGCTCACCCATGTGCACCAACAACTTATGCTAAGCAAGATAAACAACTAGGTGATAGCAAGATATATGACAAACAACAATATGTCTATCACAAAGTAAAGTGCATAAGTAAAGGGCTCGGGTAAGAGATAACCGAGACACGCAGAGACGATGATGTATCCTGAAGTTCACACCCTTGCGGATGCTAATCTCCGTTTGGAGCAGTGTGGACGCACAATGCTCCCCAAGAAGACACTAGGGCCACCGTAATCTCCTCACGCCCTCGCACAATGCAAGATGTTGTGATTCCACTAAGTGACCCTTGAGGGCGGTCACCGAACCCGTACAAATGGCGAACCTTGGGGGCGGTCACCGAACCCGTACACTTTGGAAACCCTTGGGGGCGGTCACCAGAACCCGTCAAATTGCTCGAGGCAATCTCCACAACCTAATTAGAGACCCAGCCGCTTGCCCGGAGCTTTACACCACAATGATTGAGCTCCGAACACCACAAAGGCTGGGGCTATATCACCAACAACACCACGAAGCATCACCACAATGGAATATGGCTCCGAGGTGACCTCAACCGTCTAGGGCGCTCAGGCACCCAAGAGGAACAAGCTCAAGGGTACCAAGCACCCAAGAGTAATAAGCTTCTCAACTTGTAACCTCCACGTATCACCGTGGAGAACTCAACCCGATGCAACAAATGCAATGGCAAGGGCACATAGAGTGCCCAAGTCCTTCTCTCCCAAATCCCACCAAAGTAACTAATGCTAGGGAGGGAAATGAGAGGAAGAACGGAGAAGAGAACACGAAGAACTCCAAGAACTAGATCCAAAGGGTTCCCCTCACAAAGAGGAGAAAGTGATTGGTGGAAATGTGGATCTAGATCTCCTCTCTCTTTTCCCCCAAAAACTAGCAAGAATCCATGGAGGGATTGAGAGATAGAAAGCTCGAAGAAGGTCAACAATGGCGGAAGAACACGAGCTCCAAGGATTGGGTTCATTGGGGAAGAAGACTGTAACAGCCTGATTTTTGGCCCTTTCTTTTTCTTTTGTTTTTCTGAGGTTTTTTGCCTGAGATTTCCTTTTTCCGTGGCTATGAGGTCTGGAAACTGAAGAAGATGAACTCTTCTTTTCTTCGAGAGTGGCTTGTCATACCCAAATCCTTCCCTAGACCCTGTCATTTTCATCCTAGCCCAAATCCCAATATTCTTTTTATTGGGAATGTTCCTTTTCTATTAAAGGAATAACTCAAATTGCCCTAGGTTGTGAAGCAGCCTTTATTTCCATCACTCCTAAAATTCCCAAATAATTCTCATAAATTGTTTGGGTCATAAATTTCTCAAATATGGCAAAATATTTCATTTGTCATCTTTATCATCTTGCTCAAATAATTCATTTCCTATTCTGCCCTAAATGGCACATTGTGAAGCAAGTGCTATTTTCCTTTTCCCAATTGATCTCAAACTCCTTGGACACCTTTTCCTGTCCATATAGTTGCCACATGCCAAAATGCAACCTCATTTGCCTAGTAATTATTTAATTGTGATTTTCCAAAGTTTCTATCCAGAAAGAAGCTTTGTGAAGGAGGTGCAAGCTAGGCATATCCAAATGAGTTGCAATTTATCATGATCCCTCATATCATCATATCATAGCCCTCCACCGGAGTAGAGCTCATGGCATGCCTCCATGTGAGCTCATCTTCAATTATATGATTTTGTCCAAAATTTTAGTTTGTGAAGAAAGTATATTTTATCTTGCTTCATTATGGCTGCCAATTTTTATAGGCCTTCTATTATCCATATAACCTCCCTCCACCAAGTTTTAGCTCAATTAGTTAATCCAATTGCCCTGTGTAATTTTTCCGAGTTTCTGTCCAGAATGAAGCTTTGTTAAGCAAGTGCCACTTTGGTATTTCCAAATGGCATGAAACTTTTACAGCAGCTTCATATCACCAAATAACCCTGCCATGTTCATTTTCAGCTCAATCCATCAAACTATGTGAGTGCTTCTTCCTAATCTTGTTTCTGTACCAATTTATGCAGTTGTTAAGCAACTGTAATAATCCTTGAGCCAAACCCCTCCATAGTTACAAGGACTATAGTCCTTCCTAACCTAAATCTACCAGACAACTCGTTTGCCTCTTATCTCACCACAGTTGATCATTGTTTCATGATCAAATTTACTGCAGTAAACTTCAGAGCTCACTTACCATTTACCACTGTTCAAGATATCTTCCGATATGCCGATAAATCGGCCGATTTATCGCTTACCGCTGTGTGGCCGATAAGTTATATCGGCCGGTAAATGAGCCGATATGGCGATAAATCGGCCGATATGCCGATAAACTGGCCGATTTACCTCTTATCATGGGTCAACCGATAAGTTCCCAATAAGCGATATCCCCAACATTGCCATTTACCCACGTCACCTTTCACCGAGTTACCAACCCCGTAGTGAACCCCCTTGGAAGAACTTACCACTAGACAATGTTTGCCAGCCCTTGGCTCCTTCTCCTCTCCAGCTCACGCGGTGACCACCTCTCTGGCATGCCATGGACGCGAGTTGGATGGCTTCTTGCTCGGGCCCCTCCCCCTCTCGTTGTCTTCGCGCGCGTGACCATGTCCCTTGTCTTCCTCTCGTCGTTACCGTCCTCCTGGAACACTCTCCCCCTCTATCTGCTTCCTCACCGACGCAAGCCGCCGCGCGCCCACGGACGAGCAGTGGCAGTTTTGGCTCGGGGCTCGTCTTCTTCTTCCTCCTTGCGCTCCCTTGGCCGCCTCTTCCCCATGAGCTCTCCCTCATGTTTCCTCTCGTCGCCTACCCACGAGCTCGAGCGCGCGCACACGCGTCCGCGGCGCCGGACACGCGTCCGTGGCGACGCCAGCTCGTCCTCCTCGTCCTGCGGCTATATAAGCCCACCCCGAGGCCGTTCGACCTCACCACCAGCCTTGCCTCGCTCCACTACTCCTCCCCAGCCACTCGCCCAAGACCCGGAACCTCTCCTCGCTGCCCTATGCCGCCATGGCCGCCGTCGGGCTTTGCTCGAATCCGAGCAGCCCCGGGCTCCTCCCCTCCTTCTTCCACCTCCAGAGGCCCCCATCCACACACCGGAGCCGCCCGAGTCCTCTCCCTCCTCCTCTGGTGGTCCATGGTCACGAGCCCTCCGGTGCCCAGCGCCTCCGTCCGCCGTGGCCAACGCCCCGACCAGCCCGGTGATCCCCGGAGACTTTGCTACCCCGGGACGGAGTCGCCTTGCTCAACGGAGCACGCTGGTGGTCCGGGCGCCGCAAATGGTGGCCCGTGCCACCGGCAATCGTCGCCAGCACCGCGCCCCTCCCTCTGGACCGCGTGCGAGCACGGGCAAGACGAAGACGACGACGATCCCGCCCCTGGGCCCCGCCTGCCGGCCTCTGCGTGTTGACCAGGCCGACCCGCTGACGTGGATAAGTGGCCGCGTCTTCCCCGGAATGCGCTTTCCCTTAACCGAAAGCGTATTCCGTTTCATCTTCGGGCGAGAATGCGTTTTCCTCTCTGGAAAACGTATTTTCAGAAAAGGCGCGTTCTTTTTTTCCTGCTGAGGGCCTGTTTGTGATGATTTTATTATAGATAGGTCCATGGCAGAAAAACCCTTATATCCTTTTACCCCCAACTCCAAATGAGATGATTCCAAAGCCCACTTCTTTGTCTCATCGAGCCCATTCTGTTGGTCACACTTTCACTGTGTGTTAATATTCTGGAAATGGTCTTTTTGCCCTTGCACGTAAACAGCCCCTCCCAGAGAGAACTGTTGCCGGCAAATCTTTCCACGGCTTCACCGCACTTCTCCCCGGTGCCTTCTTCACCCCCAAGCAAGCCACAATACCCACTTGCATGATAGTCATGCAGCAGCCATGGTTTACAACTTGAATATTTATTAAATTTTTGCTTGTTTAAAATATGGTTATCGTTGTTTCGTAATGATTCTTGGTTAGTGCTTACTTTATTGCTATGTTGTTATGCACCTGGTTGTCATGCCATGCTAGTTGCTGGTATTCCTTTCATATGCTTATGCTTGTTAATGTTGGTAATGGTCTTCGGTGCATGACTGTCGTCTGTCCCGAGTACCGTTGTTATGCATGTTCCATTGCATCCAGTTGGTTAAATGCTTGCATGATGGCATTGTTGATATGTTCTTGCATGATATTTATTGTTGATGCTAGTGGTCATGCTATGTTTCGGAGAAGTATGTACTTATGATGTTCATGCTAGTCAGTATGCCCTGCTTAGTTGGATATGTTTCATTGTTGATATGGTGGATAGTTATGTGGTTCTCTCATGATTATGTTGATATCATGCTCATGCATTGTAATTGCATCATGTATTTTATCATGGCTCAGCATATTGCATTCAAGTTTAACCGGATTAAATTGAACTTGAACAACTGTTGGCTGAGTCATGGTGCCACCATATCGAGCTGACTAGTGCAACCATGCTTACCTTTATGGGAAGGTCCTAACTGGGTCTATTGTCATGCCTCTCGTCGGTGCCTCCAACGAGGGAAGGTTATGGGCGTGCGGTACCCTGGCCCGGTAAGCAGACATAACCTTGTGTGCCCGTTGTTGTTGTTTTGAGCTCGTGTCCCCGTTTGGGACAGTTTTGGCCACGACGGTGGTCGGTGGTGTCTTTGGTAGACGCCAGGGCCACCCAGGACTAGCCCAGTGGGGAGTGAGTCGGAGTGGCCGGGAGAGTGTCATGGCAGTAGGACGGTTTTGTCGGAACGCCGTTGTTCCACCCGAATGGGAGTGCGAGGCCATGGGTTCCGTGGTGTGGGTACAGTGTGCTAACCTGTGCAGAGTGTGTGTTTAATCTATCGATAGTCGTGCCCGTGGATAAGGGCCCAGTTCGTGTCGGTCACACTATGAGTCAACAGTAATAATAAAAATGTGCTTAATAATAACAACCCTTGTTCGATGATGAGAAAGATGTTGGATGTGATCGTGAGATGATCACTGTGGTATCGAGGATACCGAGTTATTGGATGTGATCGTGAGATGATCACTATGGTATCGAGGATACCGAGTTATTGGATGATTGTGATGTTATGCAAGAATCGCGGGTGAAGGTCAAGCTCCTTGTGGTCATTTAATGATTACTACGGTATTGTTTATACCAAGCTTGATTTGATCCTGAGATGACCGTCTGATGTCCGAGGTTGGTAAGTGATGCATGAGATGGTTATGAGGTAACCCGAGCTGTATAAGTGGTTCATATAGTGTCATCAGGTTGCATGCTAGTATCGTCAGATTTATATGTTCATGCCATGCTCATATTGTTTAGCTGTATCATGTTCATGTTGTTCATGCTATGTTATCCTGAAGATCTCATGATAATTCCTGCTTAACCTGTAATTGCCATGCTGTTGTTTGTCTAGAATGCTTCTGGTTATTGTGAGCTTGCAAGTACATTCAATGTACTGACCTGATGTGTCATGCCAGTTTGCAGGTCGTGCCTGGATTGCTTGCTTGTTTGGCGTTGTTCCTTGTTCGCGAGCTAGGATAAGCGTTGCAGCCAGAGTCCCTGCGGAGTGGAGTTCACCACCGTCGTCGTTGTTCCGCTGCTGGATGTCATTCCGCTGCATCATGTTGTTCTGTTGCTTGCATAGAGCAACCGTGGCAGGCGTAGTGTCGCCGTGCCGATGTAATCCACTTGTACCCATATAGACTGTAATGAAGAGCTGATTTGTTCTATGCTAAGCAGTGTCGTATTGCAGAAGACTTCTCCTTGATCTCTGGGCTGGAATACGGGGCGTTCCGGGTTCTCTGAACCGGGGTGCCACGGGCTTGTTATCAGAGCAGGTCTGGCTGTAGGCTGCCCTAGCCCGCGCGAACGTTAAAAAGTGGTAGTATAGACCCCAGTTGGTTTGTTGCACTTGATTTTTGCATTTGTTTGTCGCATAGCATGCATATAGATTATTGTTTTGTCACTAACGGTTAATCTTGTGAGTGTAGGTGGCATCGTTTTCAGTCCACCGCCTGTACCCTCCTTCTTAGCATGTCTGCTCTTTGGTGTTCGGTGTCATCTCTGTCCCAGCAGAGTGATGCCCTGGTACCCAGACTTCCAGGCACCATTTGTAGGTGTTATGCTCAGGTATCGCGTATATTTTTTCCGCCACCCATATTATTTCGGTGATAGACTTGTTTCTATCCCGAATCAAGCCATCCATCTCGTCCCTCTGGCAACCCTTACTGATCTTGGTTATCAGAAAAGGGCAATGCCAGCGAGCCTTGTTTTTTTACCGCTACCCTACCCAGTCATTCTATTCTTTGGACGTGTATGAATCCCTTTCGTACGCTTGATGATGATGTGGTCGTGAATTTTGTGTCTCGCTACTTGATCGTTAAGTCCGTACTCACTTGTGTATCCATCCAGATCCAGCCACTGTTCAGCCAGTTTGGTGTAGCTTCGGTTACGCCAACTCCTTCCACACATGGATATAATTTTCGTGCACACCACCACAGCCTATTAGACCATAATACCGGAGTTTCCGCGCGATTTGTGTGCTTAGGTGTGCATGCATATTATGGTGCGAGTAGCAGTAATATAGGATGATTGCTTGATTAATTATATTAGTAGTATGCTTGTGTGCTTTTGCTTTAGTCGTTTTTTTTTGTTTCTTTGGGCCTTCGGTGTTACAAATTTTCCCCCTATTAAAGTTGCTCATCAGCCGACACCGGACCCAAAGAGTTAGCAAGAAATGCATATATTTGGAAACTCAGCTAAACAGAATGGAATTGTCAGCAGACTGCAGTGAAATTGGAAATAGCTTGTCTGAATACAAACGAAATCTTGGATGGAATGTTAGTATAAAGTTTGCATTAACATGCACTCCTCACAATAGTATGGAATTCTCAGCCGACCGCATTCAGATTTGAGGGATACCTGATCTGAGTGTCAAGTCTCCCTCAATGTGCACTCCTCATAGCAGAAATGATCAAATTAGCAAGAAGATAAATTGTGTGCAAGGTTGAGAGAATATTATCAAAGGTATGGCTCAGATACAAGTTTAATTTTTCATTGAGGATGATTTTGGAACCCGATGTACCTGGAAGCAAGCAAAAATATGGCATGTACTCAGAAAGGAGGATAGTCCTGCAAAACCCCGTTTCATACAAGAAATCAAAAACAAAAATATTAAGATGGTTATATATGTGGAAATCGGTCCGCATATCACAATAAGAAGCTTCTGGTGTAAGCAACCCAATCTTCCCTCGCAAGATACCCGAGAAGCTTCCAAGGCAAGATTAATCTATCTTCCTTAGTATGATACATGGATGGTTTCCCGTACAAGGTACTCTGCCTTCTTCAGTAAGCAACCGCAAAAGCTTCCGGCATAAGGCACTGAGTCTTTCCCCAGCAAAGTCTTTAAGGGGGTAAGCTTCTGAAGCACGATACCCAGTCTTTTTCAGCAAGCTTGTGATAGCCTGACTTATTAGGGATGATAGACTACTCATATCAATAAGGAATTCCTTCTTTTCCGGGAGCCCATTCGGATAGAACTCCAAAGTTAAGCATGCTCAGCTTGGAGTAGTTTCAGGATGGTGACTGTCAGGGATATTACTAGCAGGAATAAACCGGCTAGTATAAACCGGATTATAGTAATTTAGTTGTATACTTGTAAATATCCAGTAGAGGCTACGGCCCATGAAGGCTTAGGGCCCATGTGTAGAGTTATGGTTTGTAAACCGTCTGGTCATGTAACTTGAGAGATAAGGAAGAAAGAGCAGAGACCGAGGCGGACACAAGTATGAGCCGGCCTCGGGACTCTGTAAACCGGACCAGGCGTCGCCTCTATATAAAGGGACGACCCGGCGACGGTTCAGGGACAAGAAACAACCCGTCGAGAGACAGGCAAGTGATCCGCTCCCTGTTCATCGACGCCCAAGCAATACCAAACCCTACTAGACGTAGGCTTTTACCTTCATCGAAGGGGCCGAACTAGTATAAACCCTCTGTGTCCTTTGTGTGCTTTTAACCCCTTCAAGCTAACCCGTGCGATGGTTCCTCAACTAAGTCCGTTAAACCGGACATCTGCCGTGTTAATTCCACGACAGTTGGCGCCCACCGTGGGGCCTCCACACGATGGTTTCGAGTTCTTGAAGGGTAGCTTTGAAGGGCTCAAGGGTTACGCGGTCGGTCGGATGACCAAGAGTCGCCGCGGCCGGATCTACATCGACGACGCAGGCTGGGGACCGGAGGCCGATTCAATCGAATACGTGTACCGGGTTCCCTTCGGCGGCATCCACGTCTTCATCGGCAAGATCGGCGAACCGGGACCTGAGCCGGACATCTTCCCCAACATCGTCGAGCCGGCTCAGCGTGCGAGATCGGCCCGGAATCAGCCCGCCATGAAGCGCGTTTTCGTTGGAGCAGTTCACGGGGTTCAAACCGAGGACGGATCGGATTCCGGTGGCGAGACAGTTATCTATTCCGACGATGAATCTTCATCCGGAGAGACTGAGTCTTTGTATCAGTTGCGGGACGGCCGGTCTGAGGGTGTGTCCGACGGAGACAGTATTCCGGACCCCTTTGACCCGCCAAACCGAGTGGCTGTCTTTATGGCCGGTTCACAACCTACGCCACAGTCCACGGTGAACGGGGCGACAGCAGAAGCTAGTGTAGGGGGGAGCGGCCAGGCCCTCTCGCCCTCTGACGCTTTATCCACCTTGGTCGAGGAGTTCACAGCCCGAGCCATGGCAGAGGTAGCTCCAGCAGACAAGGCGCAACATGATGCAGAGCTCCTTCAGCTGAAGGGCCGGATCGATCAAGCAAGGGAAAAATCTGAAAGCAGAAAAGGCTATGATAGCAGTGAGACAGGCAGAGCTGGATGCTCAGACTTTTCAGCTGAGGATGGAACAGGCCTCTGCATAGGGAGTAAGGAGTCGAAAGTACCAGTCTCGTCTACCTCCGGTTTATGAGGCGACGGATCTCTTCAGGACGCCAGGAGCGGGAACCAGCAATGATCCGGCGGTAAACCGGAGGGCGGCCCCGGCGGGGGACGAGCCGGTTCGGCAGCCTGCTGCGGAGCAAGATCGGTGGATTATGTCTATGCCTCACGTTCCTACCCCTCCGGGTCATTACTCAAATCCTATGGACAACATTGTTGCTGCCGCTTCACGCTTGGCCGCTTTACCCATTGAGGGGACATCCCCCGTGGCGTTGGAGGCACGCAGGGTCAAGGATCTGCTTAACACGGCGTTAACACAACAGTAAGCGTATTCTTATAGTAGGGAGAGGCTCCATTCAACACCACACCACAGCCGGAGTTACACTAGGCATTGGGAGGAACCGGAAGTGTCTAGTAGTGAACGCAGGCGACACCGTCACAGACAAAATAATCTGGCAGGCGCAGATGCACAAGCTCAGGATGCGAACCGGGTTAGATCTGTGGCCCGTGAGGAGGTCCGTCGAACGACGCCGATTCACACAACCACAGCCGAGACAGGGGTCACAACGAGTTCCTTTGGGGTGCAATGTCTTATCCCCGCTTTACGGAGCGTGAAGCTGCCCAAGGATTTTAAAGGTCCACGTAAGGTGCCTAATTACACAGCAGATTTGGCTCCAGAAGCTTGGGTTGAGAGTTACGAGATGGCCATGGAGATGCTGGACGTAGATGAAGCGGCTTGTGCGAAATACTTCACCATGATGCTTGAAGGTACAGCCCGGACCTGGCTAAAGGGTTTACCCCCTAATTCCATCGGATCATGGGGAGAGTTACGTCGCCAGTTTATCAAAAACTTCAAGGATACGTGCAAGCAGCCGATGTCAGTGGTAGATCTAGCAGCCTGTATACAAGGAGAACAGGAGTCTACAAGTGCATGGGTTCGGCGAGTATCAGAAATCTTGCACTCTTCGAACGGTATCAATCCCAGTACGGCAATAGTGACACTGGTAAACAATTGCTGGTTTGAGTCTCTAAAGTTAAAACTGGGACGGCTTAAATGGGATTGTAATGACATGGGAACTCTCATGAGCGCTCTAGTGAAGTACGGGGACTCCGATAACACTAAGTATCCAGAAGCGGAGGGAGACAAAGCTGGAAAGGTCAATAAGCCCGGTAAACCGGCGCAGGTTAGTCCGGCTGGTACAAGCTTCTTAGGCAAGCGAAAAGCGGAGGGTGGCTCTGATTTCGTGGCCAATACCCAAATTCAAGGGGGTTTTCAGCGCAATAAGGGTAAGCCGCCTCCACAAACCGGCGGAGGGCCCGTTAGCTGGGAGCAAGAGTTAAATGAGCCTTGTCCGAAACACGGCTCAAGGGAACGTCCAGCAAAACACACTATAGGAGAATGGAAGGTTATGATGGAAGCCATAATGAGCCGGATCAGCTCCAACAACGGGCCTCCAGGCGGCGGTTCAGGCCCGGGGTTTTATGGTCCGGGTCACCAGGGGAACGGTTCCGGATCAGGATATCGTGGCAACAACAATGGTTACAATAACCGAGGCAATAACCAAAATGGTCAAGGCGGTTATAATAACCAAGGCAATCAGCAGTATGGTCAAGGTGGTTACAATAACCAAAACAACCAACAGCAGGGCCAGGGTAATCACAATAACCAAGGTAGTCAGCAGCGTCAGCAACAGCAGCAGCAATCCGGATATCAGAGTAATCCGAAGGAGTTGAGTAGTGGGCAGTATCATGTGTTCACTACGAGTTTGTGTAAATGAGATCAAAAAGTTTTGAAGCGGGCGGTCCACGCGGTTGAACCGGCGACGCCGCAATTCTTGCGCTGGTCAGAGCAGCCCATTGTGTGGAGCAGGGAGGATCACCCGCTGCGAGTTGATAATCCGGGCCACTTGGCCTTGGTAGTAGCACCACAGGTGGGTGGCTACAAGTTCACCAAGGTCCTCATGGACGGCGGCAGTAGCATTAATATCTTGTATTACGAGACTTTCCGTCGCATGGGGCTGACAGATAAAAAGCTAAGACAATCAAACACGGTGTTTCATGGAGTGGTGCCAGGTAAATCAGCTTACCCAGTTGGGAAAATTGACCTAGAAGTTACCTTTGGAGATGAACAGGATTCCAGGTCAGAGATGATAACCTTTGAAGTCGTCAAGATCTGGAGCCCTTATCATGCTATATTCGGGAGGACGGTTTATGCCAAGTTTATGGCCAGGCCGTGTTATGTTTATCTATAGCTCAAGATGCCGGGTCACAAAGGAACAATCACAGTTCATGGAAGTCGCAAGATTGCATTGGAGTGTGAAGAAGGAGACGTTGCCTACGCGGAGGCAGTATGTGCTACGGAGGAGTTGAAATTTTACAAGGACAACGTTGACCCGGCAGATATGTCCCTGTTGAAAAAGTCAACTACAGAGCATGATCCGGCATTGAAATTTAAGTCAGCGGAGGAGACTAAGCAAGTTGATTTTGTGCCAGGCGATTCATCCAAGCAGTTCACTATCAGCGCTAACCTTGATCCCAAATAGGAAGGCGCGCTCATCGAGTTCATCCGTGAGAACCTGGATATCTTTGCGTGGAAACCTTCTAACATGCCAGGTATACCGAGGGAACTCGCTGAGCACAGTCTTAACATTGATCCGAAGTTTAAACCGGTCAAGCAGTATCTGCGCCGCTTCAACGAAGAAAGGCGCAAGGCTATAGGAGAGGAAGTGGCCAGGCTTTTGGCCGCAGGGTTCATAGTGGAAGTTTTTCACCCGGAGTGGTTGGCTAATCCGGTGCTGGTGTTAAAGAAGAATGGAAAGTGGAGAATGTGTGTGGATTACACGGACCTAAACAAGGCTTGTCCAACTGATCCTTTTGCTCTCCCTCGTATTGATCAGATCATCGATGCTACAGCAGGATGTGAGCGGTTAAGTTTTTTGGATGCATATTCAGGATATCACCAGATCAAGATGGCAGTTAAAGATCAAGAGAAGACGTCCTTCATAACGCCTTTTGGTGCTTTTTGCTATGTTTCTATGCCCTTTGGGCTCAAGAGTGCCCAAGCGACTTATCAGCGTTGCGTCCAGAATTGTCTTAAGGGGCAGATAGGGAGGAATGTTCATGCCTATGTGGATGATATTGTGGTGAAATCAAGGAAGGAAGAGACATTGATAGAGGATCTCAAAGAGACTTTTGATAATCTTCGAGCCTATAAAATGATGCTTAATCCGGAGAAGTGTGCTTTTGGTGTTCCGGCGGGCAAGCTCCTTGGATTCTTGGTGTCAAACAGAGGAATAGAAGCTAATCCGGAGAAGATCAAGGCAATCACATCTTTGACTAAACCGGCTTGCATCAATGATGTTCAGCGTATCGCTGGCCGGATCACAGCATTGAGCCGGTTCATCAGCCGTTTGGGGGAGAAGGCGATTCCGCTTTATCAAATGCTGAGAAAGACGGACCGGTTTATATGGAGCGATGAGGCAAACGCTGCGTTTGAGGACTTGAAGCGGCAACTGGCACAACCACCGATTCTTGCTGCCCCTGTTGATAATGAGCCGTTGCTGTTATACATCGCCGCCAATGCACGGGCAGTTAGCGTGGCAATCGTGGTTGAGCGTAAGGAAGCTGGGAAGGAATATCCGGTTCAACGTCCAGTCTATTATATCAGTGAAGTTCTCATTGAATCCAAGCAAAGGTACCCACATTGGCAGAAGCTGGTATATGGTGTGTTCATGGCAAACCGGAAGTTGAAACATTATTTCCAAGGCCACCCAATAACTGTTGTTAGTTCAGCACCGTTGGGAGATATAATCCAGAACAGGGAAGCTATCGGCAGAGTAGCAAAGTGGGCCATTGAGCTTAGCCCACACGAATTGAAATATGTGCCACGCACCGCTATCAAATCTCAAGCATTGGTGGATTTCATCAATGATTGGACAGAACTGCAGACACCAGAGGAGAAGCCGGATCTCACATACTGGACGATTCACTTTGACGGTTCAAGGCAATTAGAAGGCTCGGGGGCTGGAGTTGTTTTAACTTCCCCGCGAGGGGATAAGTTTTGTTACGTCCTCCGTTTATTGTTTCCTTGTACTAATAATGCAGCAGAGTATGAAGCCCTGCTTCATGGCTTACGGATGGCCAAGGAGATGAACTTAAGCCGGGTCAAGTGTTTTGGCGATTCAGATTTGGTGGCACAGCAAGTATCCGGCAAGTGGGATTCAAGAGATCCTCTCATGGCAGCTTACAGACGAGAAGTCGAAGCAGTTGCATGATGTTTCAAGGGATATCAGGTGGATCACATAGACCGGCGAAGGAATGAAGCGGCCGATGCTCTAAGCCGGCTGGGTTCTCAACGTAAACCGGTACCGCCGAATACTTTTTTGGATGAGCTGCACGGTCCATCAGTTCAAGTACCATCGGAGGAAGACCTGGCCGTTCCTGATCCGGAGGCGCAGCTGGTTGCAGCACTTCATGTTATTCTGGATTGGACGCTCCCATACTTGGCGTACTTAAGCCGGGGAGAGCTGCCGGACGATGAGATCGAAGCAAGACAGATAATCCGGCGCTCTAAATCCATGACAATTGCAAACGGAGAACTTCATCATCGCAGCGTTTCTGGAGCGTTTCAGCGGTGTGTATCAACTGAGGAAGGTTGTGATATTCTTCGTGAAATCCATGAAGGGGATTGTGGTCATCACGCCGGTTCAAAATCCTTGGTGGCTAAAGCTTTTCGACATGGGTTCTATTGGTTGACAGCCCATACTGATGCGGCGGATCTGGTTCGGAAGTGTGACGCTTGCCAGAAGTTTTCACGACGTGCTCTTGTTCCGGCACAGGAGCTCCGGATGATACCGATAACCTGGCCGTTTGCGACTTGGGGGCTTGATATGGTTGGACCCTTCAAACGATCCCAAGATCAGAAAACTCATCTACTGGTGGCTGTGGATAAGTTTACAAAATGGATTGAGGCAGAGCCTGTGAGCAAGTGTGATGCGGCAACAGCGGTGAAATTCATCAAAAAGGTAATTTTTCGGTTTGGCTTTCCACACAGCATCATCACAGACAACGGCACCAATTTATCTAAAGGAGAGATGGAAGAGTTTTGTCAACGGGAGCATATTCGCCTGGACGTGTCTTCTGTAGCTCACCCTCAATCCAATGGTCAAGCTGAACGAGCAAATCAGGAGATTTTGCGAGGTATCAAGCCCCGGCTTATGACTCCCTTGCAAAGAACACCAGGGTGCTGGGTTGAGGAGTTACCTTCTGTCCTTTGGAGTATCAATACTACGCCAAACCGGTCCACAGGTTACACACCTTTCTTTATGGTGTATGGTGCTGAAGCGGTCCTTCCAAGTGATATCCGTCATGATTCGCCAAGGGTGACGACCTATGTTGAAGCGGCCAACGAGCGGGCGAGACAGGACAGTCTGGACCGGCTGGATGAAGAGCGTGATATAGCAGCAGCACGGTCTGCGATTTATCAACAAGACTTGCGCAGATATCACAGCCGCCGGATCAAGACCAGGACGTTCCAGGAGGGAGATTTGGTGCTCCGGCTCATCCAAGATCAAACTGATATGCACAAGTTATCCCCGCCTTGGGAAGGGCCCTTTGTGGTCAGCAAGAATCTGCACAACGGTTCATATTACTTGGTGGACGTTCGAGAACACAAGGACTCACGGACATCGGAGGAAGAGACAAAGAGGCCGTGGAACATCGCCCTCTTACGGCCCTATTATACCTGAGCCAGGAGCTCCGCTGTATCCTATGTATATATTATGATTAATGAATAAACCGGCACCCTCGGTAAACCGGGGGCTTAGCCTTTTTTCCAGTATAATTGTCTTATGGTGATAGCCATCTACAACTTATGTTTCTTATTATGTGTCATATCTTACAATGCTTTGATCAGTCTATCAGGCTGTGCAGGACAATTGTCGTAGATATACTTTGAAGCTGCGATCATTAATAGGCTTCCTGCTCAAACATAGGTCGTATCCGAACCAAAGAGAGCACAGCCATCCCGCTCAAACATAGGTCGTATTCGAACCAAAGAGAGCAAAGGGCTTACTGTTCAAACATAGGTCGTATTCGAACCAAAGAGAACATACCCAAACTTATTGAAGGGATTCCTGTTCAAACATAGGTCGTATTCGAACCAAAGAGAACATACCCAAACTTAAATAAAGCCATTCTGTTCAAACATAGGTCGTATCCGAACCAAAGAGAACATGGCATAAGCTCAATGGATTGTACCCGAATCCATTGCTTGGCTAAATTTTTATATGGCCAGGAGGGGGCAGGATTGTACCCGAATCCTAGCTTTACCCCTGTGGTTGTATCCGGTTCATATGGTCGTATCCGAACCATAGGCTCAATGGATTGTACTCGAATCCATTGCTTGGCTGAACCTTGCTTTGGAGCCTGGCAGCTCGTAAAAAGCCTCGACTACATGGTTTTATTTGCAAACTTGCATTTCTGGTATTTATGTTTTATGGTTCTTTGATCCGGAGTGGGACAACTCCAGAGTTGACCACATATCTTCGAAAGTCTGGATAGAGCTCCAGCATGATCTAAACCGGTAACTGCTATCAAACCCGGAATTATTATTGGGTCTATCACAAAGGCTCCCTCACAAAACTGCAAATTTCGCCGGATTAAGAATATCAAGTATAGTTGATCGCAGGTATAAAGTTATTTCTGGTACAAACAAACACTTGTTTGATATATTTTTTGTGAGCAATTTAATTGGTCCAGCGGTAAACTGCTAGGATATCTTTTAAGTATTGTCTATGCAGAAACAGATACTATGCAAGATAAACCATATCAGACCTGATTTAAGTTGACAATGTCACAACAAAAAGTTGGAACATCCGGATCAAGACGAATAATGTTTTATACTATCCTATTACAAGGCATAGCAAGCCTGAACGGATTAAAGTCTTTCCTGCAAAATGAGACTGCAACTACAAAGATAACTTATGTGGCCTACGCTTCCTCCTGCAGTGAAGGCTGGGGGTTGACTTGTTCCGGAGTTTCTTCTTCTTCTTGAAGCGGCTGAAAGTTAGGGACGCACCAATCGATTTTCGTTAAAGTGCGGAAGTACATCTCTTCCGTGATAAGTTCGGACGGATCAATATCTGGGGCGAAAGTATGAGGGCGCACTGGTGGGATTAGATTTACGGTATCATAAACCAGCCGATCCACCCGCTCGTTCTGTAAATCATACCCCGGATGATACCTGGACAAGTCTGATTCGGCAGCAAGCTTGCTAGCAAGTGGACGCATATCCTTGGTCAAAGCATGAAGATCTTTTGCAGTGAAAGCTGATCCGTCTTCTTTGGTGCTGGTATACCCATTCAAAGCTTCTTCCGGATCAAAATCTGGAACCCACGCTTTGGCTCTGGTAAGCGCCATGAGAGAACCGGCTTGGGCAGCAGACTTCTTCACTTCCTCCAAGCGTACTCGCAAGACAGAAAGTTTCTCAAGTGTGCCTTGGATAGTGGTGGGGGCCGGTTTATTGAAGGACATTGCGCTTATGATCCTTTGAGCGCCGGAATACAGTTGCTCGACCAGAGTATAAGACGCCTTGAGTTTCTTCCGTAAATCATCCCCAAGATAGGTGACACGGCGCCCTGCATATGATTATCACAGTTAAACCAGAACGGATTAAAGATTGCAAGGATGAAAGCAGGAGTATAGATTAAGTACTTACCGAAGACAGCAGAAGTCATCAGTTCTATTTGCCGCTTTAAACCGGTTAACTCTTCAGTCACCGGATTAAGGGCTTCCTCAGCGTCCTTTGCCCTTTTTTCCAGATCCTTCTTTTGTACTTCAAAGGCTGTCCGCTCCTCTTCAAAAAATTTCTTCAGCTGTTCAGCGGTAGTTAAACTCACCGCCAAATCTTTCTTGGCCTTAGCAGCAGCAGATTCAGTTTCGGCAAGTCTATTCCGGAGTTCAGTAATTTCTTCAGCCCGCCGGTTTAAATCAGCCTTCAAGGAAAATCAAGTGGAATAAAGGTAAAAATCAGGCAAGTCTCAAGCACATAACCAAGTTATCCACTTGACACTTGGGGGCTAATGGGCAGTTGAAGCGTCAAACAGTAGCAATTCAAAGACAAGTCTCAAGCACACAAACAAGTTGTCTACTTGACACTTGGGGGCTAATGGATAGTTGAAGTATCAAAGGAAAAATTCAGACAAGTCCCAGGCACATAAACCGAATTATGCCCCTGGCACTTGGGGGCTAATGTAAGATCATTTGCTTAAATCGGAAGTACCGGTTCACCTTCTAAACATAGCTAAACCGGAACTTGGGGGCTACTATGATATAGACAGAAGCACATCAAAAGCAAAAATCAAAAGCAAAGGATTACCTCGTATTTTTCCTTCATCATGCTGATTAAGCCCGCTTCATAGTCCCGAGAAGTGTGAAGCCAGTTCAAATACCCGGAATAGAGCTCCTGGGCACTCAGCTCGGCAAAACTAGACAAATCAGTGCTCCATTTGCCCTTTTCTTGATGAAGTTTCTCCGCTTTAGCTGTATGCTTGGCCAAAACAGTGGGTTCAGCAGGAGCGGTATAAGCGGTACCAATTATCTGGACATCCGGAGAAGGGGCAGTTGCTGGTGGTGGAGTAGCGGTGTGAACCGGACTAGCGCGAGCAGGACTAGTTTGAGGAGGATCGGCCCGGGCAGGACTCGCCGATTCATGGACGTTCTCAGTGTTGGGATTTTCAGGTACAGTTGTATGATCCATAGGAGCAGGATCGTCAAGCGGAATTGTGGGCTCGCCTTCCGTAGGGACGGTTGTATCCGGGTCAACCGCCGGATCATCAGTGGCAGTTTCAGCAGTTGGTTTGTTGGCCTTTGCCCTTTTGCTAGGTTTAGGCTTGCTGAAAGGAAGTAGAAAGAAAAATCAGTGCCACAGAAGCAAAAGCAATCATAAACCGGATAAGATAAAGGACTTACCCAGGGACAGTCTTCAAAACTGGGACTTGTGTGGCAGTGGATTCGCCAGAGGAAGATAAAGGAGTCTCCTGATAATTAGGGTCAGACGGTTTAAGCGGTTTGCGTATAAGCCCGGCCTTGGGATGAAGAAGAGTTGGAGAGAGTATAACCTCAGAGCGGCGTCTCCGAGCCGGTGTAAGGGATATTCCGGACGATTCAACTGCAAGGTCGCTATGGCGTGTAGTCCGGCGAAGGGCTTCATGTTGCTGTTTCTTCAAAAGAAAATTGGGGTCCAGTTGAGCATAAGGGTGAGAAAACTGATATTTCCGGACTGTCCGACGAATTTTTGGTGGAGGTGGTTCTGAATCTGAAGAAAGAATAGTTACCTCAATTTCGGCCGGTTTATCTCCTTCAGCCAAATCCTGTGAAAAGACACCGTTAAACACAAGTCTGGATAAAAGTGAACAAATTATAGCCGGATTAACTCATACCTCAGAGTCCGGATCATCATCTTCAGCATGCGAACCGGAGCCAGCCGCCGCCTTTTTCTTCTTGATAGCGTAAGCTTTCCGGCGTGGCTATTTTCCAGCCTTCTCCTGAGGCTTCCTCTTCCAAAAAGGATCATCAGCCTGTTCAAAAGGTGAGAGATAGTGAGAAAACGATTTAAATGAACGGATTACAAAAACACGAAAGAGAGTAAAGACTTACCGCAGGCAGCTTGTTCTTCTTATAATACGGAGCCAATCCGGTTTGGCTGCATTCTTCCAAAGAGACATTGAGCATCTTTTTAGCAGATTCAATAACTTCCGATTCAGAAAGCTTTTCCTTGGAAAACCGTTGAGGATCATCCGGTTTACCAGAATATTTACACATCAGACTCGGGCGCGGACTCAGAGGAAGGATACTCCAAGAAAGCCAGCAACGCATAAAATCAATTCTGGTTAAACCGTTGGCCATAAAGGCTTTCAGCCTAGCTAGTTGAGAAGCAAACTGGGGCCGTTCTGAGGAGCTGAGGCGCTGTGGCAGAGGGTGATCTTCAGGAAGACGATGCTCACGGTAACCCGGCAGTGGGTTTTTCCCTTCAGGTGAAGTGTCAAGGCAATAGAACCAAGACTTATTCCAATCTTTAGGGTGTGTGTGCAGAGCGGCATGAGGAAAGACTACGTCCCTTCTCTTTTGGATGCTAACCCCTCCCAATTCTTGATGAGGACCACCAGTAAATTCAGTTCGCCGGTTCAAGTGGAAGAAATCCCGGAACAAATCGACTGATGGCTCCTCTTGCAAATACACCTCTGAGAAAACTTGAAAATCGCAGATGTTTGAAATAGAATTTGGACCTATGTCCTGAGGATGAATTTGGAAAGCGGCAAGCACGTCCCGGAAGAATTTTGAATCGGGAGGAGTAAAACCTCGAGCCATGTGGTCAAAGAAGACAATGACCTCCCCTTCTCTGGGGGTAGGGGGACATTCATTTCCTGGGGCCCGCCATTTTAAAATGGACTGAGGACCCAGAGTACCAACTATGGCAGCGTTAATTAAATCTTCTTCCGTGATAATGGAAGGGACCCAGTCGCAAGCAACAAACTGCTTGGCAGCCATAGCAGCAGAATGAAAGTGCTGAAAAGATGAAGTATAAAATCCGGATTATTCAAGTACAGTGGCATAAATCGGAAGACATGTGCAAAGATCACATAACGGTTTAGACAAGGGACTAATGATCTGGCTAACCCGGCAGTAAGCAGGAAAACGTATTACTACCGGTTCATGATAATAAAAGAGAAGGAGCTAAACCGTCGTGTTCATTATCGATGCATTACAGAAGCAATATTTGACTGACTAAACCGGCGAGTTTATTACGTATCTACAAGGATGAAGAAACAAGTTTCTACAGACAGCTAAAGTAAAACAGATCTGAGCGCCCAGGAAAAGAAAAACAAATGCACGATTATTACAGAAAGAACTACGGGGATGGTATGCGGAGTGGATGAATCTAAGAATGAATCTAAGGCCAAAAATCCAAGCATAAGACAGCAGAGCAGAAGTATATTTTGAAGACAAAATCTAAAAGGTTGAAGCCACGGCGAGTATGGTTTATCAGACGAGTGAATAAAGCTTTCCTAGGTTTAATGGCGGAGGCACAGGAAGAATCCTAAAAGTTATAGATCTACAGCAAGGGAGATGGAATACCTGAAACAGAAAGAAGCGGCGGCGGAGTTTTCTGGTCGCACTCAGGTTGATGTAGCGGCCGGCGAAGGCGAGCTTGACGAACGACGGCGGAGGCTTGAGCTCAGGCGACAGAGGAAGGAGACGAGCGGAAGGAGAGGAAAGAGGAGATGCAGCAGTATTTATAGAGGGGTAGAGATGAAACGGCAGGCGCGAGATTTGAGGAAGCGAAAGATTGGATAAAGATTCCCTGTCGCCTCGATTCTCGGGATGGCCTTTAAACAAAAGTGATAGACAGCTGTGTGCGTTAAATGCGGAAGTGATGTCACGGTCAAATTAAATGATTTCTAAGGATGACGTCATCACCGGTTTACAAAAATGAGAAGACACAAGAAAAGAAGATCATGCAAGATTGAGAAGATTGATGTGAACAAGTTCAAATCATTCTGGGGCCTAATGTCAGGGATATTACTAGCAGGAATAAACCGGCTAGTATAAACCGGATTATAGTAATTTAGTTGTATACTTGTAAATATCCAGTAGAGGTTACGGCCCATGAAGGCTTAAGGCCCATGTGTAGAGTTACGGTTTGTAAACCGTCTGGTCATGTAACTTGAGAGATAAGGAAGAAAGAGCAGAGACCGAGGCGGACACAAGTATGAGCCGGCCTCGGGACTCTGTAAACCGGACCAGGCGTCGCCTCTATATAAAGGGACGACCCGGCGACGGTTCAGGGACAAGAAACAACCCGTCGAGAGACAGGCAAGCGATCCGCTCCCTGTTCATCGACGCCCAAGCAATACCAAACCCAACTAGACGTAGGCTTTTACCTTCATCGAAGGGGCCGAACTAGTATAAACCCTCTGTGTCCTTTGTGTGCTTTTAACCCCTTCAAGCTAACCCGTGCGATGGTTCCTCAACTAAGTCTGTTAAACCGGACATCTGCCATGTTAATTCCACGACAGTGACCGACCGGGAAGTTGCTCCCGGGTGCGCACGAGTGAGGACAAAGTGCGCAGAAAAGACTAGTATTGATATGTGAGGCCAGTCTAGATCCCGCCAGGAGTAACGACCACCGGCGGATGTGTCCGGGGCATTACAAAGCTGTCTGATGAAACTTTCGAGCACAAGCCAGCAATCTTCCTCAGTAAGACATTGGTACAAGGTAGTACGCTGTGAATTGACAGCATATGGGAGTGAATCCCAAGAATCAGATCCGCAACATTTTGGTCAGAAGCAAGAATCAGTCAGAATACATGTTTGTCTCTGGAATCATATTCTCATATATATGTGGTGAGCATACTACCAAGATCTTACATGTCACTCGGATGAGGATCTGACAACCACGTGAGGATGGTTAAGAGAAGAAAGCCAGTATACACCGCAGTGTGACAAAGGATTATGAGGATTGATGGCATCAATGAGCTCAATACAAATACCTGTGAACCTGGAAAATGATCCTGATGAGCCCTCGTCCCCTTTTTCTCCAATGACGGCACCACGCCTATGATCTAAGCTGTTTTTAGCTATCCGGGGTGGATGCCGATTTTTTATTTCTCTCTTCGACGACTGTCATGAGTTCTGAGCTGCTTTTTGGCCGTCTCGTACAGCTGTTGAGTTTATTTTTGTGACAGTAGCCCTATAGCTGCTTTTTGGCTATTTTAGGGAGCTGTCACCTTCTTCTTATCAACCCGGTCTCATGTTCTGAGCTGCTTTTCGACCGTCCTGAGCCGTGGTTGAGTTATTTCAGTAATGTCCTAGATTTGAGTTGTAAAGACCGTTATGGTGGCTACTGATTTATTTGTCGATTTCTTGCAAAGGTTTGGATGATCATTTTCCTGCGGTCAGAACTTGAGGGGTGTTGAACCTGCCATTTAATGGGGTACCCTGTCAGAAAAATGAGGATAAGCTGCGATTGCCAAAAAATTGCACCGACAGTACCTATGGTGATACGAAGAAGCAATATGACCCGTCTCTTTCAGCCAAGGATCCAGACCAAGAAAACAATAATGAAGGAGCAAGACCAGTGATGCATGTATGAAAATTGTTGCAAGACCCGCGTGGTGCAGAACCACCGTCAGTCAAGTCTGCAGATATTAGCATACAGGTCAAACTCTTATGCTAGCCACGACAGGCGACAATTAAATATTTGGTATGAATCTGAGACTCAAGACAGTGGAGCTAGCCAAATTAATTCCGAAATTCTCGCCATAAGTCAGAATCTGTCAGGAAAACGGTTATGCCTCCACTCACTGTTTGGAACCCGAAGGAATTGCATTTAGTGGAGAAACCCATTTAAGGAGTTAGAGCTTGGGTGTCCACCAAAAAAAATCTAATCACCACTTTATGAAAGATTGTCAGTGCCGGATGACACACCCAGCGGAAATCACTCTCGGATTTGTGAGACGGGCATATATTTCAGCATGATAACAAATCACACTTAGCTAAGTCAGCAGATCTTAAAAGAAATGGGAGCCTGTATAAACATGAACCAACCAGGTAGGATCTGTCAGAATATGGATACAGTGAATCAGACCACCCAGAACCACTCAGGTAAAAGTTTAGTGGGTACAACAATAAAGGAAAAAAGGAGACCCGAGTTGGAAATGGTTTCCTTAAGTCAGTATATTCATACTTGTTCCCTAAGCAACCAAATCTCGAGGATGAGATTTCTTTAAGGGGGTAAGGTTTGTAACAGCCTGAGTTTTGGCCCTTTCTTTTTCTTTTGTTTTTCTGAGGTTTTTGCCTGAGATTTCCTTTTTCCGTGGCTATGAGGTCTGGAAACTGAAGAAGATGAACTCTTCTTTGCTTCGAGAGTGGCTTGTCATACCCAAATCCTTCCCTAGACCCTGTCATTTTCATCCTAGCCCAAATCCCAATATTCTTTTTATTGGGAATGTCCCTTTTCTATTAAAGGAATAACTCAAATTGCCCTAGGTTGTGAAGCAACCTTTATTTCCATCACTCCTAAAATTCCCAAATAATTCTCATAAATTGTTTGGGTCATATCTTTCTCAAATATGGCAAAATATTTCATTTGTCATGTTTATCATCATGCTCAATAATTCATTTCCTATTCTGCCCTAAATGGCACATTGTGAAGCAAGTGTTATTTTCCTTTCCCCAATTGATCTCAAACTCCTTGGACACCTTTTCCTGTCCATATAATTGCCACATGCCAAAATGCAACCTCATTTGCCTAGTAATTATTTAATTATGATTTTCCAAAGTTTCTATCCAGAAAGAAGCTTTGTGAAGGAGGTGCAAGCTAGGTATATCAAAATGAGTTGCAATTTATCATGATCCCTCATATCATCATATCATAGCCCTCCACCAAAGTAGAGCTCATGTCATGCCTCCATGTGAGCACATCTTCAATTCTTTGATTCTGTCCAAAATTTCAGTTTGTGAAGAAAGTATATTTTATCTTGCTCCATTATGGCTGCCAATTTTTCTAGGCCTTCTATTATCCATATAACCTCCCTCCACCAAGTTTTAGCTCAATTAGTTAATCCAATTGACCTGTGCATTTTTTTCGAGTTTTTGTCCAAAATGAAGCTTTGTGAAGCAAGTGCCACTTTGGTATTTCCAAATGGCATGAAACTTTTACAGCAGCTTCATATCACCAAATAACCCTGCCATGTTCATTTGCAGCTCAATCCATCACACTATGTGAGTGATTCTTCCTAATCTTGTTTCTGTACCAATTTATGCAGTTGTTAAGCAACTGTAATAATCCTTGAGCCAAACCCCTCCATAGTTACCAGGACTATAGTCCTTCCTAACCTAAATCTACCAGACAACTCGTTTGCCTCTTATCTCACAACAGTTGATCATTGTTTCATGATTAAATTTACTGCAGTAAACTTCAGAGCTCACTTGCCATTTACCCACTTCACCTTTCACCGAGTTACCACCCCCGTAGTAAACCCCCTTGGAAGAACTTACCACTAGACAACGTTTGCCAGCCCTTGGCTCCTTCTCCTCTCCAGCTCACGCGGTGACCACCTCTCTGGCATGCCATGGACACAAGCTGGATGGCTTCTTGCTCGGGCCCCTCCCCCTCTCATTGTCTTCGCGCGCGTGGCCATGTCCCTTGTCTTCCTCTCGTCGTCACCGTCCTCCTGGGCCCCTCTCCCCCTCCGTCTGCTTCCTCACCGACGCAAGCCGCCGCGCGCCCACGGACGAGAAGTGGCAGTTTGGCTCGGGGCTCGCCGTCTTCTTCCTCCCTGCGCTCCCTTGGCCGCCTCTTCCCCGTGAGCTCTCCCTCATCTTCTCTCTCGTCGCCTACCCTCGAGCTCGAGCGCGCGCACACGCGTCCGAGGCGCCGGACACGCGTCCGAGGCGCCGGACACGCGTCCGCGGCGACGCCGGCTCGGCCTCCTCGCCCCGCGGCTATATAAGCCCATCCCGAGGCCGTTCGACCTCACCACCAGCCTTGCCTCGCTCCACTACTTCTCCCCAGCCACTCGCCCAAGACCCGGAACCTCTCCTCGCTTCCCTATGCCACCATGCCGCCGTCGGGCTCCGCTCGAATCCAAGCAGCCCCGGGCTCCTCTCCTCCTTCTTCCACCTCCAGAGGCCCCCATCCACACCCCGGAGCCGCCCGAGCCCTCTTCCTCCTCCTTTGGTGGTCCATGGTCAAGAGCCCTCCGGTGCCTGGCGCCTCCGTCCGCGGCGGCCAACGCCCCGACCAGCCCGGTGATCCCCGGGGACTTTGCTACCCCGGGATGGAGTCGCCTTGCTCCCCTGAGCATGCTGGTGGTCCGGGCGCCGCAAATGGTGGCTCGTGCCGTCGGCAATTGTCGTCGACGTCGCGCCCCTCCCTCTGGACCGCGTGCGAGCACGGGCGAGACAAAGACGACGACGATCCCGCCCCTGGGCCCCACTTGTCGGCCTCTGCGCGTTGACCAGGCCGACCTGCTGACGTGGATAAGTGGCCGCGTCTTTCCCGGAATGCGCTTTCCCTTAACCGAAAGCGTATTCCGTTTCTTCTTTGGGCGAGAATGCGTTTTCCTCTCTGGAAAACGTATTTTCAGAAAAGGCGCGTTCTGTTTTTCCTACTGAGGGCCTGTTTGTGATGATTTTATTACAGATAGGTCCCTCGCAGAAAAACCCTTATATCTTTTTACTCCCAACTCCAAATGAGGTGATTCCAAAGCCCACTTCTTCGTCTCGTCGAGCCCATTCTGTTGGTCACACTTTCATCGTGTGTTAATATTCTGGAAATGACATTTTTGCCCTTGCACGTAAACAGCCCCTCCGAGAGAGAACTGTTGCTGGCAAATCTTTCTGCGGCTTCACCGCACTTCTCCCCGGTGCCTTCTTCACCCCTAGGCAAGCCACAATACCCACTTGCATGATATTCATGCAACAGCCATGGTTTACAACTTGAATATTTATTAAATGTTTGCTTGTTTAAAATATGGTTATCGTTGTTTCGGTAATGATTCTTGGTTAGTGCTTAGTTTCTGGCTATGTTGTTTTGCACCTGGTTGTCATGCCCTGCTAGTTGCTGGTATTCCTTTCATATGCTTATGCTTGCTAATGTTGGTAATGGTCTTCGGCGCATGACTGTCGTCTGTCCCGAGTACCGTTGTTATGCATGTTCCATTGCATCCAGTTGGTTAAATGCTTGCATGATGGCATTGTTGATATGTTCTTGCATGATATTTATTGTTGATGCTAGTGGTCATGCTATGTTTCGGAGAAGTATGTACTTATGATGTTCATGCTAGTCAGTATACCATGCTTAGTTGGATATGATTCATTGTTGATATGGTGGATAGTTATGTGGTTCTCTCATGATTATATTGATATCATGCTCATGCATTGTAATTGCATGATGTATTTTATCATGGCTCAGCATATTGCCTTCAAATTTAACCGGATTAAATTGAACTTGAACAACTGTTGGCTGAGTCATGGTGCCACCATATCGAGCTGACTAGTGCAACCACGCTTACCTTTATGGGAAGGTCCTAACTGGGTTTATTGTCATGCCTCTCGCCGGTGCCTCCAACGAGGGAAGGTTATGGGCGTGCGGTACCCTGGCCCGGTAAGCAGACATAACCTTGTGTGCCCGTTGTTGTTGGTTTGAGCTCGTGTCCCCGTTTGGGACAGTTTTGGCCACGACGGTGGTCGGTGGTGTCTTTGGTAGATGCCGAGGCCACCCAGGACTAGCCTAGTGGGGAGTGAATTGGAGTGGCCGGGAGAGTGTCATGGTAGTAGGACGGTTTTGTCGGAACGCCGTTGGTCCACCCGAATGGGAGTGCGAGGCCATGGGTTCCGTGGTGTGGGTACATTGTGCTAACCTCTGCAGAGTGTGTGTTTAATCTATCGATAGCCGTGCCCGCGGATAAGGGCCCAATTCGTGTCGGTCACACTATGAGTCAACATTAATAATAAAAATGTGCTTAATAATAACAACCCTGGTTCGATGATGAGAAAGATGTTGGATGTGATTGTGAGATGATCACTGTGGTGTCGAGGATACCGAGTTATTGGATGTGATCCTGAGATGATCACTATGGTATCAAGGATACCGAGTTATTGGATGTTTGTGATGTTATGCGAGAATCGCGAGTGAAGGTCAAGCACCTTGTGGTCATTTAATGATTACTACGGTATTGTTTATACCAAGCTTGATTTGATCCTGAGATGACCGTGTGATGTCCGAGGTTGGTAAGTGATGCATGAGATGGTTATGAGGTAACCCGGGCTGTATAAGTGGTGCATATAGTGTCATCAGGTTGCATGCTAGTATCGTCAGATTTATATGTTCATGCCATGCTCATATTGTTTAGTTGTATCATGTTCATGTTGTTCATGCTATGTTATCCTGAAGATCTCATGATAATTCTTGCTTAACCTGTAATTGCCATGCTGTTGTTTGTCTAGAATGCTTCTGGTTATTGTGAGCTTGCAAGTACATTCAATGTACTGACCTGGCGTGTCATACCAGTTTGCATGTCGTGCTTGGATTGCTTGCTTGTTTAGTGTTGTTCCTTGTTCGCGAGCTAGGATAAGCGTTCCAGCCAGAGTCCCTGCGGAGTGGAGTTCACCACCGTCGTCGTTGTTCCGCTGGTAGATGTCATTCCGCTGCATCGTGTTGTTCTGCTGCTTGCATAGAGCAACTGTGGCAGGCATAGTGTCACCGTGCCGATGTAATCCTCTTGTACCCATATAGACTGTAATAAAGAGCCGATTTGTTCTATGCTAAGCAGTGCCGTATTCTGGAAGACTTCTCCTCGATCTCTGGGCTGGAATACGGGGCGTTCCGGGTTCACTGAACCGGGGTGCCGCAAAGACCCTCTTTTATAGGTGGAAAAAAATCCAACAGTTATGCTTACAGTCTGCACCAAGGAGCGGTAGTACCGCTAGGGCGGAAGTAGCCCTTTGAAACACAACAGCGAGGAGGAAAAAAAGGCCAGAAGAACCGTCGGAGCGGTACTACCGCTTGTCCTCACGGTACTACTGCTAAGGGTAGCGGTACTACTGCGTGCGAGCAGTACTAAAAATTACATCCGTGCCTACCACCGCTGGACTTATGACGAGTTTTTGGTCCGGAGCGGAAGTAAACCACGGAAGTAAAAAATTATATCCGCTCCCATTTGCGGTAGTACCACTGCAGCCCTTTTGAGGACACCAAAACTGACACAACTTTTGCAAACGGACTCCGAATTCAACGAAACCAAGTTTGTTGGAAAGCTAACGACATGGCCTAACACAATCTTGATAGAAATAACAATAAGAAGCAAATGAGAAAAGGCCCATAAGAAAATGGAGAGAACCCTTCCTCGAAAGAGTCTGGTAAAACCTCCAACACCGAAAACGCAATAGAAGAAGCATGTGAACTCCGTTTTCAATGAACTCAAGCTTGTCAAGAAGATGACCATAAGCTCCAAATCTCACAAGAAGAAAACCAAACAAGAACCAAGAAATATGATGCAAGCATGCAATGATTTGAGCTCTCTACGAACGATACGATCAAGCTACCCACTTGAGAGCCCCCCTTGATAGTACGACAATCAATCCTATAACCCGGTCTCCAAACTACCACCATGAGACCGGTAAAATAGAGAACTTATCATGGGCAAACCTTTGCCGTGCACAAAGTACACTTGAGCTAGATGTAGACGATCTTGACATCCTCAAGTTGGACCATCTTTCTTGATTTCGTTGGCTCGGTGAAGACTAGTAGATTGCTCCCCCATACTCCACTATGGGTGAGCCACTCTTCGGCACATCTTCACAAGTTCATTGTCACCACCATGAACGGCAAGCTTCAAGCACTTGATCTCTTCGTGGTGCATCACTTGAACTTGCACACCACAACCTTGATTTGATGCCATCCTCCATGGGTTGTATGTGATCTACCTCTTGACGCAAGCCCATGGAAGATAACCTAACCCCACATAGAACTCTCACAAAGACCATGGGTTAGTACACAAAGCGCAATTGACAATGCTTACCATACTATGGGATCGCTTGATCCCTCTCGGTACGTCTTCTATGCTTTGTGTGTTGCTCAAATTGATTCACTCTTTGACTTAGTCTTGATCAACCTTGAATCTTTCCAACTCTCTTCATTTGGATGATGTCTTGAAGGTAAACATGAATGATAATACGCTCTTCTTCTTCAAGACATGCTTGCAATAAGCTCAACACTCACAAGACCAATCTTTGGATAATTCCTTAATAGCACCTTGGTCATCACAAACTCTCCTTGAAACCAACACATGGACTCCAAGAAAAGCCTATGGACAAACCCTTCAAATATAACTCAAGGCAACCATTAGTTCATAGAGATTGTCATCAATTACCAAAGCAAAACATGGGGGCACCGCATGTTCTTTCAACAACGTAACTGAGTAATTATAAAGATGCTCTACATGTGTCTCCGAAGGTGTTTGTGTTGTTGGCATATATCGAGAATAGGATTTGTCACTCCGAGTGTCGGATAGGTATCTCTGGGCCCTCTCGGTAATACACATCATAATAAGCCTTGCAAGCAAATGACTAATGAATTGGTCACGAAGTGATGTATTACGAAACGAGTAAAGAGACTTGCCGATAACGAGATTGAACTAGGTATGATGATACCGACGATCGAATCTCGGGCAAGTAACATACCGAGGACAAAGGGAACAACGTATGTTGTTATGCGGTTTGACCGAAAAAGATCTTCGTAGAATATGTAGGAGCCAATATGAGCATCCAGGTTCCGCTATTGGTTATTGACCGGAGATGAGTCTCGGTCATGTCTACATAGTTCTCGAACCCGTAGGGTCCGCACGCTTTACGTTTGATGACGATCGGTATTATGAGCTTATGTATTTTGATGTACCGAAGGTAGCTCGGAGTCCCGGATGTGATCACGGACATGACGAGGAGTCTCGGAATGTACGAGACATAAAGATTCATATATTGGAAGGTTATATTCGGACACCGGATGAGTTTCGGGGGTTATCGGATAAATACCGGAGTACTAGGAGGTTGTCGGAACCTCCCGGGGGTTATTGGGCCTCATGGGCCCAAGTGGAGGAAGAGGAGGCGCGGCCAGGGAGTAGGACTCCCCATGGTGCGCCTTCTCCTCCCCTCCCTCCTTTATATACGTGGGGAGAGGGCACCCCATAGACACACAAGTAGATTTAAAACGTGTGCGGTGCCTCCCTCCACAGATACACACCTCGATCATATCGTTGCAGTGCTTAGGTGAAGCCCCGCACCGGTGGCTTCATCATCACCGTCACCACGCCGTCATGCTGATGAAACTCTCCCACGACGCTCAACTAGATCAAGAGTTCGTGGGACGTCATCGAGCTGAACGTGGAGGTGTCGTACGTTCGGTGCTTGGATCGGTGAAAATATGAGGGAGTTTGATGTACTGGGACGTTGTCCGATGGCAACAACCTTGTCCGGTGGCCTTGGTTGGACCGGGAGGCAGAGTTTGTTTTGACTGTGTGTGCGTGCAGTGCAGGCTGTGCAGGACTGGACTATGCAACGGCCAGAGCAGAGCGCGCGTACGTTGCACCGTACCGGGCGTGAGGTGAGACGCGGGCCCGTCTTCCACCACGGCGGCGCGCGCCGAAAACGTAAGCACATCAGTATAGGCCGGCCGATCGGTGTCGCGCACGTTCCCTGGCCGTTGCGCGACGGTGCGTTCATTTCGGCGGCTTCCCGATCCCCCCGCCGCCACTCCCAGTGTGTGCTAGCTGGTCCTTGGCCTGGGCGGGGACCCCGGCGCGTACATTTCGTTATGCCCGGAATCTTTTGGTTCGGCGCCGCCGTATCACATCCCGACCGTGCGACGCACGGACGCCGGGAACGACACGGCCGTGCCCGGCGATTGGAGTTTTCCGGTGGGCGCCGTGGGTTCGGGACTTGGGGGATGCCTGTGCCTGCTCCGCCGTGTTGTGTTGCACCAGCAGGTGAACACGACTAGGGTGCGGCCATTTTCAGTCCCTCGTAGTACCTGGCACAGGTTCACTGAAACAGAAGCTCGTGCACGCACGCAGAGCCGACGCCTGCTGAAACAACAACACGACCGGCCCTGGGGACAGATACCATGCAGAAATCACCAGATCAAAACTGCTCGACAGCCGCATCTTTTCTCGACATCAAAGCTTACGGTTGGTTCCATCATCAAATGCACAAAATCCGCTGAGACGAGATGCGACGGAACCACGCTGCAAAGATGTGCGCCGCAAGCGCCCGTCAGTTATACTTTGTTACTTCAACAATTCGAGCCGCCTCACTTCTTCCTCTCGGCGGTTCCAGCAGCTCTGCGATTTTGGGATGAAAATTCGTTAGACCGACAGTATAATTGGCCAGGGTCATGCCTCAGCGTATCCGGCAAGAGCAAGTAAATGTCCAACATAAAAGCCTCTGCACTACATATTCAGTGATATGAGTTGCCTGAACCTCTCATCAAGATATTCAACCCAGATTTTCAGATTTAGCTTTACGATTTGTCATTACCCTTCCCCACACACATGAGGTACCTCTCCGGATGGTTAAGATAGCACCATCAACGTGTCGCAAGCATCCTAGTGGTTTGCTCTTATCGTGGACAAGCAGATCTAGCAGAAAGCGACGATAACTATATGCGCTAATGTCATCCTTTGAGATGATGTCAGGCACCAACACATCCCCCGGGTGGACACAGTACATGAGCTAAGCCTCCATATGTGGTGAAACGGATTGACACCACTGGACGGCAGCTGGCTAGGTAACCTCTTTATGGTCGTCAATTAGGGCATGTACAATGGTGGCATATGGATACTGATGCCCCATGACAAAAAGTATTTTGAGGCATATACTTTTAATTTTCCTCCCCAATGCAAGCTACCTCTAGTGGGCCTCATTAAGAAATAGAAAATAAAGACTCTAATACACATGCATCTCTACTTTTCATTCCAACCTTTTCAGCTTTTGACATCAGACCACACTTTTTCACTCCAAGCACCCGCCTCCTGTAGAGGATCCCGCTTCCCTATCCGAACCTACTTTATCTGTTATCCGATCCTACATGGCATGTGAGGCATCACCCTGGGGCTATGCATTGTACATGCCCTTATCTGTCCCCAGGCTGAAGCAGCGACAGGAATGATGACATTGCGCAGATATTTCTACCAATTTCAGACGAAAGAAACATGAATTCTTCGTTTACAGTGATGGATCAAACTCTAGAAGATTTTTTTTTGAAAGACCCAGCATTTCACTGGCTTTTCATTGATTTAGCAGAGGAGAGTTGCAAGAATTTGGTCAAGTGACCAGGAAGAAAACAGAGGAGGAAACAGATCCTCCCCTTGTACATCTAGGGAACTATCTCACGACCAAATCCCCAAACGGGGTCTCGAGACATGCCGCTCCGGCCAAACACCATTGCTCCAAATCGCTCCTAATCTCGCTAATTACATCTGAAACTCGCGGCGTGGCGCCTCTGAAAGTGCATGCGTTGCGTTTAAGCCAAATTCGCCAGAGAGTCATTCCCATCAGGGATTGCACCCCTCGCCGAGCGGCCGGAGGAGACCGAAGCACCAGGGAGGTGACGATCTCAGTGGTGGATCTCCCGCTCGTCTCCACGTCTGGCCTTAGAGCCTCGCAACTTCTCCAGGACGCCGCCTGCGTCCAAACCCTCCGCGCGAACGGGCATTCCCAGAATAAGTGCACCGATGATTCTAGGCTTCTGGAGCACAGGGCGCAGAAGTATCCGTTCTCCCATCCTCGATGTTGAAGCCGGTCGTTGCACCACAGCTTATCATGGTTGAGAAGCCAGCAGAACATCTTGACATGCCCCGGCGCCCACGTCTTCCAGATCAGTGGCTTGAAAGAGGTCGTGGGGCGGTCGGAGAACTGGATGGCGTAGGCGGAGCTGGCGGAGTATTAAACTCCGATAAAACTCTAGAAGATAGCTGGGTTGTTATTTGGGTAAATTATTTCCACAGTTGCATCTACATCTTTATGGCCAGGCAACTTAAAGTAGGCCCAACAAAAAACTAAGTAGCAGAATGGCCACCAAATACAAAACTAGAAATCAAGAAATAGATATACTGTCTATATCAATCTTGTCCCAAAATTTTGGTGAAGCTGCAATACAAGGGCAGTCTGAAAATGAAAAAGATAGGATTGCCAATACTAATGGTCCTTAGTACTACTATCCACATGCCTACTTTTTCATAAGATCTTGAAAGCATCAAGAATAACTTTCTTAATACCTGTGAAACCATGAGTTGCAATTGAAGTGACCAATCTAGTGTGCTCTAGCTTCTGAACAATACATGCTTGAATATAGTTCGACAATAAATTAACTATTCTCTAAAAAAAACAATAAATTAACTATTAGGTAACAAATGAATTACACTAACACAAGGTAGCATATGGCAATAGTGACATAGATGAGCACATGGCTAATTTCAAAGACAAGCCTTGCGGATATAGATGTATATACAGAAATGTTATTGCTAAAGGCGTAGGCCGAAGGTGGATCGTACTCAACTGAGAGCAACTTTTAGATGATTGGTTACCAACACATCCCGCGGGTGGACACAGTACATGAGCTAAGCCTCCATATGTGGTGAAACGGATTGACACCACTGGCTAGGTAACCTCTTTATGGTCGTCAATTATCTGTCCCCAGACTGAAGCAGCGACAGGAATGATGACATTGCACAGATATTTCTACCAATTTCAGACGAAAGAAACATGAATTCTTTGTTTACAGTGATGGATCAAACTCTAGAAGATAGCTGGGTTGTTATTTGGGTAAATTACTTCCACAGTTGCATCTATATCTTTATGGTCAGGCAACTTAAAGTCGGCCCACCAAAAAACTAAGTAGCAGAATGGCCACCAGATACAAAACTAGAAATTAAAAAAATAGATATACTGTCTATATCAATAACCACTTTCTTGTTCCAAAATTTTGGTGAAGCTGCAATACAAGGACAGTCTGAAAATGAAAAAGATAGGATTGCCAATATTAATGGTCCTTGGTACTACTATCCACATGCCTACTTTTTCGTAAGATCTTGAAAACATCAAGAATAACTTTCTTAATACTACCTACGAAACTATGAGTTGCAATTGAAGTGACCAATTTAGTGTACTCTAGCTCCTGAACAATACATGCATGAATATTTTTCAAGAATAAATTAACTATTAGGTAACAAATGAATTACTCTAAGTCTCTAACACCAGGTAGCATATGGCAATAGTGACATAGATGAGCACATGGCTAATTTCAAAGATAAGCCTTGTGGATATAGATGTCTATACCAAAATGTTATTGCTAAAGGCGTATGCCGAAGGTGGATCGTACTCAACTGAGAGCAACTTTTAGATGATTGGTTAGAGTCACAAGACGCTTTGATGGCTAAACTTTATGTCCGTCAAATAAAAGCAAGTCGTCTTTAGAGGTTGGCAACATCTCCGCTACCGGAACAAAAGATAGAAACGTACCTTATCTTCCTAAGAACACCGGACATCTCCTCACACTTCTTCTTGGCTACCTTGAGAGCACGTTCATCTTTTCCAACCTTCAGAAGCTCGGTGTCACGCTTTTCATATGGCGTGAATCCAGCAACTTCCCTGATCAAGTTCCTAACAAAATGGACCCTCTTGGCAATTTTCTGAAATGAGAAAGAGTACCAATTTTAGAATGCTAGTAGGCTGTCATTCTCAATAATCTCATCACAGAATTCAATAGCATTATTGACTGAAACTTCTAACATAGGTGATATAGCACATAACTCACAGTAAAATCTGGGGTCTGGAGATAAGACACACAGAAGGACTAAACACGAACAGTAACATCAGACTTGAGCAAGCATATACAGTTATGCACCCATAGAAAATAGATGCCGGTCTTGCAGGCTGGCACCTGAACATTGTGTGTAAATAAACTGTCAAGAACTGACAACTTCTGCATATGCATTAGTTCATAGTGTACAACGGATGAACGGGAAGGTTATATGGTCACCATACACATAATTGCTTGTCTAATTAATTTTGACAGCATCCACCAAGAAGCAGGCAATATCACCGCGCCTGCAGCAGCTAAACGACACATTCTCTTGTTTTTTGCAGGAAAGCTAAAAGACAGATTGGTGTGGAAATTTCCAGGAAAACCATTGCCACATGTCTATGTTCATTAAGTCACATCAATAGATAACTCCAATAATTGCATGATCACTACACGCAGTTTCACTGTTATGACATCCACATCTACAGATGCACTGTAGGATTTGACTAGCTTCAGCGTTATTCCACCCTCTCTGAAGAAAGTTTCCACCCGCGTTTCAATTCCCACACACCTAATGTAGAGAGGTAAACAGCTTGAACATAAGAACTGATCAGATTGCGGAAGCAGAAGACTCACCCCTTTGCGATCGGACGGGCGGGGGTGGGAGCTCGAGCTTGGTGACAACGTGCCCCTTACTGATCCCCACGAACAGCCCTGTCTTCAGCGGCGCTGGCAGCATTTCAGCTCCCCTGCACGGAGCTCAAACCGTAAACTTCCCTGATGAAGTTCTGAACAAAAGGGACGCTCTTGGTAATTTTCTGAAATGAGAAAAAAAGAGTACCAGTTTTTAGAATGTTACTAGGCTGCCATTCTCAATAATCTCATCACAGAATTGCAATTTCCCGCCATAGACCGAAACTTCTAACATATGTAATAACTGCACAGAATTAACAGTGAAATCTGAGGCCTGGAGATAACACACACAGAAGGACTAAACTCAAACGGTAACATCAGATTTGAGCAAGAATATACAGTTATGCACCCATAGAAAATAGACGTCAGTTTTGCAGGCTGGCACCTGAACATTGTGTGTAAATAAACTGACAAGGACTGACAACTTCTAAGTTTGCATTACTTCATATAGCATATACAATGGTTAAACGGAGAAGGCTATACAGCCACCACACACATCGTTGCTTGTCTCACTAATTTTGAAAACATCCACCAAGAAGCAGGCAAAACAAAATTGCCGCGCCTGAAGCAGCTAAACGACACATTCTCTTGTTTTTTGCAGGAAAGCTAAAGGACAGATTGGTGTGGAAATTTCCAGGAAAACCATTATCACACATGTCTATGTTCCTCAAGTCACATCAACAGATAACTCCAATAATTGCACGATCCCTTCATGCAGTTTCACCCTCTAGGATTTGACTAGCTTCAGCGTTTTTCCACCCTCTCTGAAGAACTGAATTTCTAGTCGCGTTTCAATTTCCACACGCCTATTGTAGTACATACAGTAAGCAAATTGGGCATCAGAAGTAAGCAAATTCCGGAAGCATGAAACTCACCCCTTTGCGGCCGGACAGGCGGGCGGGAGCTCGCGCTTGGTGACGCCGGCCCCTTGTTGATTCCCACGAACAGCCCCGTCTTGGGCGGCGCCGGCGCCGGCGCCATTCCCCTGCACCGCACGGAGCCCAAACCCCAAACTGGATCACGTAATAAGAGGAAAAGAAGACGCAAGTGCAATGCCGCACCAAGAAAGTCGGGGTCGCCTTCACCTGTAGAGCTCTAGGCGAGGAGGTAGGGCAACGGCGACGGCGACACCTGCGGCGGCGGTGGGGTTGAGGAGAGCCCGCGAGTTCGTGGGCTGTGGAGACAATCTGAGGTTCACCGATTTTTAGCCGCTTGCCTCGCCTGCCTGAAGAGCGTGTAATGGGCCACCCAGTAGCGTTACGTTCGTTCGTTAGGTTCATTTTTTTACGTTTCTTTATTTATATTTTCATTTCAAATAATTTAAAACCATATTTCAAAAATTATTGTAAATAAATTTCTATAAACGTTAAACGCAGATTATAAAATTTTCATAAATTTTGAAAAAAAACATGCAGTTTTAAAAAGAGATGATATAATTAAAAATATCTTTGTGATAGTTATTTGTATAACATATTGACCACAATGTAAAACTTTGTTTGAAACAATGGTAAGAAATTTTTTTGTAGCATTAAAAAATGGACATTAAAAAAATCAAAAATTGAAAATAGTTTTCGTGATATTTTTCAAAAAAAGTTCATGAAATGTAAAAACTTGTTCACGCAATTTAAGAAAAAGTGTTCATAACTTATACTCCTTCCGTTCCTAAATATTTGTCTTTCTAGGCATTTCAAATGGTCACAACATACAGATGTATGTAGACGTATTTTAAAGTATAGATTCATTCATTTTGCTTCGTATGTAGTCACTTGTTGAAATCTTTAGAAAGACAAATATTTAGGAACGAAGGGAGTAAAAAATATACGAGTCTTTAATAAAATTCATGAAAGAATTATAAAAATGTTCAACATGCCTTTCAAAATGTTCACTGTGTATTAAAAGATTCTTCGTGTGCAACTACAAAATTTCAAAAGGTCAAAAAATTAAAAATGTCCAACACGTATTTTGATAAATGTTTCAACGTGTATTTGAAAAAGGTTCAACATGTCTCTAAAAAATATTCAATGTTTATTCAATAAAAAGTCGATGTGTATTTGAGATATGAAACATAAAAATGAAAAAGCAAATAAGAAAAAAAATAGAAAAAGAAAAAACGATGAAAAACATAGAGAAAAATACAGACGTGTTGAACCTTACCAAATCCGGTTGAACCTGTTTGACCACTGGTTAGAAGCTTCGCAAAACGGTTGTTTAATCCGGCTTGTGTCTTGCAGTAAGCAAGATATGGCAATGGGGCTCTACTTCGGGCTAGTGAAAACAGAGTCCATTGTTCCATGCGGGTCCTCCCCTCATACGCATAGGGCATGGGATAGCAACCGAACGACCACTTTGGTTGTGTATAGGAAGCTAAAATAAATCGACGACCGGCTCATTTAACACTGCATTATAGTAAGGTTTCATTGGTTTTTTCTTGTTTCACCATTTCTCCGTGGTTTTAGAATCCTTTTTTTGGAGGATACTACAAGCGTATCGAAAAATCTTTTAGAATTCCAAGAAATATATTCTTCAATATATAAATTGGTTAATATAAAAATGATGCTTATTTTTTAAATGATAACGAAATACAATTAAATAATTTTCAAAATTAAAAAATTGTAAACTTTATAAAGTTTATTACAAAATTGAAAATTGAAAAGCACCAATTTTAAAAAGTGTTAACGATTTTTTTAAGTCATAATTTTTCAAGTTCTGCTAAATATAAAAATGTTCATGCATTTATATAAAATGCAAAAGAAAATATAAAGTATTCATGACTTCAAAAAATATTTGCTGATTAAATAAGAAATGTCGATAGAATAAACAAATAGCAAAAAAAAACTGAAAGTAAATGATGAAACAGTGGAGAAAGCATAGGAAAAATCAGGAAAAGAACCTTTTAGAACCTTCCTAAAATTGAAGGAAAGAAAGAAAAATTCCACCTCTTGTTTGTTACTAGTCAATACGCTACCTCGACTGCATGCCTCCTCTCCCAATTGGGTGAGTATCATACGAAAACCAACATTCAACGAAAGCTTCATGGAAACCATGTGTAAAACTTTGAAAAAAATCTAAAAAATATATGGGATGTTACGATGATGTTCTATTGCCATATGAAATTTCAAGTAGACAAATTCAACAATGAACAGCGATATTACTATTCGATACTATACAATGTTGACTTTGTCTTTTTCATAGTTCACATCCCGTAACATGTTTGAACATGAAATTTCGCATGGCAATAGAATATCACCCTCTTAACATCCCAGATTTTTTAGATTTTTGTTTCAAAACATCAAAACATCATTTTCTTGTGGTTTCATCGGTTTCCATCGAATGTTGGTTTCCATATGATATTTCCCCCTCCCGATTAGTCTCTGCTACATGATCAAGAAGGTTTCAGATGATAGAAGTAAAGAGTTATTTCTAGTTTGTTATCTACTTGCCCGCACACATTAAGGAAAGACATCCTCAAACATCTATTCTAGCAAAACCATGGGCTTCTTATTTGTTCCTTGAATTTTTGACAAATCAAAGGACGAGAGCAAAGTTTAACCATAGACCGCAATTCTTATTACACATTATAGTATGAAGCAACCATTGTAGTACACCTTAACACAAGGGGAAATTGCTAAAAAAGATTGATTAAAAAATGCACATATGTAAAGCATATGTACCTGAATTGATTGATCCAGGGCCATATGATTCTTTATGAAAACAATAGCTTGGTATAATGTTTCCAACTTTTCACTTAAAGAAACAACCATTCAACTAGGAACTTCGGTATATTGCATATAATAGAAGTTATTGAGCATGACCAGAGAAGTGAGGACCCGCGCGTCATCCTGCCATTTGCGGTCACGATCAGGGCTCACCTGCCATCTGCGGCCCACATGTCCAAAGAAGTGAGGACCCACACGTCAATAACTAAGCAGGTAACGATGAACTGCATTGACCCGATGGCAATCCTCCATTTGGGCTTTTGTGAGAATGGGTCGAGTGGTGGAGGGCAAAAGTGAGTCTCATTCAGCCTCCCACTATGAACAATGATCAATGCCATTGGGTTACCATGTACCACGGTAGTAATTTCTTTTGTGTTCTACACCAGTAGACACCCAATCCTTTAGCCTCATACCCAACGTACTTTGCAATTGGTTTCTGTTGTTTCATCATTGTGCAGTGTTCAGTTTTGTGAGATGTTCTTGAGCAAACTACATAGAACACATTAGCTTGATAGTCTTTACTACCATGTCCATTTTCTTTGCACTTGCCACAAATTTGTTCCCTGGATCTCGTGTCTCTATTCTCATTTTTTTGGGCTTTGTTTCCAACATCTTTTTCCACCATAGGGGTAGGCAGAGCAGTTTCTTTTGGGATATTTGAAAACAAGTATTGATACTGCTGCAACTGCTCAGGAGGCATGAATCTCATCTTCCCCGTACCAAGCCCCATGGGCACCATCTGTGCGAAGTTTTGCATGGGCACAGTGGGGAATTGCATAGGCATTTGCTGCCCTCCCAGATCTGTGCTCAACTGATTTCCACCATGCCCACATGTTGTCTACTTCACATTTTGGCTCAAACTAACCCCCAAATTCTGTCCACCTTGTCCCCCGCTGACAACCTTTGAGTTTCTCCCCTGTGAATTTCCACTTCCACCCTCACTACTAGCACACGTCTAATACGTCTCCAACATATCTATAAATTTTTTATTGTTCCATGCTATTATATTATCCTTCTAGAATGTTTTATGGGCTTTTATATACACTTTTATATGATTTTTGGGGCTAACCTATTAATCCAGAGCCTAGTGTCAGTTTCTGTTTTTCTCCTGTTTTAGAGTATCGCAGAAAAGAAATATCAAACGAAGCCCAATTGACCTGAAACTCAACGGAGGTGATTTTTGGACCAGAAGAAGCCTAGGAAGTGCCGGAGAGGGACCTCAAGATCCACGGGCTGCCCACGAGGGTGGGGGCGCCCCACCCCCCTGGGCGTGCCCCCTGCATCATGGACAGCCCGGAGACCCCCTTTACTTGTCCCCGACTCCAACACCTCCTATATATACTAAAACCTCCGGAAAATAACCTAGATCGGGAGTTCTGCCGCCGAAAGCGTCTGTTGCCACCGAAAACCAATCTAGACCCGTTCTGGCACCCTGTCGGAGGGGGGAATCCCTCTTCGGTGGCCATCTTCAGCATCCCGACGCTCTCCATGACGAGGGGGAGTAGTTCACCCTCGGGGCTGAGGGTATGTACGAGTAGCTATGTGTTTGATCTCTCTCTCTCTCTCTCTCTCTCTCTCTCTCTCTCTCTCTCTCTCTCTCTCTCTCTCTCTCTCGTGTTCTTGAGATGGCACGATCTTGATGTATCGCGAGCTTTGCTATTATAGTTGGATCTTATGATGCTTCTTCCCCTCTACTCTCTTGTGATGAATTGAGTTTTCCCTTTGAAGTTATCTTATCGGATTGAGTCTTTAAGGATTTGAGAACACTTGATGTATGTCTTGCATGTGCTTATCTGTGGTGACAATGGGATATCACGTGATCCACTTGATGTATGTTTTGGTGATCAACTTGCGGGTACCGTGACCTTGGGAATCTATGCATAGGGGTTGGCACACGTTTTCATCTTGACTCTCTGGTAGAAACTTTGGGCCACTCTTTGAAGTACTTTATGTTGGTTGAATAGATGAATCTGAGATTGTGTGATGCATATCGTATAATCATGCCCACGGATACTTGAGGTGACAATGGAGTATTGATGGCTTCCCGCCCCTCGTTGGTTACCCCAAGTGGAAGGTTTGAGATGTAGCGTAACGGCAAGTTTCCCTTGGCAAGATACCAAGGATCGAATCCCGTGAGACTCCGAGGGTCGACAAGAAGGTGTCAACTGCTAACGGCGCCAGATACTTAGCGGTTGACAGGACCTGCACACAGATACAAATAACTTTGCTCCCAACGAGTACAGAGAGGTTGTCAATCCCTCCGGCATTGTCGTTTACAAAGGATCAAACACAAGAGATAATAGTGATAGGTATGACTGCAACTAGGAAATAAAAACAGGAAGTAAATAGCGGGTGTGATCAGTGATGGTAATATGGACCGGGATCCCATGATGTTCACTAGTGATTTCTCTCTCCCAAAAGACGATAAAACAGCTAAGCGAGGTAAACAAATTACAGCTGGGCAATTGACAGGATTATGTGCGCAAACCAATGCTAACTATGCTGTAAAGAAAGGTAGAGGCTCAAAAGCATGGGCGGTACGCCAAGGCAAGTAGACCGAAATCCATCTGCATCTACTACTAATCATCCACCTTGAGATATCTATCCAGAACATCTCGCTGGTATTAAGTTGCGAATCCCACCCAAAGTGTAGACTCAAAACAACAGACAACTGCATTAAAAGAACTTTGCGTAAAGTAAACAATCCTTGCACCCGCAAGTACAAGCACCGTTGTTTTCCCCCTTGTGGCAACAGCACATCCCCTAGACTCATGTTTCTGTCACTCAAACTAGTCATCGAGGGGCATGAACCCACAATCAAGCATAACGTTCCCTCTTGGAGTTACTACCTACTACTCGGCCAAAGCAATAAACAGCAACGGAGAACATGCAAGAATTACTCAAGAACATAAATATAAAAGAGGTGAATCAAATATATTACTCACACACAATCTGAACATAATCTCATAATCCATCGGATCCCAGCAAACTCAGCATAGCAACAACAGAAAGATTACATATGTGCCTCGATCATGTAGGGCAGCTCACGAGGTCTAATCCATGAAGAACAAAGAGGGGAGGAGAACATCACATAGCTACTGGTCATGGACCCATGGTCCAAGGGGGACTACTCACGACTCATCCGGGAAGCGTCCATGGTGGTGGAGAAGCTCCCGGTGGTGGTTCTCCCCTCCGGCAGGGTGCCGGGAAGAGTTCTCCTGGTGCTCCCGATCTTGGAAGCGCGGCGGCGGCGGAACAGAGGCGAGATCGTAAAAAAGGGTTCCGTCCTCGAGGGTTTCGGGACGCGAGGAGTATATATGCCAAAGGGGGTCACCAGAAGCGGAGAGGGGGGCCCAGGCGCCCCCCTAGGGCGGCCAGGGGTGTGGCCGCCTGGGCTGTCCCTGGCTCCCCTCTGGCCCCACCTTGGTTTTTCTTGAAGCTCCCATTACGCTGATTTTTCGTGTATTTTTCCCGGAATTTTTAGGGCACTTTTAATATGGGGGAAACCTGAAATAGAAAAACAGCAGAAAACTGGAACTGGCACTGTGGTGCACTGAGTTAATAGGTTAGTCCAAATATGATCAAAAGTGTATGGAAGTGCATAAATATCATAGCAATATCACACAAAAGAGGCATGGAGCAGCAGAAATTATAGATACGTTTTGGACGTATCAACATCCCCAAGCTTAATTCCTGCTCGTCCTCGAGTAGGTAAATGATAACAAGCATAATTTCTGTGGTGACATGCCACCAACCATATAAGAACTTTTTAAGTAAAGCAATCAAGGCATGTAATTCAATTCAAGTCATAACAAGCAAGAGTCTATATTAGCATTGTAACGAGTAACATAAGAACATAAAGGTGCAAGAGCTCTCGCTGTCCGTGACTCGAATGTCTCCAAATGGTGTTTGCGTGCAAGAAAGGGGATAGGGATATATGAGAGAGTAAAACATAGTTTTTGTATTGTTGAGAACTTAATCTACTAAAGTTTCACACTTGGTCTTCTTTGGAATCTTATCTTGACTCATCCCTAGATCGTCAGCCAGGTACAAGTCAAAATGATCCACTCCCTTTCGATATTTTGAGCACTCATGCAATGGATGAGTGTAAGCAAGAAAGTCGACACTTAGGATGGCAAAGAGAGAAAAATGATAGAGGGGGAAGACAAAAAAGGTGTGAAAGGCTCACATCAATGAGGACAATCATCGGCGAGATAAAGCCAAATGATAGATATGATGTGAGGAGTAGGGATTGCCATGCAACGGATGCACATATGAGCTAAGGTAATCTCTCCAATGGAACTAGTGGGGGTGCATCCAACTTGCTTGCTCAAGAAGACCTAGAGCTCTTTTGAGGAGGCTCATCATTGGATATACAAGCCAAGTTCTATAGTGTAAAGGTCCCCACATAGCTATATGCATGAATGATAATCTCTATGGAGTACAAGGTATAAGATGGAGTACGAGTGTGGATCTCTCAAAAGAAATAGTAGTGTGCCCCCTTCTCTCTTTTTTATTTCTTTTTTCTCTTTTTTTCTATTTTTTTATTTTTTTGTGGCCTCAATGGCTCTTTCTATTTAACTCTCATTTGTCCTCTTTGGGATCTTTTGATTTTGTCCTCTTTGGGATCTTTTCCTCACTTTAGGGGCAACACTCTATATATTACAAGAAGTATAGAAGATCTTTCACACTTTACAAAAGTACTCAACATAAAGAAAATGAAACTATCATGATGTATGCAAATGTATGCCTCTGCCAGTGTAGCAGGATATGCAATGATACTAGCGCGTCATGTAGCAATGATTAGGGCAAAGCCCAACTAGCATGCGGCTCATCGATCAAGCAAAAAGCATGTATGACATGAAGATCAAGTCATGAGAAGATGGATGTTGCATGGCAATGTATCTCGGAAAGGCTATGGAAATGCCTTGATAGGTAGGTATGGTGGCTGTTTTGAGGAAGGATATAATGAGGCTTATGATGACAGAGCGTATCGTGCCAAGGATTTGGATGCACCGGCGAAGTATGCGCCAACTCTCGAGGTGAGAAAGGGCAATGCACGGTACCGAAGAGGCTAGAAAAATATGGATAGGTGGAAGTGTCAACTTTTGAATACTCACATTAGTCCGAAGAACTCATGCACTTATTATCGGTAACTCTCAATCTAATTAGGAGGTTCACAAAGAGACAAGTACCCTGAGGAGGAGTGTATGGGGGTTTGGTTATCCTTGCGCATCCTCGACTCATGGTACGTGAGTGTACTCTAATATTCGATCCCTCCAAAGATTAGTGATCCATTTAGTAGCTAAAGTTCTCAACTATTTTGTAGGTTTTTGAAAATAAACACGGATTGCCCAGAATACGACATCTATCACTAATAGGCTAAAGCTCTTGTCACCAAAAGTTCAGACATTACTCATGGCAATACCTCAAAACTATTGCAAGTTACTACTAAAATTAAATAGCAACCTCAATTACCTACTTTAAGTTAAGACACACAACTCAGTGCAACAGGCAAACTCTCTTAACAATATAAACATGAAAACTCGAGAGAGTTCAGCAACCAACTAAACAAAAGCTCTTTAAAAAGAAAAGCATGAAAACTAAGAGCTAAACATGACAGTAGCTATGGAAAGACAAAGAACACACACATCAAAGATAAGCATGAAAATCCTATGTTGTGTTCTAGGTTGAAGTGGAGCGTGTTTCTCTCCCACACAAAGAAAGCTGGGTTCTAACTTGTTATGAACAGCAAGCAAAGCTAAAGAAAACTAAAAAAGGAAACTAAGCGCAAGACGCTCCAAGCATAGCACATAACGCATGAAGTGATTAAAATATAGTGGAACGAAAGACGAACTGATAATTGTTGATGGAGAAGGGGATGCACGGGGGCATCCCCAAGCTTAGACGCTTGAGTCTTCTTGAATATTTCTTGGGGGTGCACGGGGGCATCCCCAAGCTTGAGCGTTTGACCCTCCTGGATCTTCTTTTATCATCTTCCCTCGCACACTTGAAAACTCCCTTCATACATAACTCATCATAATCTGATTAGCGAGGTTAGTACCCACAATAAAATAATTTTTTCCTACTGGAAATAAGGATAATCTTGAAGAGCTACTGTTTCTCAAGATTGCCAAAAGGTTTTTGCAAAGAAAAAGCAAGCTCAAGGTTTGCAAAACGAGGAAAAGGCAAAACAGGACAGAATCTGTGAAAAACAGACCAGCAGGCAGTAAATAATTTTTTCAGGGCACTTCTGCAACTCAAATAAAAAAACTCAGAACAGACGCCCGAAAACCAATTGTATAGAGCACACTGTCAAAAAAATTCAGATCGAAAAGATGATCTGGTGATTTTATACGAATTTTTCTGTCCAAGGACATAATCTGTTTTCTGGACTGCACGTCGCAACTTTTGAACTTTCTTGCAATCAGAGGCTAAACTTGGCACAAAGCTGAAAAGAAAAGATACAATGATGATGCTACTGTAGTAACAAACATCAAGACACAACAAAAGCAAAAATAAAACCTAATTCGTTGTGGGCTGCCTCCCAAAAGCGCTTTCTTTTATGCCTTTAAGCTAGGCATGATGCAAAAAGGAGGAATCAAAAATCATCATAATAATCGGAGTTATAAATTGCTTCAAATGGTTCCTCAACAAGTTCACCCTTGTTCCTTCTAGGAAAGGGGTACGTACCTTTTGCCTTCCCGCGTAGACGGATTTGTCCCTTACCTATATCGATGAAACCTTTTACGGCTCGGAGGAAGTCCCTTCCAAGCACTATATTTCCTTGGTTTGGCTTCTTGATGAAGAAATCAACCATTGCAATCCCTTTAAGGAATGTAACTGGCACGTCTTTTACTCTTCCTTGGATCTCAGAAATATCTCCATTAGCATGTTCATGATAGGATGATAATCTATCCATGTTAAATTTTAAAGAATCATGAACAATTTTTGGCATAGTAGAAACCATTAATCCAATATCACAATAAGCAAGGAAGTCTTGATTAGAGATGCTAATCCTAACAAAAGGCTCCCAATCATTGTCTATTTCCAAAATATCTCTCTTATTGGGTTTGGGTTTCTCTACCTTCATCAAGTCTAGAGCATCCATTCTTTTCTCAATAGTAGCAAGTCTATCTATGACAGTATCAAAACTATGATCATAAACATAGTAACTAGATAGACCATGTATAATTTCAAGAGCTCTAGCTTCATCACACTCTAGGAAATCTCCTTCAGCTATAATATCAAGAGAGTGTTTACACCATTTAAAAAGACCATGGTAAAAATTTCTAAGCACAACTTTTATAGGTATCCAAGGCATAATTCTCCTATGTGCATCAGAAATTCTGTCCCATGCCTTCTTCATATTTTCTCCATCCCTTTGATGGAAATCTAGAACTTCTGATTCCCTCAAAGCACCAAATCCTAACATGCTTGACTAAACAGAAAGGACTACTAACAGAAAAGCAAATAATTTTTTTGTGATTTTTGATAAAGGACACTAAAGCAAAAACTGAAAGGTAAACTAACAAGACTAAAAAGCAAAGATAAAAGATAGCGTGCAACTCCCCTATCTTGAAGAGTGGAGTCCCCGGCAAAGGCGCCAGAAACTTTGCTTGATGGCTTCTCGCCACTCGTTGGTTACCCCAAGTGGAAGGTTTGAGATGTAGCGTAACGGCAAGTTTCCCTTGGCAAGATACCAAGGATCGAATCCCGTGAGACTCCGAGGGTCGACAAGAAGGTGTCAACTGCTAACGGTGCCAGATACTTAGCGGTTGACATGACCAGCACACAGATACAAATAACTTTGCTCCCAACGCGTACAGAGAGGTTGTCAATCCCTCCGGCCTTGTTGTTTACAAAGGATCAAACACAAGAGATAATAGTGATAGGTATGTCTGCAACTAGGAAATAAGAACAGGAAGTAAATAGCGGGTGTGATCAGTGATGGTAATATGGACCGGGATCCCATGATGTTCACTAGTGATGTCTCTCTCCCAAAAGACGATAAAACAGCTAAGCGAGGTAAACAAATTACAGCTGGGCAATTGACAAGATTATGTGCGCAAACCAATGCTAACTATGCTGTAAAGAAAGGTAGAGGCTCAAAAGCATGGGTGGTACGCCAAGGCAAGTAGACCGAAATCCATCTGCATCTACTACTAATCATCCACCTTGAGATATCTATCCAGAACATCTCGCTGGTATTAAGTTGCGAATCCCACCCAAAGTGTAGACTCAAAACAACAGACAACTGCATTAAAAGAACTTTGCGTAAAGTAAACAATCCTTGCACCCGCAAGTACAAGCACCGTTGTTTTCCCCCTTGTGGCAACAGCACATCCCCTAGACTCGTGTTTATGTCACCCAAACTAGTCATCGAGGGGCATGAACCCACAATCAAGCATAACGTTCCCTCTTGGAGTTACTACCTACTACTCGGCCAAAGCAATAAACAGCAACGGAGAACATGCAAGAATTACTCAAGAACATAAATATAAAAGAGGTGAATCAAATATATTACTCACACACAATCTGAACATAATCTCATAATCCATCGGATCCCAGCAAACTCAGCATAGCAACAGCAGAAAGATTACATATGTGCCTCGATCATGTAGGGCAGCTCACGAGGTCTAATCCATGAAGAACAAAGAGGGGAGGAGAACATCACATAGCTACTGGTCATGGACCCATGGTCCAAGGGGGACTACTCACGACTCATCCGGGAAGCGTCCATGGTGGTGGAGAAGCTCCCGGTGGTGGTTCTCCCCTCCGGCAGGGTGCCGGGAAGAGTTCTCCTGGTGCTCCCGATCTTGGAAGCGTGGCGGCGGCGGAACAGAGGCGAGATCGTAAAAAAGGGTTCCGTCCTCGAGGGTTTCGGGACGCGAGGAGTATATATGCCAAAGGGGGTCACCAGAAGCGGAGAGGGGGGCCCAGGCGCCCCCCTAGGGCGGCCAGGGGTGTGGCCGCCTGGGCTGCCCCTGGCTCCCCTCTGGCCCCACCTTGGTTTTTCTTGAAGCTCCCATTACGCTGATTTTTCGTGTATTTTTCCCGGAATTTTTAGGGCACTTTTAATATGGGGGAAACCTGAAATAGAAAAACAGCAGAAAACAGGAACTGGCACTGTGGTGCACTGAGTTAATAGGTTAGTCCAAATATGATCAAAAGTGTATGGAAGTGCATAAATATCATAGCAATATCACACAAAAGAGGCATGGAGCAAGCAGAAATTATAGATACGTTTTGGACGTATCAAGTATCTAGGTGACATTAGGGTTTTGGTTGATTTGTATCTTAAGGTGTTATTCTAGTACGAACTCTATGATAGATCGAACGGAAAGAATAGCTTCGTGTTATTTTACTACGAACTCTTGAATAGATCGATCAGAAAGAATAACTTTGAGGTGGTTTCGTACCCTACCATAATCTCTTCGTTTTTTCTCCACTATTAGTGACTTTGGAGTGACTCTTTGTTGCATGTTGAGGGCTAGTAATATGATCCAATTATGTTATTATTGTTGAGAGAACTTGCACTAGTGAAATTATTAACCCTAGGCCTTGTTTCCTAGCATTGCACTACCATTTATGCTCACGTTTACCACTTGCTACCTTGCTGTTTTTATATTTTCAGATTACAAAAACCTATATCTACCATCCATATTGCACTTGTATCACCATCTCTTCGCCGAACTAGTGCACCTATACAATTTATCATTGTATTGGGTGTGTTGGGGACACAAGAGACTCTTTGTTATTTGGTTGCAGGGTTGTTTGAGAGAGACCATCTTGATCTTACGCCTCCTACGGATTGATAAACCTTAGGTCGTCCACTTGTGGGAAATTTGCTACTGTCCTACAAACCTCTGCACTTGGAGGCCCAACAACGTCTACAAGAAGAAGGTTGCGTAGTAGACATCAAGCTCTTTTCTGGCGCCGTTGCCGGGGAGGTGAGTGCTTGAAGGTATATCTTTAGATCTTGCAATCGAATCTTTTAGTTTCTTGTTTTATCACTAGTTTAGTTTACAAAAGAAAACTACAAAAAATGGAATTAAGGTTACCTCATATGCTTCATCTTTTTAATATCTTTCATGAAAATGATGGGAAGGAAAACTGTGCTCAAGTACTAGAAGAAGAATTACATAGAATGCTTGGCATAAAATATGTGAATGATGAGCATGATTGCAATGTTGTTAGTGTGAATCCTTTGAATATCCATGATGCTAATGATATGCAATGCCACAAGCTTGGGGATGCTATGTTTAATGATATTTTTTATCCCCCAAGTTTTGATGAGAATATTCGTTATGATGAAAGCATGCCTCCTATTTATGATGATTATTTTGATGAAAGTGGATTTGGAGAGGTCATGACTTTATTTAGCGATGAATCCACTATTGCGGAGGAGGTTCCAATTGATTATGAGAACAAAGTTGCTATCTATGATGATTATCGTGATGACATATATGCTATAAAGATTAATGATAACCACGAGACTTGTCATCATGATTTTACTTTTCAATTGGATTATGCCTCTCATGATAATTATTTTGTTGAGTTTGCTCCCACTATTATTCATGAGAAGAAATTCTCTTATGTGGAGAGTAATAAAATTTATATGCATGGGGATCATGAAAAGAATGATTTATGTGATAGTTATATTGTTGAATTCATTCATGATGCTACTGAAAATTATAATGAGAGAGGACCATATGCTTGTAGGAATTGCAATAATATCAAGTTTCCTCTCTATGTGCTTGAAGTTTTGAAGCTATGCTTGTTTTGCTTTCCTATGCTAGTTGATTATTGTTCCCATAAGTTGTTTGCTCACAAAATCCCTATGCATAGGAAGTGGGTCAGGCTTAAATGTGCTAGTCATATTCTTCATGATGCTCCCGCTATGTTTCAATTCTTATCTTTTATGTGAGCATCATTGAAATCATTGTGCCTAGCTAGGGGCGTTAAACTATAGCGCTTGTTGGGAGGCAACCCAATTTTATGTTCTTTGCTTTTGCTTCTGTTTAGGAATAAATATTGCATCTAGCTTCTGTTTAGATGTGGTTTTGTGTTTTAATTAATGTTTGTGCCAAGTAGAACCTTTGGGAAGACTTGTGTGAAGCTTATGTGATCATGATGTAAAAAACAGAAACTTTAGCGCTCACGAGATTGGCTACCATTTTTTTACTGGAGAGTGCTTTTTAGTTGTGTCTTTTTGCAGATGATAAATAGACAAATTCCTCACGTCCACCAATTTATTTCAGAATTTTTAGAGTTACAGAAGTATTCGAAAGTTACAGATTACTACAGACTGTTCTGTTTTGTACAGATTCTGTTTTCTATGTGTTGTTTGCTCATTTTGATGAATCTATGAGTAGTATCAGAGGCTACGAACCATAGAGAAGTTGGAATACAGTAGATATTACACCAATATGAATTTAGAATGAGTTCATAACAATACCTAAGTGGTAGTTTTATTTTTCTTATACTAACGGAGCTTACGAGTTTTCTGTTGAGTTTTGTGTTGTGAAGTTTTCAAGTTTTGGGAAAAGATTCGACGGACTATGGAATAAGAAGTGGCAAGAGCCTAAGCTTGGGGATGACCAAGGCACCCCAAGGTAATATTCAAGGACAACCAAAAGCCTAAGGTTGGGGATGCCCCGGGAAGGCATCCCCTCTTTCGTCTTCATCTATCGGTAACTTTACTCGATGTTATATTTTTATTCACCACATGATATGTGTTTTGCTTGGAGCGTCATTTTATTTTATCTTGTTTTGCTTGCTGTTTGAATAATATCCCAAGATCTGAAATTCTTAAATGTTAGAGAGTCTTCACATAGTTACATAATTATTCAACTACTCGTTGATCTTCACTTATATCTTTCGGAGTAGTGTGTCATTTGCTCTAGTGCTTCACTTATATCTTTTAGAGCACGACGGTGGTTTTATTTTGAAGAAATAGATGAACTCCCATGCTTCACTTATATTATTTTGAGAGTCTTTTAGAACAGCATGGTAATGTACTTTGGTTATAAAACTAGTCCTAATATGATAGGCATCCAAGATGAGTATAGTAAAAACTTTCATACAAGTGCATTGAATGATAGGAGAAGTTTGATACTTGATGATTGTTTTGAGATATGAGGATGGTGATACGTCCAAAACGTATCTATAATTTCTGCTTGCTCCATGCCTCTTTTGGGTGATATTGCTATGATATTTATACACTTCCATACACTTTTGATCATATTTGGACTAACCTATTAACTCAGTGCACCCCAGTGCCAGTTTCTGTTTTCTGCTGTTTTTGTATTTCAGGTTTTCCCATTACGAGAACTGCCCGAAAAATCCCGGAAAAATTATATAAAAAATCAGTGTTCCAGAAGCTTCCCGGTAGCCAAAGTAGAGCCGGAGGGGGGCCACCAGGGCTCCAGGCGCCCTGGTGGCGCCCCCCTGGCCGCGCCAGGGGGGCGCTTGGGCCCCCCGGGCCTCCGCTGATGCCCCCCTTTGGCATATATTTAACACGCGTCCCGAAACCCTCGAGACGGGAACCCTTTTTCGCGATCTCATCTCTGTTCCGCCGCCGCCGCGCTTCCAAGATCGGGAGCACCAGGAGAACTCTTCCCGGCACCCTGTCGGAGGGGAGGATCACCACCGGGAGCCTCTCCACCACCATGGACGCCTCCCGGATGAGTTGTGAGTAGTCTCCCTTGGACCATGGGTCCATGACCAGTAGCTATGTGATGTTCTCCTCCCCTTCTTGTGCTTCACTAATTAGACCTCGTGAGCTGCCCTACATGATCGAGGCACATATGTAATCCTTATGTTGTTGCTATGTTGAGTTTGCTGGGATCCGATGGATTGTGAGATTATGTTCAGATTGTGTTTGAGTAATATATTTGATCTACCTCTTTTATATTTATGTTCGTAAGTAATTCTTGCATGTTCTTCGTTGTTATTTATTGATTTGGCCAAGTAGTAGGTAGTGACTCCAAGAGGGAACGTTATGCTTGATTGTGGGTTCATGCCCCTCGATGACTAGCTTGAGTGACAGAAACATGAGTCTAGGGGATGTGCTGTTGCCACAAGGGGGAAAACAACGGTGCTTGTGCCCACGGGTGCAAGGATTGTTTTCTTTACGCAAAGTTCTTTTAATGCAGTTGTCTGTTGCTTTGAGTTTACACTATGGGTGGGACTCACAACTTAATACCAGCGAGATGTTCTGGATAAATATCTCAAGGTGGATGATTAGTAGTAGATGCAGATGGATTTCGGTCTACTTGCCTTAGCGTACCGCCCATGCTTTGAACCTCTACCTTTCTTGCAACATAGTTAGCATTGGTTTGCGCACATAATTCTGTCAATTGCCCAGTTGTAATTCGTTTACCTCACATAGCTGTTTTATCGTCTTTTGGGAGAGAGACATCACTAGTGAACATCATGAGACCCCGGTCCATATTACCATCACTGATCACATCCGCTATTTACTTTCTGTTTTACTTACTATTTGCAGCAATACCCATCACAATTATCACTTGCGTTTAATCCTTTGTAAACGACAAGGCCGGAGGGATTGACAACCTCTCTGTACTCGTTGGGAGCAAAGTTATTTGTATCTGTGTGCAGGTCCACGTTGATTGCTAATATCTGGCACCGTTAGCAGTTGACACCTTCTTGTTGAAACTGGGAGTCTCAGGGGAAATCGATCCTTGGTATCTTTGCCAAGGGAAAACTTTCGCTACACTGCATCTCAAACCTTCCACTTGGGGTAACCAACGAGGGGCGAGAAGCCATCAAGCAAAGTTTTCTGGCGCCGTTGCCGGGGACTCCACTCTTCAAGATAGGGGAGTTGCACGCTATCTTTTACCTTTGCTTTTTAGTCTTGTTAGTTTACCTTTCAGTTTTGCTTTAGTATCCTTTATCAAAAATCACAAAAAAATTAATTATTTGCTATTAGTCCTTTCTGTTTAGTCAAGCATGTTAGGATTTGGTGCTTTGAGGGAATCAGAAGTTTTGGATTTCCATCAAAAGGATGGAGAAAATATGAAGAAGGCATGGGACAGAATTTCTGATGCACATAGGAGAATTATGCCTTGGATACCTATAAAAATTGTGCTTAGAAATTTTTACCATGGTCTTTTTAAATGGTGTAAACACTCTCTTGATATTATAGCTGAAGGAGATTTCCTAGAGTGTGATGAAGCTAGAGCTCTTGAAATTATACATGGTCTGTCTAGTTACTTTGTTTATGATCATAACTTTGATACTGTCATAGATAGACTTACTACTATTGAGAAGAGAATGGATGCTCTAGACTTAATGAAGAAAGAGAAACCCAAACCCAATAAGAGAGATATTTTGGAAATAGACAACGATTGGGAGCCTTTTGTTAGGATTAGTATCTCTAATCAAGACTTCCTTGCTTATTGTGATATTGGATCTATGGTTTCCACTATGCCAAAAATTGTTCATGATTCTTTAAAATTTAACATGGATAAATTATCATCTTATCATGAACACACTAATGGAGATATTTCTGAAATCCAGGGAAGAATAAAAGACGTGCCAGTTAAATTCCTTAAAGGGATTACAATGGTTGATTTCTTCATCATGGAGCCAAACCAAGGAAATATAGTGCTTGGAAGGGACTTCCTCCGAGTAGTTAAAGGCTTCATCGATATAGGTAAGGGACAAATCCGCTTACGCGGGAAGGCAAAAGGTGTGTACCCCTTTCCTAGAAAGAACAAAAGTGAACTTGTTGAGGAACCATTTGAAGCAATTTAGAACTCCGATTATTATGATGGTTATTGATTCCTCTTGCATTATGCCTAGCTTAAAGGCATAAAAGAAAGCGCTTTCGGGAGGCAACCCACATGAATAAAAATTTATTTTGCTTTTGTTGTGTCTTGATGTTGTTACTACAGTAGCATCATCATTGTATCTTTACTTTTCAACTTTGTGCCAAGTGTAGCCTCTGATTGCAAGAAAGTTCAAAAGTTGTGACGTGCTGTCCAGGAAACAGATTCTGTCCTTGGATAGAAAAATTCGTATAAAATCACCAGATCATCTTTTTGGTCTGAATGTTTTCGACAGTGTGCTCTATACAATTGTCTTTCGAGCGTCTGTTCTGAGTTTTTTGATTAGAGTTGCAGAAGTGCCCCGAATAAATCATTTACTACCTGTTGTTCTGTTTTTTACAGATTCTGTCCTGTTTTGCCTTTCCTTCATTTTGCAAACCTTGAGCTTGCTTTTTCTTTGCAAAAACCTTTTGGCAATCTTGAGAAACAGTAGACCTTCAAGAATATCCTTATTTCCAGCAAGGAACAATTATTTTATTATGGGTACTAACCTCGCTAATCAGATTATGATGAGTTATGTATGAAGGGAGTTTTCAAGTGTGCGAGGGAAGATGATAAAAAGATTCAGGAGTGTCAAACGCTCAAGCTTGGGGATGCCCCCATGCACCCCCAAGAAATATTCAAGAAGACTCAAGCGTCTAAGCTTGGGGATGCCCCCGTGCATCCCCTTCTCCATCAACATTATCAGTTCGTCTTTCGTTCCACTATATTTTTATCACTTCATGTGTTATGTGCTATGCTTGGAGCGTCTTGCTTTTAGTTTCCTTTTTAGTTTTCTTTAGCTTTTCATAACGAGTCGGAACTCAGCTTTCTTTGTGTGGGAGAGAAACACGCTCCACTTCTACCTAGAACATAACATAGAATTTTCATGTCTATCTTTGCTGTGTGTGTTCTTTGTCTTTCAATAGCTACTATCATGCTTAGCTCTTAGTTTTCATGCTTATCTTTTTAAAGAGCTTTTGTTTAGTTGGTTGCTTGAACTCTCTTTAGTTATCATGCTTATCTTATTAAGAGAGTTTGCTTCTGTTGCATTGGTCGTTACGTCTATGATAAAAATGCTACGTGCATAATGGCGCTTAGTAGTTCATGTTTTCTTATGGTTAGTCTCAAATAGCTGGGGGGTTCCCAATGTGTTATTGGAGTACCAACATGATTTGTTTGCCTATGATGTGGTATGGTTTAGTTATATCTTCCTTCAAGAATTTATTTTGATTGACTTGGCGCATGCTCACGCATATTTAAGACTGTAAAGAAAGTCTGTCAAGCCTTGATGATCTTTTATTTCTGAGTAGCGATATAACTTCCATGCCTGATTCAATGTTGCTTTGTCGCTCTGCATGATTATGACCATCATTGCTCTCTTAGTTGGTCGCTCCCAGTCTTTTGCTAACCTCCACCTGTACTAAGCGGACTGACTGCTTGTGCATCCAAAATCTATTAAACCAGTTATGCCATATGAGTCCACCATACCTTCCTATACATGGTATTTACCTGCCATTCCTAACGAAGACTTTCATGTGCCATCTCGAAATTATTCAAAAAAATGCATTTCTATTTTGTGCCTCTGTTTTAGCTCATGAGGAAGTAGTAGTTAATTCATGATCTTTTTAAGTTGGACAAGCTTCACCCCAGGATTGCATGTCTAATGTGCAAACCCATAATACGAGAAGGAACTGGCAAAGAGTGCGCCCGGATCAAAATTAATATAACAAACAAACCCTCCTTCACGCTTTGTTCATGAGAAATCAGAAAACTTTGGCAGTGATAAACAAAGGAGATTAAGAGGATGTGATCGTCCTCATTCGGGAGCCGTTCCTTGAAACTTGTCCATCTCAAAAAGTAATTGAGTTATCTGCTAGCATTCGTTGACGAAACATGCATATCCAAAAATAATAATTATTACCTCTGTTTTTAAAACCAAGAGCTCTGGTACATGTTTTGTCTTTGTTTCCGACCACGGGTTTTCAACCTTGCCAACAAAAGCCACGGTTCGAGAGTCTCCACCTTCTTTTAAAGCACCAACTACTGAGAGCATGATTGTCATTCTGAGTGTAATGTGCATTGTCCCAAAGTAGCATTGTCTTTTGCATGATTATGATATCGTTTATTTTGAAATCATTGTATCTAGTCATCACTTAAACCTTGGAGGTGCCCCTGCATTTATGTTTTGCTTCACTAAAGGGGGCAAACGAGATATCACTTTATCATATTTGCACACCATGCTCATTACAAATCTATTTGATGTTTCGGTATCATATTGTAAAACTTTCAGTTCTTTGTGATTTTCTCATGAGGCAACTTAATTACTACAGATTCATTGTCTCAGTAAGCTTTTGTCATATGACTATGAAAAAGTCCTATATGGTTAATAGCATGTCACCACAGAAATTATTCTTGTTATCATTTACCTACTCGAGGACGAGCAGGAATTAAGCTTGGGGATGTTGATACGTCCAAAACGTATCTATAATTTCTGCTTGCTCCATGCCTCTTTTGGGTGATATTGCTATGATATTTATACACTTCCATACACTTTTGATCATATTTGGACTAACCTATTAACTCAGTGCACCCCAGTGCCAGTTTCTGTTTTCTACTGTTTTTGTATTTCAGGTTTTCCCATTACGAGAACTGCCCGAAAAATCCCGGAAAAATTATATAAAAAATCAGCATTCCAGAAGCTTCCCGGTAGCCAAAGTAGAGCCGGAGGGGGGCCACCAGGGCTCCAGGCGCCCTGGTGGCGCCCCCCCTGGCCGCGCCGGGGGGGCGCTTGGGCCCCCCGGGCCTCCGCTGATGCCCCCTTTGGCATATATTTAACACGCGTCCCGAAAACCTCGAGACGGGAACCCTTTTTCGCGATCTCATCTCTGTTCCGCCGCCGCCGCGCTTCCAAGATCGGGAGCACCAGGAGAACTCTTCCCGGCACCCTGTCGGAGGGGAGGATCACCACCGGGAGCCTCTCCACCACCATGGACGCCTCCCGGATGAGTTGTGAGTAGTCTCCCTTGGACCATGGGTCCATGACCAGTAGCTATGTGATGTTCTCCTCCCCTTCTTGTGCTTCACTAATTAGACCTCGTGAGCTGCCCTACATGATCGAGGCACATATGTAATCCTTATGGTGTTGCTATGTTGAGTTTGCTGGGATCCGATGGATTGTGAGATTATGTTCAGATTGTGTTTGAGTAATATATTTGATCTACCTCTTTTATATTTATGTTCGTAAGTAATTCTTGCATGTTCTCCGTTGTTATTTATTGATTTGGCCAAGTAGTAGGTAGTGACTCCAAGAGGGAACGTTATGCTTGATTGTGGGTTCATGCCCCTCGATGACTAGCTTGAGTGACAGAAACATGAGTCTAGGGGATGTGCTGTTGCCACAAGGGGGAAAACAATGGTGCTTGTGCCCGCAGGTGCAAGGATTGTTTACTTTACGCAAAGTTCTTTTAATGCAGTTGTCTGTTGCTTTGAGTTTACACTATGGGTGGGACTCGCAACTTAATACCAGCGAGATGTTCTGGATAAATATCTCAAGGTGGATGATTAGTAGTAGATGCAGATGGATTTCGGTCTACTTGCCTTGGCGTACCGCCCATGCTTTGAACCTCTACCTTTCTTGCAACATAGTTAGCATTGGTTTGCGCACATAATTCTGTCAATTGCCCAGCTGTAATTCGTTTACCTCACATAGCTGTTTTATCGTCTTTTGGGAGAGAGACATCACTAGTGAACATCATGAGACCCCGGTCCATATTACCATCACTGATCACATCCGCTATTTACTTTCTGTTTTACTTACTATTTGCAGCAATACCCATCACTATTATCACTTGCATTTAATCCTTTGTAAACGACAAGGCCGGAGGGATTGACAACCTCTCTGTACTCGTTGGGAGCAAAGTTATTTGTATCTGTGTGCAGGTCCACGTTGATTGCTAATATCTGGCGTCGTTAGCAGTTGACACCTTCTTGTTGAAACTGGGAGTCTCAGGGGAAATCGATCCTTGGTATCTTTGCCAAGGGAAAACTTCCGCTACACTGCATCTCAAACCTTCCACTTGGGGTAACCAACGAGGGGCGAGAAGCCATCAGATGGTGATATTAGAGTTATGCTAGCGGGGTAATTATGAATTCAAGAAATACTTGTGTTAAAGTTTGTGATTCCCGTAGCATGCACGTATGGTGAACCGCTATGTGACGAAGTTAGAGCATGAGGTATTTATTGATTGTCATCCTTTGTGTGGAGGTCGGGATCGCGCGATGGTTAACTCCTACCAACCCTTCCACTAGGAGCATGCGTTGAATACTTTGTTTTGATGACTCTTTGATTTTTGCAATAAGTATATGAGTTCTTTATGACTAATGTTGAGTCCATGGATTATATGCACTCTCACCCATCCACCATTGCTAGCCTCTCTTGTACCACGCAACTTTCGCCGGTACCATACACCCACTATATATCTTCCTCAAAACAGCCACCATAACTACCTATCATGGCATTTCCATAGCCATCCGAGATATATTGCCATGCAACTTTCCACCATTCCGTTATTATGACACGCTTCATATTGTCATATTGCCATGCATGATCATGTAGTTGACATCGTACTTGTGGCAAAGCCACCATTCACAATTCATTCATACATGTCACTCTTGATTCATTGCACTTCCCGGTACACCGCCGGAGGCATTCACTTAGAGTCATATTTTGTTCTAGATTCGAGTTGTAATCTTTGAGTTGTAAGTAAATAAAAGTGTGATGATCTTCATTATTAGAGCATTGTCCCATGTGACGAAAGAAAAAAGAAGAAGAGAGAAAGGCCAAATAAAAAAGAGATGGCCCAAAAAAATAGAGAGGGGCTAAAAAAAGAGCCCCTCCAACAACAAAAAAGAGAGAGAAGGGACAATGCTACTATCCTTTTCCACACTTGTGCTTCAAAGTAGCACCATAATCTTCATCATAGAGAGTCTCTTGTTTTATCACTTTCATATACTAGTGGGAATTTTCATTATAGAACTTGGCTTGTATATTCCAATGATGGGCTTCCTCAAAACGCCCTAGGTCTTCATGAGCAAGCAAGTTGGATGCACACCCACTTAGTTTCTTTTGTTGAGCTTTCATACATTTATAGCTCTAGTGCATCCGTTGCATGGCAATCCCTACTCACTCACATTGATAACTATTGATGGGCATCTCCATATCCCATTGATATGCCTAGTTGATGTGAGACTATCTTCCTCTTTTGTCTTCTCCACAGCCACCACTCTATTCCACCTATAGTGCTATATCCATGGCTCACGCTCATGTATTGCATGGAAGTTGAAAGGTTTGAAAAAAATTGAGTATGGAAACAATTGGTTACTAAAACCGGGGTTGTGCATGATATGAATATTTTGTGTGGTGAAGAGGGGGCATAGCCACACTATATGATTTTGTAGGGATAACTTTCTTTGGCCATGTTATTTTGAGAAGACATGATTGCTTTGTTAGTATGCTTGAAGTATTATTATTCTTATGTCAATATAAACTTTTGTCTTGAATCTTTCGGATCTGAACATTCATGCCACAATAAAGAGAATTACATTGAGAATTATGTTGGTTAGCATTCCACATCAAAAATTCTGTTTTTATCATTTACCTACTCGGGGACGAGCAGGAATTAAGCTTGGGGATGCTTGATATGTCTCCAACGTATCTATAATTTTTGATTGTTCCATGCTATTATATTATCCTTATAGGATGTTTTATGGGCTTTTATATACACTTTTATATGATTTTTGGGACTAACCATTTGATATTGTTTTGACATCATTCTTGCATGATTTGAACTAAACTAACCCGGACTGACGCTGTTTTCAGCAGAGCTGCCTGTATGGTTTTATTGTGTGCAGGAAAACGGATTTTTAAGTATCTCAGAAAAATCCACGAAAAATCACAGAAAATCCACGCACCCGAAGGAACCAGTAGCCAGAAGTGGGGCCAGAGGGGGGCCAGGGGGTGCCCAGGCGCCCTGTGGGCGCCCCCCCCCCCCCGGGCCGCGCCGGGGGGTCGCCTGGGTGGGGCCCACACCCCCTGGTGCCCTACTTTGCCTCGTATTTTTACTCGCGACATGAAAACCCCAGATCAGAAGTTCTTTTCGCAGTTTTCCGTCGCGGAGCCGCCGCCACCCTCTGTTCTTCCTCGGGAGGGCTAATCTGGAGGCTGAATTGGCCTCCGGAGAGGGGAGATCATCGCCATCGTCATCATTATCACCACTCCATCATCCCTCCATGACTTCTCCCTCCATGTGTGAGTAATTCCCCTGCTGTAGGCGAAGGGGATGGTAGGGATTGGATGAGTTAGATCATGTAATAGTTTGTCAGATCATTGGGGGCATGTTGCCTATCATCTACTATGGTGTTTATCATCTTTGCTTCAACTTGTTATTCTTAATGCTTGACACTTAGGGCCCGAGTGCCATGATTTCAGATCTGATACATATGTGTTTGCATGAATATATTTGTGTTCGTGATCCTATCTATGAGTGATAACCCTCAACCGTAAGGGATCGAGATAGTCTTCGCGGGTAAGAATAACCCAATTTATTGATTCGACACACGGGGAGCCAAAGAGTATTTATAAGCTTTGACAGTTGAGTTGTCAATTCAACCGCACCTGAAATATACTTACTTGCAACAAAAGATAAGTGGTAACAGTGATATGATAGTGATGATAGTAATAGTAAAAGTAAACAGCAAAAGTAAATAGCAGTGGTAAACGGCAAAAGTAGCAACTAGGGACAAGCAGGGTTTGAAACACTGTAGGCTAGGGAGATGGATGGTTGGGCGCTGCATGGATGAGATAGATTCTAACTTGGGGCATGGCACACAGAAAAGTAATGATCATCTAGGCAAATATCAAACATTAGGCATGTATCCCGTAGGTAGTGGTACGTGCTTGCAGTAAGAACTTGCACAACATCTTTTGTCCTACCATCCCGCTACGAACATGGCCAAAAGGAACTTATGGAGATTAAGGTGCTCCTGTCAAAGAGCACCGGAACAAAGCAATGAACTCAATGGATACATGTAATCCTCAAACTACGAACCATCCCCTTTGGTGTCCCAAGCTGTCACTTTTGGGATCGCCGGTTCCGGACCATAACAGGTGCAAACAACTCATAGATAGGATCACGAACACAAATATATATTCATGCAAACACATATGGTTCAGATCTGAAATCATGGCACTCGGGCCCTAAGTGTCAAGCATTAAGAATAACAAGTTGTAGCAAAGATGATAAACACCATAGTAGATGATAGGCAACATGCCCCCAACGATCTGATATACTATTACATGATCTAACTCATCCAATCCCTACCATCCCCTTCGCCTATAGCGGGGGAATTACTCACACATGAAAGGGGAAGTCATGGAGGGATGATGGAGTGGTGATGATGATGACGATGGCGACGATCTCCCCTCTCCGGAGGCCAATTCAGCCTCCAGATTAGCCCTCCCAAGGAAGAACAGACGGTGGCGGCGGCTCCGCGACGAAATACAGTGAAAGAACTTCTGATCTGGGGTTTCTGCGTCGGGAGTAAAAATACGAGGTAAGGTAGGGCACCAGGGGGTGTGGGCCCCACCCAGGCGCCCCCCCGGCGCGGCCCAGGGGGGGCGCGCCCACAGGGCGCCTGGGCACCCCCTGGCCCCCCTCTGGTCCCACTTCTGGTTCCTGGTTCCTTCGGGTGCGTGGATTTTCTGTGATTTTTCGTGGATTTTTCTGAGATACCTAAAAATCCATTTTACTGCACACAAATAAACCATACAGGTAGCTCTGCTGAAAACAGCGTCAGTCCGGGTTAGTTTAGTTCAAATCATGCAAGAATGAGGCCAAAACAATATCAAAAGTGTTTGGAAAAGTAGATACGTTTGAGACGTATCAACTCCCCCAAGCTTAGCATATTGCTTGTCCTCAAGCAATTCAGTTCAACGAACTGGACGCGACAAAGAAAACTTTGACAAACACTTTTGCTTCATTAGATGTATATAAGCATGTACTACGAAAAGAGTTTAGCAAGTATTGAAACAGTACTTATGAGGACAATGCAAGGAGCAATCCTTCTTTCAAGTGATCAGTCACAAATACTTAAAAGTAAATAATATACTACTGAAAATCAAGACAAGATTGCATTGCACATAGCTTGAGCATATTAGGGTGGTATCTCGCTAGCCCCCATGAGTGAAGCAAAACATAAATGCAGAGACTCCTCCAGAGTTTTAAAGGAGACTAGAACTAAGAATTTCAGAATAAATCATATCACAAGTATGCAGAAGACAATGTAATACTTTGGGACAATGCACATTACACTCAGAATGACAATTATGCTCTCCTAGTCGGTGCTTTGAATAAAGAAGGTGAGACTCTCGAACCGTGGCTTTTATTGGCAAAGTTGAAAACCCGTGGTCGGAAACAAAAACTAAACATGTACCAGAGCTCTTGGTTTTAAAAACAGAAGTAAACATGTTTTGAGAAGTGCATATTTCGTCAACGAATGCTAGCAGATAACTCAATCACTTTATGAGAGTACAAGTCTCGAGGAACGGCTCCCGCATGAGGACGATCACATCCTCTTAATCTCCTTTGTTTATCACTGCCAAAGTTTTCTGATTTCTCATGAACAAAGCGTGAAGGAGGGTTTGTTTGTTATATTATCTTTTTGAGTCGGGCGCACTCAATGCCAGTTCCTTCTCGTATTAGGGGTTTGCACATTAGACATACAATCCAGGGGTGAAACTTGTCCAACTTAAAAAGATCATAAATTAATTACTACTTCCTCATGAGCTAAAACATAGGCACAAAAGAGAAATGCTTTTGATTAGTTTCGAGATGGTACATGAAAGTCTTCGTTAGGAATGGCAGGTAAATACCATGTATAGGAAGGTATAGTGGACTCATATGGCATAACTGGTTTTAAGGATTTTGGATGCACAAGCAGTCAGTCCGCTTAGTACAGGTGGAGGTTTAGCAAAAGACTGGGAAGCGACCAACTAGAGAGCAATAACGGTCATAATCATGCAGAGCGACAAAGCAACATTGAATCGGGCATGAAAGTGATATAACTATTCTAAAACTCAAAGATCATCAAGGCAGAGTAGACTTTTTAGTCTTAAACATGTGTAAGCATGTGCCAAGTCAATCCAAAAATTCTCTAAAGGGAATTACCACCTTAGTATACCAGACTATGAACAGTGCAATGCATGTAGATCATTTCAATAACACATTATATACTCTAGTTATTCGAGACTAGCCACTAGGAAAGCATGAATCACTGGAAGAGCATTGTAAACATAGCACTATGTCGCTACAAGCTGGTCTCTAGATCATAAGTATAGGCATATGTACAAAAGTAGAAACAATAAGAGTTCATACCGGTCTTCCCTGTTGCTTCCCTTCAGTCGATCTTCGTCATCACTGCTTGTCACTTGCATGATCGAACGTAGGAAATATAATTAAATGCCATCACGGACTCGAGCTGAACTCTGAAAACAAAGCAAACTAAAGAGAGAAAGGAAATCTTTTTGGTTTTTTTTCAAAGGTTGAATAAAAGCAAAAGAAAGAGAAAATCTTTTTGTTGTTTTTGCAAAGAGAGAAACAAAGAAGAACGGGCAAAAACTTCGAAAAGATTAAAGTGAATAAAGCGGATAATACAATGGAAAAGTGAGAAGGGCACGTACTCCCCCAAGCTTAGGCTTTTGGCCTAAGTTGGTAGCAGCTACTGCCCCCAGGAGCCTCCTGCTCCAGGGGTATGATGGTGAGTCCAAGGGTCGTAGAAGGATGCTGGCGCGTACACTGAACTCCTCGGAGTCTCCCACGAGGAAGGTTCCGAACGCCAAACAGAGGAAGACCCTTCACAAAACTCGGTGGCGGTTTCTTCCTGAAAATGTGGTATCTCACCGTGCCTCTCCTCGTCGGGCACAACCCCCTCCATGGGGTTATGAAACTGATGCTGGACCATGAACTCATCGAACTGAACAACATCAAAGGACCATCCGTTCCTGCGAGAAAAATCAAACAAAAGACGTGCAGGTAGACGGATCTCGCGTTCCGCGGCAGTTCCGGAACGCAAGATATAAATAACATTATCAAGTTCATAACCCATGGTAACAAACTTATGCCTTTTCATAGCAGGAAGATCAAGGCTTAAATAAGTAAAAGGAGTATCATCAGGGTGTGGGGTGCCTCCAAGATGCTCTAAGATAAGTGTGGCGTAAACGCCACCATATAAATCCCCCTGTTACCGTTCATAGCAAGGCGTCGAGCAATTAAAGTACCCAGATTATAATCAGACCTCCCTGAGAGGGCTGCTGCCAGGATAGCAATATCCGGAGCAGAAATGTTGCTCGTGTTGTCTCGAGCTAACACCCCTCTAGCAATATAATATGCAAAATACCTGAGGTGAGGAAATAAGATGCTGGAGATCTTCGACCGATGAATATCCCTCGTACCCATGCTGCAGAGGGAGTTGATGACGGTTTTCAGCTCGGAGGGCTGAGTGGCCATCCTAGCCATCCTCCCAACGTTCGGCACACCTATTATTTCACAAAAATTTCCCAAAGTCATGGTGATAAGATCATTATAAATTTTAAACTCAATAGCACCTGAATCAGGATTATATCTAAAACTGTTAATGAAAATGGAGGTGAGTTTTTGATACTGAGTAACACGGCTCGTGACCAGCCGTGTCAAACCTGCATTAGCACAAAGATTATAAAACTCATCCTTGATTCCCGCAGCTTCCATGAATTCATCACATGGATACGTCATCGCACGTGCTGGACTTGTGTCTTCCAACAACACCAGGGGCACATGATCTTCATTATAGCTCACCCTAGCAGTCGATGGTGAAGCTGCGGCTCTAGTAACTCGATCGGAGTGTGCGGGCCTCCTCTTCTCAAGCCACCCTTTTGCCCTTCCTAACAAACTCATTTCTGAAAAAAAATACAATTTACAAAAACGAGGATTAAAACAAAGTGAGCTAAGGCAAACTACTCAACTCACTTGCCCAAGGCATAAACTTGCATCAAAACTTGAAAAATAAATTTCTACATATGCATGCAAGCTCATCTCTACAGCACCAAGAACTACTAAATACTCACAAATGAAGCCACCAATCAAAAATCTAATTGGAGGGGTGGAGGAGTCACATACCAGGGAGTATTTGCTCAAAATTTCAGCTCAAATGATGGGCTGTAGAGAGAGATCGAAGAATCACCTCCAAGAACAGCAAGAACACAAGAACGGGAGCAGAACTCGTGTTTCTGGAAAAAGAGAGAGAGGGAGGAAGAAGACACACCTGGAGGGGGGGTCCCGTGGGCCCCAGGCGCCCTATGGGCGCGGCCAGGGGCTGGGCCGCGCCAGCTGGCCGCCTGGGCCACTGGTGGCCCCCCTTGGATGGCCCCAGGCCTTTCCGGGTTTCTCCCGACGTGGAAATTTTTATTATAATTTTTCTGGAATTTTTCTGAAAACTTCACTGTTGAAATTTTTTCAAAGTTCAAAAAGCTGCGAAACTCTCTGAAAACTTGAAGCAGTTAGTGGTATTGTGAAGCTTCAAAAACATAAATACTTGGTACAGCTAGTAGGACAAAACTAAAAACAAGTGAAAACATAACAAGCTCAACTTTTTATCTATATAAACCATATTTGCTAATAAGGTTGATCAAGTCTTACCAACAAACAGGCGATATATAGAGCAAAAAGTCTCACCTCCTACGAAGTAATCACTGAACCTTTACCTTGATGGACATTGTCCCTACCATGATAGTTTTGTATTTGTGAGGCACATGTAGTGGACAGTCCCATTCTCCAATTTTCACGGTCTCAATATTCTCTATAGAGTTGAGGCCATGCCTCCTGTCGGTCTTCTTTGGAAAATATACTGTGTGTTCTTTATCATTCACATGAAAGGTAACCTTCCCTTTATTGCAATCAATAATAGCACCTGCGGTGTTAAGAAAAGGTCTACCAAGAATAATGGACATGCTCCCATCCTCGGGCATGTCAAGTACAACAAAATTAGTAAGAATTAAACAATTAACAACTTCTACGGGAACATCCTCACAAATACCTATCGGAAGAGCGGTTGACTTGTCAGCCATCTGAAGGGAGATATCTGTAGGAATTAGTTTCTCTAAACATAGCCTCTCATAAAGAGAGAGAGGCATAACACTCACTCCTGCTCCAAGATCACATAAAGCAGTTTTGACATAATTATTCTTTATGGAGCAAGGAATGGTGGGTATACCTGGGTCACCGAGCTTCTCAGGAATCTTGCCACTGAAAGAGTAGTTAGCAAGCATAGTAGATATTGCATCATTAGGAACTTTTCTTTTGTTAGTGACAATATCTTTCATATATTTTGAATAAGGAAGTAACTTAATAACATCAGTCAAAGGGATTTGAAGAAAAAGAGGTTTAATCCACTCACAAAACTTATTATAATGCTCTTCTTCTTTAGATTTGATGGACTTACCTGGAAAGGGCATGGGTTTCCGTACCCATGGTTCTCTTTCCTTCCCATGTTTTCTTGCGATGAAGTCTTCTTTAGTGTACCTCTTACGTTTGTCAGGTGCTTCTTCTTCTCGAACTTCAGGCGGATCATTCTTCTCATTATTATTACCTTCAGGTTCAGCACCGTCTTCAGTCTCAGCATCAGAGATAGATACACTGTTGGGATCAATAGTTGGTTCTTCATCTGCAATAGGATCATTAGAATTGTCAGTCTCCTTATGTTTCTTCTTTTTCTTTGGAGAGCCAACAATTTCTTCTTCCTGCATTTGAGAATCCTGCTCGATTCTCTTCGGATGCCCCTCTGGATAAAGAGGATCTTGAGTGCTAGTTCCTCCTCGGGTCTTAATCCCGAAAGCCTGCAAATTATCTTGTTTGGCATTGTTAGCAAGCAAATCTCTTTGCACATTAGAAATTTGATCAAGCTGAGTTTGAACCATTTGAAAATGCTTCACAAGACATTGAACATCATTAACTGTTCTATCTAAAACATCAAGCAGTCTTTTGATAGCAAGGGAATTATCATGCAACTGACTTTCTATCCTCTCATTAAAATGATTCTGTTTCATAATAAAATTATCAAACTCATCTAAACATTGATCAGGAGGCTTACCATGAGGGATGTCACTTGCGTTGAAATCTAAAAGAGAGTGTACCTCTACCATAGGAGGGTGAGTGGTAGGCTCACACAGCTTCTCAATAGGGGGTAGATTCTTCACGTCTTCAGCTTTAATACCTTTCTCTTTAATAGACTTCTTTGCTTCTCGCATATCCTCGGGGCTTAGAACAAACATGCCCCTCTTCTTTGTTGGTGGAGGTGGTTCAGGGACGAACCAATCTTCATGGTTTTTGGCAATCCTGCCCATCAAATCTTCCGCATCGTCCGGCGTTCTTTTCCTGAAAACACAACCAGCACAACTGTCCAAATAGGACCTGGATTCATCAGTTAGACCAACATAGAATATATCGATTAATTCATTCTTAGGGATTTCATGTCCTGGTCTAGCCCGAATCATACCGCAGTACCTCCCCCAAGCTTTAGGGAGGGACTCATCCTGCAACTGTTTAAAGTTATAAATTCTTTGTAAAGCAGCATGTTGCATGTGAGCAGGAAAGTACTTATCAACAAAAGAGTGAGCTAAGTCATGAGGACTCTTAATGGAACCGCATGGGAGTGAATCATACCATGCTTTAGCACCCTCCTTCAAGGAGAAAGGAAGAAGCTTGGTGATATAAAAGTATCGTATCTTCTCATCTGTGGTAAACAGGCTACCCAACTCACCGAGTTTAGTCAGGTGTGCAATAGCATCATCATTTTCTCTGCCATAAAAGGGGTCAGCTTCAACCATAGGTATAAGTGAAAGATCAACAGAGAAATCATAATCAGGATCATCAATGCATATAGGAGATGTAGCAAATTCAGGATTAGGAATGGTTTTGTTCTTCAAAGAGTGTTTTTCAAATATTTTCTTAATAACTTCAGGGTCAGAGCCAGCAAACTCTGTCAGTTCCCTGCATAGATCTTCATCAAGCGTATAGTAATCATCATCAAGGAGCCTCTCTTTGAGTTTACTCAAATCAGGATAATCATAAGTTTCACCAATAGGGTAGCGAGCAACAGGAAGTTCAATTCCATATTTTTCAGCAGCAGCAGCAATTTGTTTCTCAAGAGCATGACCAAGCGAACTAATATCATGAAAAGTAGTAGAGGCATCATCAAGAGTATCAGACATAGTAACAGACTCAGTAGGAGCATCATGTGGTGGTGGTGAGGCAAACTTACTCATAACGGAAGGTGAATCAAGTGTAGCACTAGTGCTCAGAGCAGTACCTCTTCTTGTAGTAGATAGTAAGATCGGAACCTTGGGGTCCCCTTTCTTACCCATAGTGGATGAAGTGCAGCAGGTAGGATACCTCAAGTAGACTTGTAAATATTGCTATGCTCCCCGGCAACGGCGCCAGAAAACGGTACTTGATAACCCTCAACCGTAAGGGATCGAGATAGTCTTCGCGGGTAAGAATAACCCAATTTATTGATTCGACACACGGGGAGCCAAAGAGTATTTATAAGCTTTGACAGTTGAGTTGTCAATTCAACCGCACCTGAAATATACTTACTTGCAACAAAAGATAAGTGGTAACAGTGATATGATAGTGATGATAGTAATAGTAAAAGTAAACAGCAAACGTAAATAGCAGTGGTAAACGGCAAAAGTAGCAACTAGTGACAAGCAGGGTTTGAAACACTGTAGGCTAGGGAGATGGATGGTTGGGCGCTGCATGGATGAGATAGATTCTAACTTGGGGCACGGCACACGGAAAAGTAATGATCATCTAGGCAAATATCAAACATTAGGCATGTATCCCGTAGGTAGTTGTACGTGCTTGCAATAAGAACTTGCACAACATCTTTTGTCCTACCATCCCGCTACGATCGGGGCCAAAAGGAACTTATGGATATTAAGGTGCTCCTGTCAAAGAGCACCGGAACAAAGCAATGAACTCAATGGATACATGTAATCCTCAAACTACGGACCATCCCCTTTGGTGTCCCAAGCTGTCACTTTTGGGATCGCCGGTTCCGGACCGTAACAGGTGCAAACAACTCATAGATAGGATCACGAACACAAATATATATTCATGCAAACACATATGGTTCAGATCTGAAATCATGGCACTCGGGCCCTAAGTGTCAAGCATTAAGAATAACAAGTTGTAGCAAAGATGATAAACACCATAGTAGATGATAGGCAACATGCCCCCAACGATCTGATAAACTATTACATGATCTAACTCATCCAATCCCTACCACCCCCTTCGCCTACAGCGGGGGAATTACTCACACATGAAAGGGGAAGTCATGGAGGGATGATGGAGTGGTGATGATGATGACGTTGGCGACGATCTCCCCTCTCCGGAGGCCAATTCAGCCTCCAGATTAGCCCTCCCGAGGAAGAACAGAGGGTGGCGGTGGCTCCGCAACGAAAAACAGCGAAAGAACTTCTGATCTGGGGTTTCTGCGTCGGGAGTAAAAATACGAGGTAAGGTAGGGCACCAGGGGGTGTGGGCCCCACCCAGGCGCCCCCCCGGCGCGGCCCAAGGGGGGGGGCGCCCACAGGGCGCCTGGGCACCCCCTGGCTCCCCTCTGGTCCCACTTCTGGTTCCTGGTTCCTTCGGGTGCGTGGATTTTCTGTGATTTTTCGTGGATTTTTCTGAGATACCTAAAAATCTGTTTTCCTGCACACAAATAAACCATACAGGCAGCTCTGCTGAAAACAGCGTCAGTCCGGGTTAGTTTAGTCCAAATCATGCAAGAATGAGGCCAAAACAATATCAAAAGTGTTTGGAAAAGTAGATACGTTTGAGACGTATCAATGAGTTGTTTGCACCTGTTACGGTTCGGAACCGGCGATCCCAAAAGTGACAGCTTGGGACACCAAAGGGGATGGTTCGTAGTTTGAGGATTACATGTATCCATTGAGTTCATTGCTTTGTTCCGGTGCTCTTTGACAGGAGCACCTTAATCTCCATAAGTTCCTTTTGGCCATGTTCGTAGCGGGATGGTAGGACAAAAGATGTTGTGCAAGTTCTTATTGCAAGCACGTACAACTACCTACGGGATACATGCCTAATGTTTGATATTTGCCTAGATGATCATTACTTTTCCGTGTGCCGTGCCCCAAGTTAGAATCTATCTCATCCATGCAGCGCCCAACCATCCATCTCCCTAGCCTACAATGTTTTAAACCCTGCTTGTCACTAGTTGCTACTTTTGCCATTTACCTTCACTATTTACTTTTGCTGTTTACTTTTACTCTCACTATCATCACTATCATATCACTGTTACCACTTATCTTTTGTTGCAAGTAAGTATATTTCAGGTGCTGTTGAATTGACAACTCAACTGTCAAAGCTTATAAATACTCTTTGGCTCCCCGTGTGTCGAATCAATAAATTGGGTTATTCTTACCCGCGAAGACTATCTCGATCCCTTACAATTGAGGGTTATCAATTACCGTTTTCTGGCGCCGTTGCCGGGGAGCATAGCAATATTTACAAGTCTACTTGAAGTATCCTTCCTGCTGCACTTCATCCACTATGGGTAAGAAAGGAGACCCCAAGGTTCCGATCTTACTATCTACTACAAGAAGAGGTACTGCTCTGAGCACTAGTGCTACACTTGATTCACCTTCCGTTATGAGTAAGTTTGCCTCACCACCACCACATGATGCTCCTACTGAATCTGTTACTATGTCTGATACTCTTGATGATGCTTCTACTACTTTTGATGATATTAGTTCGCTTGGTTATGCTCTTGAGAAACAAATTGCTGCTGCTGCTAAAAAGTCTGGAATTGAACTTCCTATTACTCGCTACCCTATTGGTGAAACTTATGATTATCCTGATTTGAGTAAACTCAAAGAGAGGCTCCTTGATGATGATTACTATATGCTTGATGAAGATTTATGCAGGGAACTGACAGAGTTTTCTGGCTCTGACCCTAAAGTTATTAAGAAACTATTTGAAAAACACTCTTTGAAGAACAAAACCGTTCCTGATCCTGAATTTGCTACATCTCCTATATGTATTGATGATCCTGATTATGATTTCTCTGTTGATCTTTCACTTATACCTATGGTTGAAGCTGACCCCTTTTATGGCAGAGAAAATGATGATGCTATTGCACACCCGACTAAACTCGGTGAGCTAGGTGGTTTATTTACCACAGATGAAAAGATATGATACTTTTATATCACCAAGCTTCTTCCTTTCTCCTTGAAGGAAGGTGCTAAAGCATGGTATGATTCACTCCCATGCGGTTCCATTAAGAGTCCTCAAGATTTATCTCACTCTTTTGTTGATAAGTACTTTCCTGCTCACATGCAACATGCTGCTTTACAAAGAATTTATAACTTTAAACAGTTGCAGGATGAGTCCCTCCCTAAAGCTTGGGGGAGGTACTGCGGTCTGATTCGAGCTAGACCTGGACATGAAATCCCTAAGAACGAATTAATCGATATATTCTTCTTGTCTAACTGATGAATCCAGGTCCTATTTGGACAGTTGTGCTGGTTGTGTTTTCAGGAAAAGAACACTGGACGATGCGGAAGATTTGATGGGCAGGATTGCCAAAAACCATGAAGATTGGTCCGTCCCGGAACCACCTCCACCAGCAAAGAAGAGGGGCATGTTTATTCTGAGCCCCGAAGATATGCGAGAAGCAAAGAAGTCTATTAAAGAGAAAGGTATTAAAGCTGAAGACGTGAAGAATCTACCCCCTATTGAGAAGCTGTGTGAGCCTACCACTCACCCTCCTATGGTAGAGGTACACTCTCTTTTAGATTTCAACGCAAGTGACATCCCTCATGGTAAGCCTCCTGATCAATGTTTAGATGAGTTTGATAATTTTATTATGAAACAAAATCATTTTAATGAGAGGATAGAAAGTCAATTGCATGATAATTCCCTTGCTATCAAAAGACTGCTTGATGTTTTAGATAGAACAGTTAATGATGTTCAATGTCTTGTGAAGCATTTTCAAATGGTTCAAACTCAGCTTGACCAAATTTCTAATGTGCAAAGAGATTTGCTTGCTAACAATGCCAAAGAAGATAATTTGCAGGCTTTCGGGATTAAGACCCGAGGAGGAACTAGTACTCAAGATCCTCTCTATCCAGAGGGGCATCCGAAGAGAATCGAGCAGGATTCTCAAATGCAAGAAGAAATTGTTGGCTCTCCAAAGAAGAAGAAGAAACATAAGGAGACTGACAATTCTAATGACCCTATTGCAGATGAAGAACCAGCTATTGATCCCAACAGTGTATCTATCTCCGATGCTGAGACTGAAGACGGTGCTGAACCTGAAGGTAATAATAATGAAAATGAATGATCCGCCTGAAGTTCGAGAAGAAGAAGCACCTGACAAACGTAAGAGGTACACTAAAGAAGACTTCACCGCAAGAAAACATGGGAAGGAAAGAGAACCATGGGTATAGAAACCCATGCCCTTTCCAGGTAAGTCCATCAAATCTAAAGAAGAAGAGCATTATAATAAGTTTTGTGAGTGGATTAAACCTCTTTTTCTTCAAATCCCTTTGACTGAAGCTATTAAGTTACCTCCTTATTCAAAATATGTGAAAGATATTGTCACTAATAAAAGAAAAGTTCCTAACGAAGCAATATCTACTATGCTTGCTAACTACTCTTTCAGTGGCAAGATTCCTGAGAAGCTCGGTGATCCAGGTATACCCACCATTCCTTGCTCCATAATGAATAATTATGTCAAAACTGCTTTATGTGATCTTGGAGCGGGAGTGAGTGTTATGCCTCTCTCTCTTTACGAGAGGCTTTGTTTAGAGAAACTAATTCCTACAGATATCTCCCTTCAGATGGCTGACAAGTCAACCGCCGTCCCAATAGGTATTTGTGAGGATGTTCCCGTAGAAGTTGCTAATTGTTTAATTCTTACTGATTTTGTTGTGCTTGACATGCCCGAGGATGGGAGCATGTCCATTATTCTTGGTAGACCTTTTCTTAACACCGCAGGTGCTATTATTGATTGCAATAAAGGGAAGGTTACCTTCCATGTGAATGATAAAGAACACACGGTATATTTTCCGAAGAAGATCGACAGGAGGCATGCCCTCAACTCTATAGAGAATATCGAGACCGTGAAAATTGGAGAATGGGACTGTCCACTACATGTGCCTCACAAATACAAAACTATCATGGTAGGGACAATGTCCATCAAGGTAAAGGTTCAGTGATTACTTTGTGAGAGGTGAGACTTTTTGCTCTATATATCGCTTGTTTGTTGGTAAGACTTGATCAACCTTATTAGCAAATATGTTTTATATAAATAAAAAGTTGAGCTTGTTATATTTCCATTTGTTTTTAGTTTTGTCCTACTTGTTGTACCAAGTATTTATGTTTTTGAAGCTTCACAATACTACTAACTGCTTCAAGTTTTCACAGAGTTTCGCAGCTTTTTGAACTTCGAAAAAATTTCAACAATGAAGTTTTCAGAAAAATTCCAGAAAATTTAAAATAAAAATTTCCACATCGGGAGAGACCCAGAGGGGCCTGGGGCCAGCCAGGGGGACCCACCAGTGGCCCAGGCGGCCAGCTGGCGCGGCCCAACCCCTTGCCGCGCCCATAGGGCGCCTGGGGCCCACGAGGCCCCCCTCCAGGTATGTCTTCTTCCTCCCTCTCTCTTTTTCTCCAAAAACCCGAGTTCTTCACTTGTTCTTGTGTTCTTGCTGTTCTTGGAGGCGATTCTTCGATCTCTCTCTACAGCCCATCATTTGAGCTGAAATTTTGAGCAAATACTCCCTGGTATGTGACTCCTCCACCCCTCCAATTAGATTTTTGATTGGTGGCTCCATTTCTGAGTATTTAGTAGTTCTTGGTGCTGTATAGATGAGCTTGCATGCATATGTAGAAAGCTATTTTTCAAGTTTTGATGCAAGTTTATGCCTCGGGCAAGTGAGTTGAGTAGTTTGCCTTAGCTCACTTTGTTTTAATCCTCGTTTTTGTAAATTGTAAAAAAAAATCAGAAATGAGTTTGTTAGGAAGGGCAAAAGAGTGGCTTGAGAAGAGGAGGCCCGCACACTCCGATCGAGTTACTAGAGCCGCAACTTCACCATCGACTGCTAGGGTGAGCTATAATGAAGATCATGTGCCCCTGGAGTTGTTGGAAGATACAAGTCCAGCACGTGCGATGACATTCCCATGTGATGAATTCATGGAAGCTGCGGGAATCAAGGATGAGTTTTATAATCTTTGTGCTAATGCAGGTTTGACACGACTCGTCACGAGCCGTGTTACTCAGTATCAAAAACTCACCTCCAGTTTCATTAACAGTTTTAGACATAATCCTGATTCAGGTGCTATTGAGTTTAAAATTTATAATGATCTTATCACCATGACTTTGGGGATTTTTTGTGAAATAATAGGTGTGCCGAATGTTGGTAGGACGGCTAGGATGGCCACTCAGCCCTCCGAGCTGAAAACCGTCATCAACTCTCTCTGCAGCATGGTTACGAGGGATATTCATCGGTCGAACATCTCCAGCATCTTATTTCCTCACCTCAGGTATTTTGCATATTATATTGCTAGAGGGGTGTTAGCTCGTGACAACACGAGCAACATTTCTGCTCCGGATATTGCTATCCTGGCGGCAGCCCTCTCAGGGAGATCTGATTATAATCTGGGTGCCTTAATTGCTCGACGCCTTGCTATGAACGGTAACAAGGGAGACTTATAAGGTGGCGTTTATGCCACACTTATCTTAGAACATCTTGGAGGCACCCCACACCCTGATGATACTCCTTTTACTTATTCAAGCTTTGATCTTACTGCTATGAAAAGGCATAAGTTTGTTACCATGGGTTCTGAGCTTGATAATCTTATTTATATCTTGCGTTTCGGAACTGCCGCGGAACGCGAGATCCGTCTACCTGCACCTCTTTTGTTTGATTTTTCTCGCAGGAACGGATGGTCTTTTGATGTTGTCCAGTTTGATGAGTTCATGGTCCAGCCTCAGTTTCATAACCCCATGGAGGGGGTTGTGCCCGACGAGGAGGGGAACGGTGAGATACCACCTTTTCAGGGAGAAACCGCCACCGAGTTCGGTGAAGGTTCTTCCTCTGTTTGGCGTTCGGAACCTTCCTCGTGGGAGACTCCGAGGAGTTCGGTGTACGCGCCAGCATCCTTCTACGACCCTTGGACTCACCACCATACCCCCAGAGCAGGAGGCTCCTGGGGGCAGTAGCTGCTACCAACTTAGGCCAAAAGCCTAAGCTTGGGGGAGTACGTGCTCCTCTCACTTTTCCATTGTATTATCCGTTTTATTCACTTTGATCTTTTCTAAGTTTTTGCCCGTTCTTCTTTATTTCTCTCTTTGCAAGAACAACAAAAAGATTTTCTCTTTCTTTTGCTTTTATTCAACCCTTGAAAAATCCAAAAAGATTTCCTTTCTCACTTTAGTTTGCTTTGTTTTCAGAGTTCAGCTCGAGTCCGTGATGGCATTTAATTATATTTCCTACGTTCGATCGTGCAAGTGACAAGCAGTAATGACGAAGATCGACTGAAGGGAAGCAACAAGGAAGACCGGTATGAACTCTTTTTGTTTCTACTTTTGTACATATGCCTGTACTTATGATCTAGAGACCAGCTTGTAGCGACATAGTGCTATGTTTACAATGCTCTTCCAGTGGTTCATGCTTTCCTTGTGTCTAGTCTCGAATAACTAGAGTATATAATGTGTTATTGAAATGATCTACATGCATTGCACTGTTCATAGTCTGGTATACTAAGGTGGTGTTTCCCTTTAGAGAATTTTTGGATTGACTTGGCACATGCTTACACATGTTTAAGACTAAAAAGTCTACTCTGCCTTGATGATCTTTGAGTTTTAGAATAGTTATATCACTTTCATGCCCGATTCAATGTTGCTTTGTCGCTCTGCATGATTATGACCGTTATTGCTCTCTAGTTGGTCGCTTCCCAGTCTTTTGCTAAACCTCCACCTGTACTAAGCGGACTGACTGCTTGTGCATCCAAATCCTTAAAACCTGTTATGCCATATGAGTCCACCATACCTTCCTATACATGGTATTTACCTGCCATTCCTAACGAAGACTTTCGTGTGCCATCTCGAAATTAATCAAAAGCATTTCTCCTTTTTGTGCCTATGTTTTAGCTCATGAGGAAGTAGTAGTTAATTCATAATCTTCTTAAGTTGGACAAGTTTCACCCCTGGATTGCATGTATAATGTGCAAACCCATAATACGAGAAGGAACTGGCATTGAGTGCGCCCGGCTCAAAAAGATAATATAACAAACAAACCCTCCTTCACGCTTTGTTCATGAGGAATCAGAAAACTTTGGCAGTGATAAACAAAGGAGATTAAGAGGATGTAATCGTCCTCATGCGGGAGCCGTTCCTCGAAACTTGTCCAGATCAAGAAGTGATTGAGTTATCTTGAGGGATCAAAGAAGGTGAGAGTGTCTAGAGGGGGGGTGATTAGACTACTCGACAAGATAAAAATTCTGTCTTTTATCAAGGACAGATTTTGGCAGATTTTGCATAACACACAAGTCAAGTAGCATACTACACATGCAATTCTAGAGTATGGGCAGCGGAAAGTAAATTGCACAAGTAGTAAAGAGAAGTGGAGAAGATCAAACGCAATTTGGAGACGCGGTGATTTTTCCCGTGGTTCCGATAGGTGGTGCTATCGTACATCCACGTTGATGGAGACTTCAACCCACGGAGGGTAACGGCTGCGCGAGTCCACGGAGGGCTCCACCCACGAAGGGTCCACGAAGAAGCAACCTTGTCTATTCCATCATGGCCTACGCCCACGGAGGGCTAGCCTTACTCGGGGTAGATCTTCACGAAGTAGGCGATCTCCTTGCCCTTACAAACTTCTTGGTTCAACTCCACATCTCGATGACGGAGGCTCCCAAGCGACACCTAACCAATCTAGGAGGCACCACCCTCCAAAAGGTAATAGATGTTGTAGATGATGATGAACTCCTTGCTCTTGTGCTTCAAATGGTAATCTCCCCAACACTCAACTCTCCTCACTGATTTGGCTGTGGTGGAAGAAAGGATTGAGTGGAAAGCAACTTGGGAAGGTTAGAGATCAAGTTTCATATGGTGGGAGTGGAGCAACTTGATCTCAACACAAGGATAGGTAGTTCTCTTCTCAGAAAGTGTAAGGTAGGAGTGGTAGTTCTTTCTGATGGCTCTCTCCACGAATGAAGAGGGGGTGGAGGGGTATATATAGCCTCCACACAAAATCCAACCGTTACACACATAATTGAGCAATCTCGGTGAGACCGAAGTGGACAACTCGGTCAGACCGAAAGTTCAAATAATGTGAACGTTGGGGTTTTCGGTGGGACCGAAAATACCATCTCGGTTATTCCGATTTGAGCCAAGACAGGAGCATGCCAGTTTCGGTGGGACCAACTTCATCATCTCGGTGACACCGATTTGATGACAGAAGGTTACAGAAGCTTGGCAGCCCATGTTTCGGTGAAACCGATTTCAAACTCGGAATATCCGATTTTTCTAGGGTTTGGCTTATGGCTGAGGTGGTTCATCTCGGTGTGACTGAGTTTGGATAATCGGTGGGACCGAGATTACTTATGAGTGAATATTGTAGTGAAGGTTGCTGATAGTTTAAGGAGATATATCACTAAGCACTTGAGCAACCAGATCATCAACACAACCTCATCCCCTTTTAATAGTATTGGCTTTTCCTATGGACTCAATGTGATCTTGGATCACTAAACCAAAAATGGAGTCTTGAGCTTTTGCCAATGCTTGCCTTAGCATTTTGAGGGGTCCACTTCTTCAGTCCTTTTGCCATACCAATGTGATTGAATTTCCTGAAACATACTTGATAAAAGCATTAGTCCAACCACAAAGTATGTTGTCATTAATTACCAAAACCACCCAGGGAGCAAATGTGCTTTCAATCTCCCCCTTTTTGGTAATTGATGGCAACACACTAAAATCACACTAAACAATACATCAAAGCTTATTGAAAGAAAGACAGAATTATCACGAAAGCTTTGACAAACATGTAGTACACAGGCTCCCCCTACAAGTGTGCAGGATTTTCATAGATTTTGGTTTTGGACTACCTCAAGCACACAAGAGAGATAAGCAAGATGTGCTACATGCGGCTTGGCTATATGCATCAGAGCAGATGAAAAGAAGTGAGTGATAATGCATATGTGCATGGTGATTTCTTGCAAACAAGTATTCACAAGCAAGTCACCATCATGCACATTCTGCAAGGTGCATATACTTACCTTGAGGTTCCTTGGCATTGTACCTGAAGGGATAAACTTGGGAAAACAAGGTTAGATAACACAAGAGTATTCCTTCAACCAACTGCAAGAACATCAAGAGTACCAAGCCAGGGATGACATGTATAAGGAGTGTCTCATATTGAGCACAGGCTTGAATCAGCAAACATGTCTCCAAAACTAAAAGATTTTCAATGAACTCTGAGAGATTTTGCTTTCCATAAGATGTCAATTGTGAAGATTTCTTTCCCTTTGAGTTCTCTCAGAACAAGGGGTTTGATGGAAAGAGCAAAATCAAAAGAATGATGCCAAAAGAGAATGATGTCCAATGTAAGACACGGCAAAGCTTTGATGTGATTCTCTCCCCCTTAAGATAAGATTGCTCTTCTTCTCCCCCTAAATCTTCTCTTCTCCCCCTAAGTCTTCTCCCCCTTTGACATCAAGTGCCGAAAAGGACAGAAAACTAGGAAGGTCAGGGAAGATGGAAAGAAAGAAGTGGGATCCTTAAGAATCACAACAGGGCAAATAAGAACATGCATAGAGAATCATTGAGTGAAGCTGCAGAAGATGATATCCTGGAAGAAATAAATCGGTGACACCGAATTTAAATCGGTGACGCCGAGTTTAATTCCAGGGAAATACAGAAATAATTCAGCTCACTTGCAAGGAATGTTTCAAAGGATTTGCAATGAATTTGTGAAAGATTTTCGGGGAATTGATCAGATCCAGAAGGATATACAAAAAGACATAGAAATGAAAAAGATTCCTAGATGAAGTTTTTTTTTTGAATGAAAAACTCAATGAGAGAACATAAGAGAAAATAGAAAGACTCCAAAACATATGTACTTCATCTAGATAAAGGTCGACGACAAGGTCACCTATGTTGAGTATATTGACTTAGGAGTCAAATGAGGACATTTGATCATAGGTCATACTCATCATTTAAGCTCAAAATGGGGTTGCCATTTTTCGATTAAGCATTCGATGTGATCACATCTTATGAAGCTGCTTGTACTCATGACTTTGAGCAAAGCTCTTTAAAGATGTGAGGAACATACCTTGGGCTTGTTGTTGCTTTGCTCATGTAGGTAAACTTGATGTAGGTGCTCATTGAATGTGAAGTTGGAGCGCCATTTCTACTTGTGTAGTTCATCTTCCTACATGGGTTAGGCAAGCAAGGAAATACTCAAGGATATCCAAGATGACAAGAGTGAAATGCTAGATGTATAAGATGTCAAAAAGGATATGTGGAATTTTGTTCCTTGAACTCAACATCCCAAAGGGCTAGATGCTTGGTCAATGACAAGATTACTCATGATTTGAGTGTGTGGTAATCTTGTGGAATGTAGATCATCCAAGTACCTGCAAGGAGTTAGATGCAATACAAGGAGGCAAATGTGTCCAAGACATATGATCACCATCATAAGAGAAATATCAAGGATTAGTCAAGTGGGCTCATGCCTTGCATGCATCAATGGAGTTCTCACTCCAAGTTTGAAGCATCAATGATGTTCAACTCACTCCTTAAGCGACAAAACACCTTCTCATCAAGAGGTTTTGTAAAGATATCAGCAAGTTGTTTGTTAGTACGAACATGCTTAAGATTAATGTCACCTTTGGCAATATGATCACGAATAAAATGGTGACGAACTTCAATATGCTTCGTTCGAGAGTGTTGCACGGGATTGTGTCCAATTTTAATCGCACTCTCATTGTCACAAAGCAAGGGAACATGTCTCACATGTATCCCATAATCTTTAAGCGTTTGTGTCATCCATAACAATTGAGCACAACACGAACCAGCAGCAATATATTCCGCTTCGACAGTGGATAATGATACCGAATTTTGTTTCTTGGAGGACCAAGATACAAGGGATCGACCAAGGAATTGACACGTACCCGAAGTTGACTTTCTATCGACCTTGTCACCAGCATAGTCCGAGTCGGAATAGCCAACAAGGTCGAAAGAGGCCCTCTTAGGATACCAAATGCCAAAGTTTGGTGTGTGTATCAAGTATCTCACTATCCTTTTAACAGCTTTAAGATGGCATTCTTTAGGGGCTGCTTGATATCGCGCACACATGCATACACTCAACATTATGTCAGGACGAGAAGCACAAAGATATAGTAGAGAACCAATCATAGAACGGTAAACCCTTTGATCAACGGGTTCTCCATCTTTTGTCAAGTCATTATGTCCACTTGTGGGCATGGGGGTACTCATACCTTTGCTTTCTTGCATGTTGAACTTCTTGAAGAGATCCTTGGTGTACTTTGTTTGTGAGACAAAGGTACCCTCCTTAGATTGCTTGATTTGCAACCCAAGGAAGAATTTGAGTTCACTCATCATGGACATCTCATACTTCTCCGACATGAGCTGTCCAAACTTCTTGCTAAAATGAGGGTTAGTTAAACCAAAGATAATATCATCAACATATATTTGGCACACAAATAGTTCACCATTAACCCTTTTCGTGAACAGCGTTGAGTCTATCTTTCCAATCTCAAACCCTTTTTCAAGAAGAAAGCTAGTTAAGCATTTGTACCAAGCTCTAGGAGACCATAAAGAGCTTTGTGCAACTTGTAAACATGATTAGGCTTTTTGGGATTCACAAATCCGGGAGGTTGTTTCACAAATACTTCCTCCTCAATTTCACCATTTAGGAAAGCACTTTTGATATCCATTTGATAGAGAGTAATATCATGGTGATTAGCATAAGCAAGAAGAATGTGAATGGACTCAAGTCTAGCAACGGGGGCATAGGTCTCACCATAGTCCATACCTTCGACTTGTGTGTAACCTTGAGCTACGAGACGAGCCTTGTTGCGGATGACTTGTCCATCTTCATCTTGCTTGTTCCGAAACACCCATTTGGTTCCAATGATGTTTTGATCATCCTTGGGCTTCTCTACCAAAGTCCATACCTTGTTCCTTTCGAAGTTGTGTAGTTCTTCGTGCATAGCGTTCACCCAATCCGGGTCTTCAAGTGCTTCTTCTACCTTCATAGGTTCAACACTGAATTGCTTGAGGACGAGCAATATGCTAAGCTTGGGGGAGTTGATACGTCTCAAACGTATCTACTTTTCCAAACACTTTTGATATTGTTTTGACCTCATTCTTGCATGATTTGAACTAAACTAACCCGGACTGACGCTGTTTTCAGCAGAGCTGCCTGTATGGTTTTATTGTGTGCAGGAAAATGGATTTTTAAGTATCTCAGAAAAATCCACGAAAAATCATAGAAAATCCACGCACCCGAAGGAACCAGGAGCCAGAAGTGGGGCCAGAGGGGGGCTAGGGGGTGCCCAGGCGCCCTGTGGGCGCGCCCCCCCTGGGCCGCACCGGGGGGGTCACCTGGGTGGGGCCCACACCCCCTGGTGCCCTACTTTGCCTCGTATTTTTACTCGCGACACGAAAACCCCAGATCAGAAGTTCTTTTCGCAGTTTTCCGTCGCGGAGCCGCCGCCACCCTCTATTCTTCCTCGGGAGGGCTAATCTGGAGGCTGAATTGGCCTCCGGAGAGGGGAGATCGTCGCCATCGTCATCATCATCAACACTCCATCATCCCTCCATGACTTCTCCCTCCATGTGTGAGTAATTCCCTTGCTGTAGGCGAAGGGGATGGTAGGGAATTGATGAGTTAGATCATGTAATAGTTTGTCAGATCGTTGGGGGCATGTTGCCTATCATCTACTATGGTGTTTATCATCTTTGCTTCAACTTGTTATTCTTAATGCTTGACACTTAGGGCCCGAGTGCCATGATTTCAGATCTGAACCATATGTGTTTGCATGAATATATTTGTGTTCGTGATCCTATCTATGAGTTGTTTGCACCTGTTACGGTTCGGAACCGGCGATCCCAAAAGTGACAGCTTGGGACACCAAAGGGGATGGTCCGTAGTTTGAGGATTACATGTATCCATTGAGTTCATTGCTTTGTTCCGGTGCTCTTTGACAGGAGCACCTTAATCTCCATAAGTTCCTTTTGGCCCCGTTCGTAGCGGGATGGTAGGACAAAAGATGTTGTGCAAGTTCTTATTGCAAGCACGTACAACTACCTACGGGATACATGCCTAATGTTTGATATTTGCCTAGATGATCATTACTTTTCCGTGTGCCGTGCCCCAAGTTAGAATCTATCTTATCCATGCAGCGCCCAACCATCCATCTCCCTAGCCTACAGTGTTTTAAACCCTGCTTGTCACTAGTTGCTACTTTTGCCATTTACCTTCACTATTTACTTTTGCTGTTTACTTTTACTATCACTATCATCACTATCATATCACTGTTACCACTTATCTTTTGTTGCAAGTAAGTATATTTCAGGTGCGGTTGAATTGACAACTCAACTGTCAAAGCTTATAAATACTCTTTGGCTCCCCGTGTGTCGAATCAATAAATTGGGTTATTCTTACCCGCGAAGACTATCTCGATCCCTTACGGTTGAGGGTTATCACCATTTAACCCAGAGCCCAGTGCCAGTTTATGTTTTTCTCCTGTTTTAGAGTATCGTAGAAAAGGAATATCAAACGGAGCCCAATTGACCTGAAACTCAACGGAGGTGATTTTTGTACCAGAAGAAGCCTAGGAAGTGCCGGAGTGGGGCCTGGAGATCCACGGGCTGCCCACGAGGGTGGGGGCGCCCCCCTGGGCGTGCCCCCGTGCCTCGTGGACAGCCCGGAGACCCCCTTTACTTGTCCCCGACTCCAACACCTCCTATATATACTGAAACCTCCGGAAAATAACCTAGATTGGGAGTTCCGCCGCCGAAAGCCTCTATTGCCACCGAAAACCAATCTAGACCTGTTATGGTACCCTGTCGGAGGGGGCAATCCCTCTCCGGTGGCCATCTTCATCATCCCGACGCTCTCCATGACGAGGGGTGAGTAGTTCACCCTCGGGGCTGAGGCTATGTACCAGTAGCTATGTATTTGATATATCTCTCTCTCTCTCGTGTTCTTGAGATGGCACAATCTTGATGTATCGTGAGCTTTGCTATTATAGTTGGATCTTATGATGCTTCTCCCCCTCTACTCTCTTGTGATGAATTGAGTTTTCCCTTTGAAGTTATCTCATCGGATTGAGTCTTTAAGGATTTGAGAACGCTTGATGTATGTCTTGCATGTGCTTATCTGTGGTGACAATGGGATATCACTCGATCCACTTGATGTATGTTTTGGTGATCAACTTGCGGGTTCTGTGACCTTGGGAATCTATGCATAGGGGTTGGCACACGTTTTCGTCTTGACTCTCCGGTAGAAACTTTGGGGCACTCTTTGAAGTACTTTGTGTTGGTTGAATAGATGAATCTGAGATTGTGTGATGCATATCATATAATCATGCCCACGGATACTTGAGGTGACAATGGAGTATCTAGGTGACATTAGGGTTTTAGTTGATTTGCATCTTAAGGTGTTATTCTAGTACGAACTCTATGATAGATTGAACGGAAAGAATAGCTTTGTGTTATTTTACTACGGACTCTTGAATAGATCGATCAGAAAGAATAACTTTGAGGTGGTTTCATACCCTACCATAATCTCTTCGTTTGTTCTCCGTTATTAGTGTATTTGTAGTGACTCTTTGTTGCATGTTGAGGGCTAGTAATATGATCCAATTATGTTATTATTGTTGAGAGAACTTGCACTAGTGAAAGTATTAACCCTAGGCCTTGTTTCCTAGCATTGCACTACCATTTATGCTCACGTTTACCACTTGCTACCTTGCTGTTTTCATATTTTCATATTACAAAAACCTATATCTGCCATCCATATTGCACTTGTATCACCATCTCTTCGTCGAACTAGTGCACCTATACAATTTATCATTGTATTGGGTGTGTTGGGGACACAAGAGACTCTTTGTTATTTGGTTGCATGGTTGTTTGAGAGAGACCATCTTCATCCTACGCCTCCTACGGATTGATAAACCTTAGGTCATCCACTTGAGGGAAATTTGCTACTGTCCTACAAACATATGCACTTGGAGGCCCAACAACGTCTACAAGAAGAAGATTGCGTAGTAGACATCAAGCTCTTTTCTCGCGCCGTTGCCGGGGAGGTGAGTGCTTCAAGGTATATCTTTAGATCTTGCAATCGAATCTTTTAGTTTCTTGTTTTATCACTACTACTTCTCGAGCTTGTGTTGTATTCCCTCGAAGAGGAAAGGGTGATGCAGCACAGTAGCGTAAGTATTTCCCTAAGTTTTGAGAACCAAGGTATCAATCCAGTAGAAAACCACGCGCAAGTCCCTCGCACCTACACAAACAAATAAGAACTTCGCACCCAACGCGATAAGGGGTTGTCAATCTCTTTACGGTCACTTACGAAAGTGAGATCTTATAGAGATGATAGTTTGATATTTTTGGTATTTTTGGATATAAGAACAGAAAGTAAAAGCGGAGAAGTAAAGTAGATTGTAGATTGATATGTTGAGAATAGACCCGAGGGCCATAGGTTTCTCTAGTGGCTTCTCTCATGATAGCGGTATTCTACGGCGAGTAAACAAATTACTGTCGAGCAATTGATAGAAAAGCGAATAATTATGAGACTATCTAGGCATGATCATTATATGTAGGCATCATGTCCGAAACAAGTAGACCGAAACAATTATGCATCTACTACTATTACTCCACACATCGACTGCTATCCAGCATGCATCTAGAGTATTAAGTTCATAAGAACAGAGTAACGCCTTAAGCAAGATGACATGATGTAGAGGGATAAACTCAAATAACATGATATAAACCCCATCTTTTTATCCTCGATGGCAACAATACAATACGTGCCTTGCTGCCCCTACTGTCACTGGGAAAGGACACCGCAAGATTGAACCCAAAGCCAAGCACTTATCCCATTGTAAGAACTATAGATCTACTAGGCCAAACCAAACCAATAATTCGAAGAGACTTGCAAGGATATTATAATCATACATAAAGAGTTCAGAAAAGAACCAAATATTACTCATACATAATCTTGATCATAAACCCTCAATTCATCGGATCTCGACAAACACACCGCAAAAAGAGATTACGTCAAATAGATCTCCTCGAAGACCGAGGAGAACTTGGTATTGAGATCCAAAGAGAGAGAAGAAGCCATCTAGATACTAGCTATGGACCCGAAGGTGTGTGGTAAACTACTCACAACTCATGGTCAGGCGATGATGACGATGTAGAAGCACTCCGTGGTAGATCCCCCCTCCGGCGGAGCTCCGGAACAGGCCCCAAGATGGGATCTCACGGGAACAGAAGGTTGCGGCGGTGGAACTAGGGTTTTCTCTGTTGTTCTGATGGTTTCGGGGTACGTAGGTATATATAGGAGGAAGGAGGGCACCGGGGGCAAGACGTGGGGCCCACGAGGCAGGGGGCACGCCCCATAGGGGGGCGCCCCCCACCCTCGTGGACGCCATGTGTGCCCTACTCTGTGGTTCTCAAGTTTCCCGTGCGTATTTTGCTCCAAAAATATCTCTCCCGGAGTTTCATTCTGTTTGGACTCCGTTTGATATTCCTTTTCTGTAAAACCCTGAAATAGGCAAAAAACAGCAATCTGGACTGGGCCTTTGGGATAATAGGTTAGTCCCCAAAAAAATATTAAAGTGTATAACAAAGCCCATTAAACATCCAAAACATCATAAATAATAGCATGGAACAATCAAAAATTATAGATACGTTGGAGACGTATCAAACATCCCCAAGCTCAATTCCTGCTCGTCCTCGAGTAGGTAAATGATAAAAACAGAAATTTTGATGTGCAATGCTAACCAACATAGTTTTCAATGTAATTCTCTTAATTGTGGCATGAATGTTCAGATCTGAAAGATTCAAGAAAAAAATCTACATTGACATAAGAAATAATAATACTTCAAGTATACTAACAAAGCAATCATGTCTACTCAAAATACTATGGCTATAGAAAGTTATCCCTACAAAATCATATAGTCTGGCTATGCTCCCTCTTCATCACACAAAATATTCATATCATGCACAACCCCGGTTTTAGCCAAGCACTTGTTTTCATACTCTATTCTTTCAAACCTTTCAACTTTCACGCAATACATGAGCGTGAGCCATGGATATAGCACTATGTGGAATAGAGTGGTGGTTGTGGAGAAGACAAAAAGGAGAGAGATAGTCTCACATCGACTAGGCGTATCAACGGGATATGGAGATGCCCATCAATAGATATCAATGTGAGTGAGTAGGGATTGCCATGCAACGGATGCATTAGAGATAAAAATGTATGAAAGCTCAACAAAAGAAACTAAGTGGGTGTGTATCCAACTTGCTTGCTCACGAAGACCTAGGGCATTTGAGGAAGCCCATCATTGGAATATACAAGCCAAGTTCTATAATGAAAATTCCCACTAGTATATGAAAGTGACTAAACATGAGATTCTCTATCATGAAGAACATGGTGCTACTTTGAAGCACAAGTGTGGAGAAAGATAGTAGCATTGTCCCTTCTCTCTTTTCTCTCATTTTTTTGGAGGGGCTTTCTCTCTTTTTTTTAGCCCCTCTCTATTTTTTTGGGCCATCTCCTTTTTTTTGGCCTTTCCTCACACGGGACAATGCTCCAATAATGATGATCATCACACTTTACAACTCGATACTAGAACAAATTATGACTCTATATGAATGCCTCCGGCGGTGTACCGGGATGTGCAATAAATCAAGAGTGACATGTATGAAAATTATGCATGGTGTCTTTGCCACAAATACGATGTCAACTACATGAGCATGCATGGCAATATGACAATATGAAGCGTGTCATACGAACGGAACGGTAGAAATTTGCATGGCAATATATCTCGGAATGGCAATGGAAATGTGATACGTCTCCAGCGTATCTATAATTTTTTATTGTTCCATGCTATTATTTATGAAGTCTTGGATGTTTAATGGGCTTTATCATTCACTTTTATATCATTTTTGGGACTAACCTACTAACCCAAAGGCCCAAGTCCAGATTGTTGTTTTTTGCCTATTTCAGGGTTTTGCAGAAAAGGAATATCAAACGGAGTCCAAACGGAATGAAACCTTCGCGAGAGATATTTTTGGAGGAAATCACGCTCGGGAAACGTCGGGACTAAGTCAGGGGGCAGAAGGCCAGCCCTTGAGGGTGGGGGCACGCCCCCCTTCCCAGGGCGCGCCCCCTGCCTCGAGGCTGGCCCACACGGCCCCCGGTGCCCTTCTTCTTCCTATATATACCTACGTACCCCAGAAACTCCATACTCAGAGAGCAAACTCTAATTCCACCGCCGTAGCTTCTGTTCCCGTGGAGATCCCATCTTGGATCCTGTTCCGGGAGGGGGATCCATCACGGAGGCCTTCATCATAATCATCATCTCCCTCACCATGAGTTGTGAGTAGTTTACCACAGACCTTCGGGTCCATAGCTAGTATCTAGATGGCTTCTTCTCTCTCTCCGGATCTCAATACAAAGTTCTCATCGGTCTTCGAGGAGATCTATTCGATGTAATCTCTTTTTGCGGTGTGTTTGTCGTGATCCGATGAATTGTGAGTTTATGATCAAGGTTATCTATGAAAGATATTTGGTTCTTCTCTGAACTTTTTATGTGTGCTCATAATATCCTTACAAGTCTCTTCGAATTATTGGTTTGGTTTGGCCTACTAGATCTATAGTTCTTGCAATAGGAGAAGTGCTTGGCTTTGGGTTCAATCATGCGGTGTCCTTTCCCAGTGACAGTAGGGGCAGCAAGGCACGTATTGTATTGTTGCCATCGAGGATAAAAATATGGGGTTTACATCATATTGCTTGAGTTTATCCCTCTACATCATGTCATCTTGCTTAAGGCGTTACTCTGTTCGTATGAACTCAATACACTAGATGCATGCTGGATAGCGGTCGATGTGTGGAGTAATTGTAGTAGATGCAGGAAGGAGTCGGTCAACTTGTCTCGGACGTGATGCCTATATACAATGATCATGCCTAGATAGTCTCATAATTATTCGATTTTCTATCAATTGCTCGACAGTAATTTGTTTACCCGCCGTAGAATATCGCTATCATGAGAGAAGCCACTAGAGAAAACTATGGCCCCCGGGTCTATTCTCAACATATCAATCTACATCTACTTTACTTTTACCTCTTTTATTTGCTGTTTTATTAAACTAAAAATACCAAAAATATAATTATCATCTCTATCAGATCTCACTCTCGTAAGTGACCGTAAAGGGATTGACAACCCCTTATCGCGTTGGCTGCGAAGTTCTTATTTGTTTGTGTAGGCGCGAGGGACTCGCGCGTGGTCTCCTACTGGATTGATACCTTGGTTCTCAAAAACTGAGGGAAATACTTACGCTACTGTGCTGCATCTCCCTTTCCTCTTCGAGGGAATACAACGCAAGCTCAAGAGGTAGCAAGAAGAATTTCTGGCGCCGTTGATGGGGAGGCTTACGCAAAAGTCATATACTAAGTACCTATCACAAACCTTTATCCTTCGCTTTACATTTATTTGCCTCTCGTTTTCCTCTCCCCCACTTCACCCTTGCCGTTTTATTTGCCCTTCTTCCACCGTGTGTTTTTTGCTTGCCTCTTGTTTGCTTGTGTGTGTTGCCTGCTTGCTTGTCATTATGGCTAGCCCCTTATCTGCTCCTTTGTCTCCCGAGTTTGAATTACTTCACTTCAAGCAAAGGAAAGGAGAAAACTTAAAAGATGCTTGGTTTAGGATGATGGAATCTTATCGTAAGTGCACCTTAGAAGTGAATTTCAGAATCTTGCTTCGCAATTTTTATGTTGGATTGAATATGTCTCATAGACAACTCTTGGATTGCGTTGCCAAAGGAAATTTTATCAAAGTTGATCCTAGTTTCGCGCATGAAATCATAGAGGGAATAGTGGGAACACTACCTCCCCAAAAGAAGTCAAACTCAACCCCGGAAGGGACGCGAGTTTTTGAGAAAATTTGCGAAGTAACAAAAATATTACAAAAATCCCTTGAACCTCTTAAGAGTGTTAGTGGGAATCTCCACCGCATGAATATGTTGATTACTCTTTGAAATAAGCTGTTGGATGCTTTAGATCTTAAGATCTCTGATTATGAAGGGAAACGCAAAGAACCTCCCGGATTCGAGCTTGACACCACTAAAAGGGTGAAGACCAAAGATGGAAATACCTAGATCTATCTTGTATCGTGCCTAGCTAGGGGCGTAAAACGATAGCGCTTGTTGGGAGGCAACCCAATTTTATGTTTTTTGCTGTTAGGGAATAAATATTGCATCTAGCCTCTGATTAGATGTGGTTTCATGTTTTGTTTAGTGTTTGTGCCAAGTAGAACCTTTGGTAAGACTTGTGTGAAGTTTATATGATCTTGCTATGAAAACAGAATCGTTAGCGCTCGCTAAAGTAGTCATGGGATTTTACTGGAGCGTGCTTTTTTTTGATTCATTTTGTTGCTGATTGGTACACAAATTGCGCAAATTTACCAATTTAGTTTGAATTTTTTGGAGTTCCAGAAGTAGGCGAACCCTGCAGATTACTACAGACTGTTATGTCTTTGACAGATTCTGTTTTTCGTGTGTTGTTTGCTTATTCCGATGCATCTATGAGTAATATTGGAGGATATGAACCATAGAGAACTTGGAGTACTGTAGGATTAACACCAATAAAAAGAAAGAATTAATTCCTTGTTGTACCTTTGAGTAGTGGTTTGCTTTCTCTTACTAATGAAGCTCACGAGAATTTTTGTCTAAGTTTTGTGTTGTGAAGTTTTCAAGTTTTGAGTATTGCTTTGATGGACTATGGAACAAGGAGTAGCAAAGTCCTAAGCTTGGGGATGCCCAGGGCAAGCCTAAGCTTGGGGATGCCCCGGGAAGGCATCCCCTCTTTCGTCTTCATCCATCGGTAACTATACTTGGAGCTATATTTTTATTCGCAACATGTTATGTGTTTTGCTTGGAGCGTCTTGTATAATTTGAGTCTTTGCTTGTTAGTTTGCCACAATCATCCTTGCTGGACACACCTATTTAAGAGAGTTAAATATGTCCTAGAAATTGTTAGAACACTCTATGTGCTTCACTTATATCTTTTGAGTTGAATAGTTTTTGCTCTAGTGCTTCACTTATATCTTTTAGAGCATGGTGGTGGTAATATTTTGTAGAAATTTTTGAACTCTCATGCTTCACTTATATCTATTTGAGAGTCTATTAAAACAGCATGGTAAAGTGTCTAAGCTAAAGAAACTAGTCTTCACATGATAAACATCCAATGTCAATGTAGTAAAAAAAATCACACCAAGTGCATTGAATAGAAAGAGATGTTGGATGCTTGATAATTGTTTTGAGACATGAGGATAGTGATATTAGATTTATGCTAGTGGAGTTATTATGAAATTAAGAAATACTTGTGTTAAGGATAGTGATTCCCGTAGCATGCACGTATGGTGAACCGTTGTGTGACTACGTTAAAGCATGAGGTATTTGTAGAGTGTCAACCTTTGTGTGGAGGTCGGGGGCGCGTAACTCCTACCAACCTCCCCCCTAGGGGCATGCGTTGATTGCTTTGTTTTGATGACTCATAAATTTTTGCAATAAGTATATGAGTTCTTATGACTAATGTTGAGTCCATGGATTATACGCACTCTCACCCTTCCACCATTGCTAGCCTCTCTTGTACCGCACAACTATCGCCGGTGCCATAAACCCACTATATATCCTTCCTCAAAACAGCCACCATATTGTTCCTCAAAATAGCCACCATACCTATCTATCATGGCATTTCCATAGCCATTCCGAGATATATTGCCATGCAACTTTCCACCATTCCGTTTATATGACACGCAACATATTGTCATATTGCCATGCATGATCATGTTGTTGACATCGTATTCGTGGCAAGGCCACCATGCATAATCTTTTCATACATGTCACTCTTGTTTCATTGCACATACCGGTACACTGCCGGAGGCATTCACATAGATTCATACTTTGTTGTTGTAGTATCGAGTTGTAATTTCGTGTTGTAATGAAAGTGTGATGATCATCATTATTAGAGCAATGTCCCATGGGAGGAACGGCTAAATCTATAAAGCCCCTCCGCAAAAAAAGGAAAAAAGGCCAAAGAAAAAAAAAGGCCCAAAAAAGAAGAAAAAAAGAAAAAGGGACAATTGCTACTATCTTTTTCCACACTTGTGCTTCAAAGTAGCACCATGTTCTTCATTGTAAAGAGTCTCATGTGATGTCTACACACGCTTCTACTCTTGTAGACTATGTTGGGCCTCCAAGCGCAGAGGTTTGTAGGACAGCAGCAAATTTCCCTCAAGTGGATGACCTAAGGTTTATCGAACTCAGGGAAGTAGAGGTTGAAGATGGTCTCTCTCAAGCAACCCTGCAACTAAGATACAAGAAGTCTCTTGTGTCCCCAACACGCCTAATACACTTGTCAGATGTATAGGTGCACTAGTTCGGCGAAGAGATGTTAAATGGCAAGTGATATGGATGGCAAAACAAAGTAATATAAATATGTAATAAAAAGTGCAGCAAGCAAACAAGTGGTAAACGTGAGCACAAATGGTATTGCAATGGTGGAAACAAGGCATAGGGTTCATACTTTCACTAGTGGCAACTCCCAACAACATTAACATAATCGAATCACATGATATTTCCCATAAAACATGCAAAGGGGACACACTCGGAGGTCATTCCTTTGTGGTCAAGAGAGGACGAGAATTATGTAGGGCTACAAAAGCACACCTCAAAGTTCGTAGTTCCCAATCTAAGGATTTCCCAATGTCACCGCAGCCATCCAAAGAGAGTCCCACAATCACCACAACATATCTAAAGGATAGTCAAAGACAAGCACCAAGAGACTCTCAATCTTCAATCAACACACAAGAGAGGCAATCACTCATGAAAATACTTTTCTAATCCATGTCCAATAGACCGCTGTCACCTTGGTCTCGGAGATTATACTAGATAAAGACAAGTGAGTACATCAATCCAATACATAGAGGAAGGGGAACATCATGGGATCACCCTAGATTAACATAGCCTATGATCACAGCGAAGATCACATCATGGGAGAGAGAATTGACCACATAGCTACGGGTAAGAACCTCAGCCCCGAAGAGGAACTACTCCCGCATCATGGAGGGAGGAAGCAACGACGATGGAGATGAATCCGGGGGCACTTCCCCGTCCCGGCAGGGTACCGGCGCAGGAATTCTGGTCCCCAGAAGCTTGACGGTGATGGCGGCGGAGATCGGAATCACGTCTGGGAAAAAGGGGTCCGGGATCAGGGTTTCTGCGAGACGCTTTAAATATATGCCAAAGGGGGGCATCGGAGGAGCCTCGGGGGGGCCAGGCGCCCCCCCCCCCCCGGCGCGGCCCAGGGGGGGCGCGCCCACAGGGCGCCTGGAGCCCCTGTGGGTCCCCCCCCCGGCTGTAATTTGGTCGCACGGTAGCTCCTGGAACGCTGATTTTTTTTATATATTTTTTCTGGATTTTTCCTGGCGGTTCTCGTAATGTGAAAACCTGAAATACAAAAACAGCCGAAAATAGAAACTGGCACTGGGGTGCACTGAGTTAATAGGTTAGTCCAAATATGATCAAAAGTGTATGGAAGTGTATAAATATCATAGCAATATCACCCAAAAGAGGCATGGAGCAAGCAGAAATTATAGATACGTTTTGGACGTATCAACATCCCCAAGCTTAATTCCTGCTCGTCCTCGAGTAGGTAAATGATAACAAGAATAATTTCTGTGGTGACATGCTATTAACCATATAGGACTTTTTCATAGTCACATAAAAAAATCTTACTGAGACAATGATTCTATAGTAATTAGTTGCCTCATGAGAAAATCACAAAGGACTGAAAGTTTTACAATATGAAACTGAAACATCAAAAAGATTTGCAATGAACATGATGTGCAAATATGATAAAGTGATATCTAGCTTGCCCCCTTTAGTGAAGCAAAACATAAATGCAGGGGCACCTTCAAGGTTTAAGTGATGACTAGATACAATGATTTCAAAACAAACGATATCACAATCATGCAAAAGACAATGCTACTTTGGGACAATGCACATTACACTCAGAATGACAATCATGCTCTCAGTAGTTGGTGCTTTTAAAAGAAGGTGGAGACTCAACATAAAAGTAAAAGAATGGTTATGTGTTAGAGCTTTTTATTTTGAAAACATAGAAGCAATTTTGTCAACGGTAGTAGTACTTCATATGTGTCATGCATAAGACATCCTATAAGTTGCAAGCCTCATGCATCGATTACCAATAGTGCTCGCACCTTGTCCTAATTAGCTCGGATTTCCATGGGTTATCATTGCATTACATATGTTTCAACCAAGTGTCACAAAGGGGTACCTCTATGCCACCTGTACAAAGGTCCAAGGAGATAAATCGCATTTGATTTCTCGTTTTTGATAGATCTCAACTTGAGGACATCCATACCGGGACAACATAGAAAATAGATGATGGACTCCCCTTCAATGCATAAGCATATTCTCATAAGAGATTGAGGATTAATGTCCAAGCTAAAACTTCCACCATGATACATGGCTTTGGTTGGCGGCCCAATGTTCTTCTCTAACAATATGTATACTCATTCAACCCACGGCAAATCACCCTTACTTCAGACAAGACGAACATGCATAGCAACTCACATGATATTCAACAAAAGTGTAACAGTTGATGGCGTCCCCAGAAACATGGTTACCGCTCAGCAAGCAACTTATAAGAAATAAAATACATAGGCAACATATTCTTTACCACAATAGTTTTTAAGCTACTTTCCCATGAGCTATATATTGCAAAGTTAGTCTGCTTAGTACAGGTGGAGGTTAGCAAAAGACTGGGAGCGACCAACTAGGAGAGCAATGACGGTCATAATCATGCAGAGCGACAAAGCAACATTGAATCAGGCATGGTAGTTATATCGCTACTCAAAAATAAAAGACCATCAAGGCTTGACAGACTTTCTTTACAGTCTTAAATATGCGTGAGCATACGCCAAGTCAATCAAAATAAATTCTCGAAGGAAGATATTACTAAACCATACCACATCATAGGCAAACAAATCATGTTGGTACTCCAATAACACATTGGGAATCCCCCAGATATTTGAGACTAACCGTAAGAAAACCTGAACTACTAAGCGCCATTATGCATGTAGCATCTTTATCATAGACATATTAACCAATGCAACGGAAGCAAACTCTCTTAATAAGATAAGCATGATAATTAAAGAGAGTTCAAGCAACCAACTAAGCAAAAGCTCTTCGAAAAGATAAGCATGAATACTAAGAGCAGAGCATGATAGTAGCTTTTAAAAGACAAAGAACACACACAGCAGAGATAGACATGAAAATTCTATGTTATGTTCTAGGTAGAAGTGGAGCGTGTTTCTCTCCCACATAAAGGAATGCTGAGTTCCGACTCGTTATGAAAAACTAAAAAGAAAACTAAAAGAAAGACGCTCCAAGCATAGCACATAACACATGAAGTGATAAAAATATAGCGGAACGAAAGACGAACTGATAATGTTGATGGAGAAGGGGATGCACGGGGGCATCCCCAAGCTTAGACGCTTGAGTCTCCTTGAATATTTCTTGGGGTGCACGGGGGCATCCCCAAGCTTGAGCGCTTGACACTCCTGAATCTTTTTATCATCTTCCCTCGCACACTTGAAAACTCCCTTCATACATAACTCATCATAATCTGATTAGCGAGGTTAGTACCCATAATAAAATAAATGTTCCTTGCTGGAAATAAGGATATTCTTGAAGATCTACTGTTTCTCAAGATTGCCAAAAGGTTTTTGCAAAGAAAAAGCAAGCTCTAGGTTTACAAAATGAAGGAAAGGTAAAACAGGACAGAATCTGTGAAAAACAGAACAGCAGGTAGTAAATGATTTTTTCGGGGCACTTCTGCAACTCTAATCAAAAAACTCAAAACAGATGCACGAAAGACAATTATATAGAGCATGCTTTCGAAAAAATTCAGACCAAAAAGATGATCGGGTGATTTTATACGAATTTTTCTATCCAAGGACAGAATCTGTTTCCTGGACAGCACCTCACAACTTTTGAACTTTCTAGCAATCAGAGGCTATACTTGGCACAAAGCTGAAAAGTAAAGATACAATGATGATGCTACTGTAGTAACAACATCAAGACACAACAAAAGCAAAATAAAATTTTATTCATTGTGGGCTGCCTCCCAAAAGCGCTTTCTTTTATGCCTTTAAGCTAGGCATAAGACTTTAATGATGCTCTCGTAGGAATAAGAGTTGAAGAACAAAAGAGAGCATCAAGAAGCAAATACCAAACACATTTAAACCTAACATGCTTCCTATGCATAGGAATATTGCAATAGAATAATTCATTGAAGCACAAAGCAACTAGCATAGGAAGGCAAAACAAGCATAACTTCAAAGTATTCACCATAAAGAGAGGAAACTTCTTACTATTAAGATATTTAGAACCAAGTCTCCCTCTCTCATTATAAATTTCAGTGGCATCATGGATGAACTCAACAATATAAGCATCACATAAAGCATTGTTACCATGATCCACATGCAAAAAGGTACTCTTACTCTCCACATAAGCATAATCTTTCTCATTGGTAATAGTGGGAGTAGGACTATCATAAACAACTTGAACACTATAGATTAATTGTATATTAGGAGGGTGGTGTTCAACAAGGGAGTAATTCCCTCCATGATTAAGACAAGTTTCATAAGGATAATTTCTCCTTATGTCATAGGTACCTTTATAATCACTATAGATTGGAGTTATAACATCATCATGGTAGAGAAGAGCATTATCATTGCTAGCAACTATATTTGTAAACATGTTGTCTTTATTCTTACTAGCAAAAGAATTATCAATTATCACATCACTAGTGGGTAAAGGACTTGCAATCCTATCATCCCCAAGCTTAGAGCTTCCCATATCATCACTTTCAGAGTTGGTACCAAAAAGACTTTCAAGATCATAAGTAGCATTATCATCGTTTTCCCAATCACAATAAGTAACATGCATATCATAATCAAAATCATCTTCAATAGTACCTACGGACGTATCATCAAGATGATAATTAAGGCAATAAACTTCACCTTCTTCTTTAAACTTACAATCGTTAGGATAAAAGTTGATGGCAGGAATATGCTCAGGCCAGGTTGATACCCATTCTTCTTCCTTCTTGCTCCTCTTCCTCCTCCTTTTCTTTTTCTTCTTCTTTACCTTAGGAGGGGGTGGTTGGAGATGAAGCTTCTCCACATATCCTGGTTTATCATTAGAAACAATAGGGGAAACTTGGGAGAAACTCTCCTTTTTATTAGCAGAAATATAAGAGACATTTTTATACTTTGGTAAAGTTCCCTCCTTTCTAGTCTTACTTATGTAATCATTTTCATGGCAATTAACAACACAATAGAGATGGCAATTTTGCAAAGTGTTTTTTATTCCTATGTCATTATCATCCAGCCAAGAAGTCTTTTCTGATAACTCTTCACACATCAAAAATAACATAAGCTCATCATAAAGATCAAAGGTGATCATGTTATCACACAACCGGTTAACAGTTATGTTTTGAAAGTTCATGCATTGAAAATTAAAGTGACCCTCTATATGGCAAGGTTCACAAGTAAAAGGATAAAGGTCACACAATTCTCTAGCAATTTCATTTAAATCTCTGACCCAAGTGATTGTTCTTTCATGCTTATGTTGCTTACAATACTTCTCTTCTTCAATCATAGGCCTTTCACAAGGTCTATCCACTCCACAAAAATTAACATGCTTATATAAAACTTCATTTTTAGGAATTGGATCATGCATGTTGCAATCATCATGAACAATTTCATTTTCTTTGCAAGTCTCTTTAAAAGGTTTATGATACTTGATCCAATCCTCCTTAGGCATATTAAGATGTGAAGCAAAAGATTTGAGGAAATCAACAAGGAGTTGAGAATCAAGCCCAAACTTAGCACTAAACTTATTAAAACTTGTAGTTTCAACAAAGGACTTAATGCAATCATACTCATAAATTATACCTGACTCTTTACCTTTGTCGTTCTCCCAATCTTCAGTGTTGCGTTGAATTCTTTCAAGGAGTTCCCATTTAGCATCAATCTTTTTGTTTGTGAAAGAACCCGTAGAGGAAGCATCGAGCAAATCTTTATCCTGTCGAGAGAGCCTCGCATAGAAGTTAGTAATAATAATATCTTTGGGGAGCCCATGGTTAGGACATTTTAGCATTAACGTTTTCAGTCTCCCCCAAGCTTGAGCTATGCTCTCTCCGTCATGAGGATAAAAATTATAAACATAATTCCTATTCTCATGAACTTCATGAAGAGGATAAAACTTGGAGTAAAAGAGAGACATAAGCTCTTGCCAATTAAGCAAGTACGAGTTATCGAGAAGCTTATACCAATCGGAAGCTTTATCTATAAGTGATACGGCGAACAATCTCCTCATGACAAACTCCCTTGATACACCTGCAAGCTTAAATAATGAACATAGTTGTGACACATATAGCAAGTGTTCACCGGGATGTCTGTCTCCTGCATAACGATTAGCCAAAACATGATCGATAATACCAGCTGGTATTTCATAGGGCACAATTTCAGTAGGGGGAGGAGCAACCACCACCGGTGTGGGGCGTCTTCCCGCAAGCAACGATCCAATAACAGGGTTGTCCATAAGCATAACTAGTGAAATAAAAACAAGAAACAAAAAGATTTAATTGCAAGATCTAAAGATATACCTTCAAGCGCTCACCTCTCCGGCAACGGCGCCAGAAATAGCTTGATGTCTACACACGCTTCTACTCTTGTAGACTATGTTGGGCCTCCAAGCGCAGAGGTTTGTAGGACAGCAGCAAATTTCCCTCAAGTGGATGACCTAAGGTTTATCGAACTCAGGGAAGTAGAGGTTGAAGATGGTCTCTCTCAAGCAACCCTGCAACTAAGATACAAGAAGTCTCTTGTGTCCCCAACACGCCTAATACACTTGTCAGATGTATAGGTGCACTAGTTCGACGAAGAGATGTTAAATGGCAAGTGATATGGATGGCAAAACAAAGTAATATAAATATGTAATAAAAAGTGCAGCAAGCAAACAAGTGGTAAACGTGAGCACAAATGGTATTGCAATGGTGGAAACAAGGCATAGGGTTCATACTTTCACTAGTGGCAACTCCCAACAACATTAACATAATCGAATCACATGATACTTCCCATAAAACATGCAAAGGGGACACACTCGGAGGTCATTCCTTCGTGGTCAAGAGAGGACGAGAATTATGTAGGGCTACAAAATCACACCTCAAAGTTCGTAGTTCCCAATCTAAGGATTTCCCAATGTCACCGCGGCCATCCAAAGAGAGTCCCACAATCACCACAACATATCTAAAGGATAGTCAAAGACAAGCACCAAGAGACTCTCAATCTTCAATCAACACACAAGAGAGGCAATCACTCATGAAAATACTTTTCTAATCCATGTCCAATAGACCGCTGTCACCTTGGTCTCGGGGATTATACTAGATAAAGACAAGTGAGTACATCAATCCAATACATAGAGGAAGGGGAAACATCATGGGATCGCCCTAGATTAACATAGCCTATGATCACAACGAAGATCACATCATGGGAGAGAGAATTGACCACATAGCTACTGGTAAGAACCTCAGCCCGGAAGAGGAACTACTCCCGCATCATGGAGGGAGGAAGCAACGACGATGGAGATGAATCCGGGGGCACTTCCCCGTCCCGGCAGGGTGCCGGCGCAGGAATTCTGGTCCCCCGAAGCTCGATGGCGATGGCGGCGGAGATCGGAATCGCGTCTGGGAAAAAGGGGTCCGGGATCAGGGTTTCTGCGAGACGCTTTAAATATATGCCAAAGGGGGGCATCGGAGGAGCCTCGGGGGGCCCAGGCGTCCCCCCCCCCCGGCGCGGCCCAGGGGGCGCGCCCACAGGGCGCCTGGAGCCCCTGTGGGTCCCCCGGCTGCACTTTGGCCGCACGGTAGCTCCTGGAACGCTGATTTTTTTATATATTTTTTCTGGATTTTTCCTGGCAGTTCTCGTAATGTGAAAACCTGAAATACAAAAACAGCCAAAAACAGAAACTGGCACTGGGGTGCACTGAGTTAATAGGTTAGTCCAAATATGATCAAAAGTGTATGGAAGTGTATAAATATCATAGCAATATCACCCAAAAGAGGCATGGAGCAAGCAGAAATTATAGATACGTTTTGGACGTATCATCATGCTTAGTCACTTTCATATACTAGTGGGAATTTTTGTTATAGAACTTGGCTTGTATATTCCAACGATGGGCCCTAGGTCTTCGTGAGCAAGCAAGTTGGATGCACACCCACTAGTTTCTTTTGTTGAGCTTTCATTCATATTTAGCTCTAGTGCTTCTGTTGCATGGCAATCCCTACTCACTCACATTGATATCTACTGACGGGCATCTCCATAGCCCGTTGATACGCCTAGTCGATGTGAGACTATCTCCCTCTTTTTGTCTTCTCCACAACCACCTCTATTCCACCCATAGTGCTATATCCATGGCTCACGCTCATGTATTGCGCGAAAGTTGAAAGGTTTGAAAAGATAGAGCATGAAAACAAATGCTTGGCTGAAATCGGGGTTGTGCATGATAAGAATATTTTTGTGTGATAACAAGGGAGCATAGCCAACACTATATGATTTTGTAGGGATAACTTTCTTTAGCCATAGTATTTTGAGAAGACATGATTGCTTTGTTAGTATTGCTTGAAGTATTGTTATTTCTTATGTCAATATAGACTTTTGTCTTGAATCTTTCAGATCTGAACATTCATGCCACAATTAAGAGAATTGCATTGAAAAACTATATTGGTTAGCATTCCACATCAAAAATTCTTTCTTTATCATTTACCTACTCGAGGACGAGCAGGAATTAAGCTTGGGGATGCTTGATACGTCTCCAACGTATCTATAATTTTTTATTGTTCCATGCTATTATTTATGAAGTCTTGGATGTTTAATGGGCTTTATATTCACTTTTATATCATTTTTGGGACTAACCTACTAACCCAAAGGCCCAGTCCATACTGCTGTTTTTTGCCTATTTCAGGGTTTTGCATAAAAGGAATATCAAACGGAGTCCAAACGGAATGAAACCTTCGCGAGAGATATTTTTGGAGGAAATTACGCTTGGGAAACGTCGGGACCAAGTCAGGGGGCAGAGGGCCAGCCCTCGAGGGTGGGGCACGCCCCCTACCTCGAGGCTGGCCCACACGGCCCCCGGTGCCCTCCTTCTTCCTATATATACCTACGTACCCCAGAAACTTCATACGCAGAGAGAAAACCCTAATTACACCTCCGTAGCTTCTGTTCCCGTGGAGATCCCATCTTGGAGCCTGTTTCGGGAGGGGGATCCATCACGGAGGCCTTTATCATCATCATCATCACCCTCACCATGAGTTGTGAGTAGTTTACCACAGACCTTCGGGTCCACAGCTAGTATCTAGATGGCTTCTTCTCTCTCTCCGGATCTCAATACAAAGTTCTCATCGGTCTTCGAGGAGATCTATTCGATGTAATCTCTTTTTGCGGTGAGTTTGTCGAGATCCGATGAATTGTGAGTTTATGATCAAGGTTATCTATGAAAGATATTTGGTTCTTCTCTGAACTTTTTATGTGTGCTCATAATATCCTTGCAAGTCTCTTCGAATTATTGGTTTGGTTTGGCCTACTAGATCTATAGTTCTTGCAATAGGAGAAGTGCTTGGCTTTGGGTTCAATCTTGCGGTGTCCTTTCCCAGTGACAGTAGGGGCAGCAAGGCATGTATTGTATTGTTGCCATCGAGGATAAAAATATGGGGTTTACATCATATTGCTTGAGTTTATCCCTCTACATCATGTCATCTTGCTTAAGGCGTTACTCTGTTCGTATGAACTCAATACACTAGATGCATGCTGGATAGCGTTCGATGTGTGGAGTAATTGTAGTAGATGCAGGCAGGAGTTGGTCTACTTGTCTCGGACGTGATGCCTATATACAATGATCATGCCTAGATAGTCTCATAATTATTCGCTTTTCTATCAATTGCTCGATAGTAATTTGTTTACCCACCGTAGAATATCGCTATCATGAGAGAAGCCACTAGAGAAAACTATGGCCCCTGGGTCTATTCTCAACATATCAATCTACATCAACTTTACTTTTACCGCTTTTATTTGCTGTTTTATTAAACTAAAAATACCAAAAATATAATTATCATCTCTATCAGATCTCACTCTCGTAAGTGACCGTAAAGGGATTGACAACCCCTTATCGCGTTGGCTGCGAAGTTCTTATTTGTTTGTGCAGGTGCGAGGGACTCGCGCGTGGTCTCCTACTGGATTGATACCTTGGTTCTCAAAAACTGAGGGAAATACTTACGCTATTGTGCTGCATCTCCCTTTCCTCTTCGAGGGAATACAACGCAAGCTCAAGAAGTAGCAAAATGCCATGATAGGTAGGTATGGTGGCTGTTTTGAGGAAGATATATGGTGGCTGTTTTGAGGAAGGTATATAGTGGGTGTATGGTACCGGCGAAAGTTGCGCGGTACAAGAGAGGCTAGCAAAGGTGGAAGGGTGAGAGTGTGTAATATCCATGGACTCAACATTAGTCATAAGAACTCATATACTTATTGCAAAAATTTACGAGTCATCTAAACAAAGCAATCAACGCATGCTCCTAGGGGGGAGGTTGGTAGGAGTTAACCATCGCGCGCCCCGACCTCCACACAAAGTATGGCACTCTACAAATACCTCATGCTCTAACTTCGTCACATAGTGGTTCACCATACGTGCATGCTACGGGAATCACTAACTTTAACACACGTATTTCTCAATTTCATAATAACTCCACTAACATGACTCTAATATCACTATCCTCATATCTCAAAACAATTATCAAGCATCCAACTTCTCATCATATTCAATGCACTTAGTATGAAAGTTTTTACTACATTTATCTTGGATGACTATCATGTGAAGGCTAGTTTAATAGCCAAAGCACATTACCATGTTGTTCTAATAGACTCACAAAAGGATATAAGTGAAGCATGAGAGATCAAAAATTTCTACAAAATATAATTACCACCGTGCTCTAAAAGATATAAGTGAAGCACTAGAGCAAAAACTATTCAGCTCAGAAGATATAAGTGAAGCACATAGAGTGTTCTACAATTCCTAGGCCATATTTATCTCTCTCAAAAAGGTATGTCCAGCAAGGATAATTGTGGAAAACTAACAAGCAAAGACTCAAATTATACATGATGCTCCAAGTAAAACACATGTCATGTGGTGAATAAAAATATAGCTCCGAGTATAGTTACCGATAGATGAAGACGAAAGAGGGGATGCCTTCCGGGGCATCCCCAAGCTTAGGCTTTTGGTTGTCCTTGAATTTTTACCTTGGGGTGCCTTGGGCATCCCCAAGCTTAGGCTCTTGCCATTCTTTGTTCCATAGTCCATCAAAGCAATACTCAAAACTTGAAAACTTCACAACACAAAACTTAGACAAAAATCTCGTGAGCTCCGTTAGTATAGGAAAACAAACCACCACTCAAAGGTACTATAATGAACTCATTTTTTGTTTATATTGGTGTTAAACCTACTGTATTCCAACTTCTCTATGATTCATACTCCCCAAAACTACTCATAGATTCATCAAAATAAGCAAGCAACACACGAAAAACAGAATCTGTCAAAAACAGAACAGTCTGTAGTAATCTGTAACTTTCGCATACTTGTTGAACTCCAATTTTTTTGAAATAAATTGGTAAACATGAGGAATTTTTCTATTAATCATCTTCAAAAATAATCAACTAAATAGCACGCTCCAGTAAAATCTGGTGACTATTCTAGCGATCGCTAACGATTCTGTTTTTCACAGCAAGATGATATAAACTTCACACAAGTCTTCCCAAAGGTTCTACTTGGCACAAACACTAATTAAAACACAAAACCACATCTAAAGAGAAGCTAGATGCAATATTTATTCCTAAAAAGAAGAAAAAACAAAAAATATAAAATTGGGTTGCCTCCCAACAAGCTCTTTCTTTATAGCCATTAGGATAGGCTTAAGAATTCAATGATGCTCACGTGAAAGATAAGAATTGAAGAACAAAAAGAGCATCATATAGCATGTGAAAATCACATCTAAGTCTAACATACTTCCTATGAATAGGCATTTTATAGGCAAACAAATTAGCAAGACAAGCAAGATCTAACATATGCAAGGAAGAAGAAAGAAACAAGATCAATCTCAACATGAAGAGAGGTAATTTAGTAACATGAAGATTTCTACAACCATATTTTTTTCTCTCATAATAATTACATGTAGGATCATAAGCAAATTCAATAATATAGCTATCGCAAGACATATTCTCAACACGATCCTCATGCATACGAAGTTGACATTCTTCCAAAATAGTAGGATCAATATTAACTAAAGACATGACCTCTCCAAACCCACTTTTATCAAAAAAAATCATAAGATTGAACATTCTCCAAATATGGGGGATCTAAAGTTGACACTCTTCAAAACCCACTTTCAATATTTTTGCAAACATTATTATCAATCTCGTATATATCATGGGACTTAAATAAAATTTCAAGATCATAAGAAGAATCACCCCAATCATGATCATTGCAACAAGTAGTGGACATAGCAATACTAGCATCCCCAAGCTTAGGGTTTTTCATATCATTAACACAATTGACATTAATAGAATTTACAATAGTATCATTGCAATCATGTTTTTTATTTAAGGAGCTATCATGAATCACTTTTTCTTTTAACAATTCCTCATAATTTTCAGATTCAAGAATTTCAAGCAAAACCCCATAAAGATAATCTAGTGCATGCAGCTCACTAGCAATGGGTTCAACATAATTGGATCTCTTAAAAAGATTAGCAGGTGGATGAGGATCCATAATTTAGCAAGCAAAGATGCAAGCTAATAGAAGGCACATGCAACACAAGCAAACAAAAAGGCGAACGGAAAAAGGGCGAATAAAATGGCAAGGGTGAAGTGGGGGAGAGGAAAACGAGAGGCAAATAAATGTAATGCGAAGGATAAGGGTTTGTGATAGGTACTTGGTATATGACTTATGCGTAAGCCTCCCCGACAACGGCACCAGAAATTCTTCTTGCTACTTCTCGAGCTTGCGTTGTATTCCCTCGAAGAAGAAAGGGTGATGCAGCATAGTAGCGTAAGTATTTCCCTCAGTTTTTGAGAACCAAGGTATCAATCCAATAGGAGACCACGCGCAAGTCCCTCGCACCTGCACAAACAAATAAGAATTTCGCAGCCAACGCGATAAGGGGTTGTCAATCCCTTTACGGTCACTTACGAAAGTGAGATCTGATAGAGATGATAGTTTGATATTTTTGGTATTTTTGGATATAAGAACAGAAAGTAAAAGCGAAAAAGTAAAGTAGATTGTAGATTGATATTTTGAGAATAGACCCGGGGGCCATAGGTTTCTCTAGTGGCTTCTCTCATGATAGCGGTATTCTACGGCGGGTAAACAAATTACTATCGAGCAATTGATAGAAAAGCGAATAATTATGAGACTATCTAGGCATGATCATTATATGTAGGCATCATGTCCGAAACAAGTAGACCAAAACGATTATGCATCTACTACTATTACTCCACACATCGACCGCTATCCAGCATGCATCTAGAGTATTAAGTTCATAAGAACAGAGTAACACCTTAAGCAAGATGACATGATGTAGAGGGATAAACTCAAGCAATATGATATAAACCCCATCTTTTTATCCTCGATGGCAACAATACAATACGTGCCTTGCTGCCCCTACTGTCACTGGGAAAGGACACCGCATGATTGAACCCAAAGCCAAGCACTTATCCCATTGCAAGAACTATAGATCTAGTAGGCCAAACCAAACCAATAATTCAAAGAGACTTGCAAGGATATTATAATCATACATAAAGAGTTCAGAAAAGAACCAAATATTTCTCATAGATAATCTTGATCATAAACCCACAATTCATCGGATCTCGACAAACACACCGCAAAAAGAGATTACATCGAATAGATCTCCTCGAAGACCGAGGAGAACTTGGTATTGAGATCCAAAGAGAGAGAAGAAGCCATCTAGATACTAGCTATGGACCCGAAGGTGTGTGGTAAACTACTCACAACTCATGGTCAGGCGATGATGATGATGTAGAAGCACTCCGTGGTAGATCCCCCCCTCCGGTGGAGCTCCGGAACAGGCCCCAAGATGGGATCTCACGGGAACAGAAGGTTGCGGCGGTGGAACTAGGGTTTTCTCTGTTGTTCTGGTGGTTTCGGGGTACGTAGGTATATATAGGAGGAAGAGGGCACCGGGGGCCAGACGTGGGGCCCATAAGGCAGGGGGCGCGTCCCCCACCCTCGTGGATGCCACGTGTGACCTACTCCGTGGTTCTCAAGTCTCCGGTGCGTATTTTGCTCCAAAAATATCTCTCCCGAAGTTTTATTCTGTTTGGACTCCGTTTGATATTCCTTTTCTGTAAAACCCTGAAATAGGCAAAAAAAATAGCAATCTGGACTGGGCCTTTGGGTTAATAGGTTAGTACCAAAAATAATATAAAAGTGTATAACAAAGCCCATTAAACATCCAAAACATCATAAATACTAGCATGGAACAATCAAAAATTATAGATACGTTGGAGACGTATCAATCACTAGTTTAGTTTATAAAAGAAAATTACAAAAAATGGAATTAAGGTTACCTCATATGCTTCATCTTTTTAATATCTTTCATGAAAATGGTGGGAAGGAAAATTGTGCTCAAGTACTAGAAGAAGAATTACATAGAATGATTCGCATAAAATATGTGAATGATGAGCATGATTGCAATGTTGTTAGTGTGAATCCTTTGAATAGCCATGATGCTATGATATGCAAAGCCACAAGCTTGCGGATGCTATGTTTAATGATATTTTTTATCCCCCAAGTTTTGATGAGAATATTCATTATGATGAAATCATGCCTCCTATTTATGATGATTATATTGATGAAAGTGGATTTGGAGAGGTCATGACTCTATTTAGTGATGAATCCACTATTTCGGAGGAGGTTCCAATTGATTATGGGAACAAAGTTGCTATCTATGATGATTATTGTGATGACATATATGCTATAAAGATTAATGATAACCATGAGACTTGTCATCATCATTTTAGTTTTCAATTGGATTATGCCTCTCATGATAATTATTTTGTTGAGTTTGCTCCCACTATTATTCATGAGAAGAAATTCTCTTATGTGGAGAGTAATAAAATTTATATGCTTGGGGATCATGAAAAGAATGCTTTATGTGATAGTTATATTGTTGAATTCATTCATGATGCTACTGAAAATTATTATGAGAGAGGATCATATGCTTGTAGGAATTGCAATAATATCAAGTTTCCTCTCTATGTGCTTGAAGTTTTGAAGCTATGCTTGTTTTGTTTTCCTATGCTAGTTGATTATTGTTCCCATAAGTTGTTTGCTCACAAAATTCCTATGCATAGGAAGTGGGTTAGGCTTAAATGTGCTAGTCATATTCTTCATGATTCTCCCACTATGTTTCAATTCTTATCTTTTATGCGAGCATCATTAAAATCATTGTGCCTAGCTAGGGGCATTAAACTATAGCGCGTGTTGGGAGGCAACCCAATTTTATGTTCTTTGATTTTTCTTCTGTTTAGGAATAAATATTGCATCTAGCTTCTGTTTAGATGTGGTTTTGTGTTTTAATTAGTGTTTGTGCCAAGTAGAACCTTTGGGAAGACTTGTGTGAAGTTTATGTGATCATGCTGTAAAAAACAGAAACTTTAGCGCTCACGAGATTGGCTACCATTTTTTACTGGAGAGTGCTTTTTAGTTGATTCTTTTTGCAGATGATAAATAGACAAATTCCTCACGTCCACCAATTTATTTCAGAATTTTTAGAGTTACATAAGTATTCGAAAGTCACAGATTACTACAGACTGTTTTATTTTTGACCGATTCTGTTTTCTATGTGTTGTTTGCTCATTTTGATGAATCTATGAGTAGTATCGGAGGCTACGAACCATAGAGAAGTTGGAATACAGTAGATATTACACCAATATGAATTTAGAATGAGTTCATAACAGTACCTAAGTGGTAGTTTTATTTTCTTATACTAACGGAGCTTACGAGTTTCCTGTTGAGTTTTGTGTTGTGAAGTTTTCAAGTTTTGGGTAAAGATTCGACGGACTATGGAATATCGAGTGGCAAGAGCCTAAGCTTGGGGATTCCCAAGGCATCCCAAGGTAATATTCAAGGACAACCAAAAGCCTAAGGTTGGGGATGACCCGGGAAGGCATCCCATCTTTCGTCTTCATCTATCGGTAACTTTACTCAATGCTATATTTTTATTCACCACATGATATGTGTTTTGCTTGGAGCGTCATTTTGTTTTATCTTGGTTTGCTTGCTGTTTGAATAATATCCCAAGATCTGAAATTCTTAAATGTTAGAGAGTCTTCACATAGTTACATAATTATTCAACTACTCGTTGATCTTCACTTATATCTTCTGGAGTAGTGTGTCATTTGCTCTAGTGCTTCACTTATATCTTTTAGAGCACGGCGGTGGTTTTATTTTGAAGAAATATATGAACTCTCATGCTTCACTTATATTATTTTGAGAGTCTTTTAGAACAGCATGGTAATGTACTTTGGTTATAAAACTAGTCCTAATATGATAGGCATCCAAGATAAGTATAGTAAAAAAATCATACAAGTGCATTGAATGATAGGAGAAGTTTGATACTTGATGATTGTTTTGAGATACGAGGATGGTGATATTAGAGTTATTCTAGCGGGGTAATTATGAATTCAAGAAATACTTGTGTTAAAGTTTGTGATTCCCATAGCATGCACGTATGGTGAACCGCTATGTGACGAAGTTAGAGCATGAGGTATTTATTGATTGTCATCCTTTGTGTGGAGGTCGGGATCGCGCGATGGTTAGCTCCTACCAACCCTTCCCCTAGGAGCATGCGTTGAATACTATGTTTTGATGACTCTTTGATTTTTGCAATCAGTATATGATTTCTTTATGACTAATGTTGAGTCCATGGATTATACGCACTCTCACCCTTCCACCATTGATAGCCTCTCTTGTACCGCGCAACTTTCGCCGGTACCATACACCCACTATATATCTTCCTCAAAACAGCCACCATACCTACCTATCATGGCATTTCCATAGCCACCCGAGATATATTGCCATGCAACTTTCCACCGTTTCGTTAATATGACACGCTTCATATTGTCATATTGCCATGCATGATCATGTAGTTGACATTGTATTTTTGGCAAAGCCACCATTCACAATTCATTCATACATGTCACTCTTGATTCATTGCACATCCCGGTACACCGCCGGAGGCATTCACTTAGAGTCATATTTTGTTCTAGATTCGAGTTGTAATCTTTGATCTGTAAGTAAATAAAAGTGTGATTATCTTCATTATTAGAGCATTGTCCCGTGTGAGGAAACAAAAAAAAAGAGAAAGGCCAAATAAAAAAAGAGATGGCCCAAAAAAATAGAGAGGGCTAAAAAAAGAGCCCCTCCAACAAAGAGAGAGAGAGAGAGAGAGAGAGAGAGAGAGAGAGAGAGAGAGAGAAGGGACAATGCTACTATCCTTTTCCACAGTTGTGCTTCAAAGTAGCACCATAATCTTCATGATAGAGAGTCTCTTGTTTTATCACTTTCATATACTAGTGGGAATATTCATTATAGAACTTGGCTTGTATATTCCAACGATGGGCGTCCTCAAAACGCCCTAGGTCTTCATGAGCAATCAAGTTGGATGCACACCCACTTAGTTTCTTTTCTTGAGCTTTCATACATTTATAGCTCTAGTGCATCCGTTGCATGGCAATCCCTACTCACTCACATTGATATATATTGATGGGCATCTCCATAGCCCATTGATACGCCTAGTTGATTTGAGACTATCTTCCTCTTTTGTCTTCTCCACAGCCACCACTCTATTCCACCTATAGTGCTATATCCATGGCTCACGCTCATGTATTGCATGAAAGTTGAATGGTTTGAAAAAAATTGAGTATGAAAACAATTGCTTGGTTGAAATCGGGGTTGTGCATGATATGAATATTTTGTGTGATGAAGAGGGAGCATAGCCAGACTATATGATTTTGTAGGGATAACTTTCTTTGGCCATGTTATTTTGAGAAGACATTATTGCTTTGTTAGTATGCTTGAAGTATTATTATTCTTATGTCAATATAAACTTTTGTCTTGAATCTTTCGGATCTGAACATTCATGCCACAATAAAGGGAATTACATTGAGAGTTATGTTGGTTAGCATTCCACATCAAAAATTCTGTTTTTACCATTTACCTACTCGAGGACGAGCATGAATTAAGCTTGGGGGTGCTTGATACGTCTCCAACGTATCTATAATTTTTTATTGTTCCATGCTATTATATTATCCTTCTAGGATGTTTTATGGGCTTTTATATACACTTTTATATGATTTTTGGGACTAACCTATTAACCCAGATCCCACTGCCAGTTTCTGTTTTTCTCCTGTTTAGAGTATCACAGAAAAAAAATATCAAACAGAGCCCAATTGACCTGAAACTCAACGGAGGTGATTTTTGGACCAGAAGAAGCCCAGGAAGTGCCGGAGGGGGACCTGAAGATCCATGGGCTGCCCACGAGGTGGGGGGCGCGCACCATGCCTTGTGGACAGCCCGGAGACCCCCTTTACTTGTCCCCGACTCCAACACCTCCTATATATACTGAAACCTCCGGAAAATAACCTAAATCAGGAGTGACGCCGCCGAAAGCCTCTGTTGCCACCGAAAACCAATCTAGACCCGTTCTGGCACCCAGCCGGAGGGGGGAATCCCTCTCCGGTGGTCATCTTCATCATCCCGACGCTCTCCATGACGAGGGGGGAGTAGTTCACCCTCGGGGCTGAGGGTATGTACCGGTAGCTATGTGTTTGATATCTCTCTCTCTCTTTCGTGTTCTTGAGATGGCACGATCTTGATGTATCGTGAGCTTTGCTATTATAGTTGGATCTTATGATGCTTCTCCCCCTCTACTCTCTTGTGATGAATTGAGTTTTCCCTTTGAAGTTATCTTATCAGATTGAGTCTTTAAGGATTTGAGAACACTTGATGTATGTCTTGCATGTGCTTAACTGTGGTGACAATGGGATATCACGTGATCCACTTGATGTATGTTTTGGTGATCAACTTGCGGGTTTCGTGACCTTGGGAATCAATGCATAGGGGTTGGCACACGTTTTTGTCTTGACTCTCCGGTAGAAACTTTGGGGCACTCTTTGAAGTACTTTGTGTTGGTTGAATAGATGAATCTGAGATTGTGTGATGCATATCATATAATCATGCCCACGGATACTTGAGGTGACAATGGAGTATCTAGGTGACATTAGGGTTTTGGTTGATTTGTATCTTAAGGTGTTATTCTAGTACGAACTCTATGATAGATCGAACGGAAAGAATAGCTTCATGTTATTTTACTACGGACTCTTGAATAGACCGATCAGAAAGAATAACTTTGAGGTGGTTTCATACCCTACCATAATCTCTTCGTTTGTTCTCCGCTATTAGTGACTTTGGAGTGACTCTTTGTTGCATGTTGAGGGCTCGTAATATGATCCAATTATGTTATTATTGTTGAGAGAACTTGCACTAGTGAAAGTATTAACCCTAGGCCTTGTTTTGCACTACCGTTTATGCTCACGTTTACCACTTGCTACCTTGCTGTTTTTATATTTTCAGATTACAAAAACCTATATCTACCATCCATATTGCACTTGTATCACCATCTCTTCGCCGAACTAGTGCACCTATACAATTTATCATTGTATTGGGTGTGTTGGGGACACAAGAGACTCTTTGTTATTTGGTTGCAGGGTTGTTTGAGAGAGACCATCTTCATCCTATGCCTCCTACGGATTGATAAACCTTAGGTCGTCCACTTGAGGGAAATTTGCTATTGTCCTACAAACCTCTGCACTTGGAGGCCCAACAACGTCTACAAGAAGAAGGTTGCGTAGTAGACATCAACGTCACATATCCACCCACAGATTCATACCTGCGGTAGTTTTGAGAATTTCATCCATCTTGTTTATTGAAATTCCCTCTTCCTTGAGAGAACCCAAATCTTCCACCTCCATATGATACCCTTCCTTGCCAGTTTCTGTTGAACCTCCCCTGCCATCCACCATGCCTTCCAGCCATCGTGTCTTCACCTCTCTCTGAGCATGTGTCTTCCCAAACCCTAACTCCCCC
>LR738713.1:805473750-805565994 GCA_902687465.1 Secale cereale
AGGGGGGAGAGTTGACTTGGGGAGCTGGGAGGAGGGAGTGGGTGTGGGGTTGAAATGCCGGAATATTTTAAGAGGGGGGCCGGCCCGGGGCGCGCGGGTGGTGGCTCCCCTTCCGTTCCGTTCCGTTCCACCGAGCACCTCTAGCCGTTGACTCCTGTGCGGTGCGTGGTGTGTGGCGCGCGTCTGCTCTGCTCTGGGTGAGTGCGGAAACCTGCAAAATCCACGGCGGACCCTCTGCGTCACCAGCCCGTGTGGCCCGGCCCTGCTGCTGGTGCGCGTGACGGGAGCGGCAGGAGACGCACGCAGTTTTGGTGGCCGGCCGGCGCTCGGGTGGTTGGTGGGTGGCCGGTACCCATAGTCCCATACTCCCTTCGATTCATGATAAGTGTGGTGATTTTATGATCTCGTGCCAAATATAATCCATTCATTAACCCTTCAAAGATTTGCTCCCTCACTTATCGTCAAAATGAACAAAAAGGGATGTATCTAGATTCTAGATATATCTTTTTTTGTTTATTTTGATGACAAGTATTTCCAGACGGAGGAAGTATTTACTAATCTGTTTGCTTTCATTTGCGTCTAACCATCGGGCGCAGCATAACTTGCAGGTGAAGGTGTCTTAAGAGAAGACGCGTTTGACTGTGGCCGACGATCGCCGGCTGGCACCTGCTTGTCGTACCCGTAGATCCAATATCAAGGATCACCCACCAGACCATGGTGATGCAATAGCTAGAACATTGGTGGCGCAGTAGCTCGGGAGGACTTTACCCACTAGGATCCATTCTAGGACGTCAAGGAGAAAACCAGCGCCCCCCTTGGTGGCTATAAAAAAGAATCGAGAGGTTCCATCCAAGGGACGAAGGAAAACTAGAACACATCAGCATCTCACCTACGTCGGTTGTAAGCATATATGCCTTTTCTCCTTCTATGGACAAGCAAAAAAAACATGACATGACTAGTGTATTACACCGATGTCATTGGCCCGAACCTGGTTAAACTACCTCGATGCGGCTCGTCAAATCATCGCAGTGTTTTAATCCCTGGCCGAACAATCTAAGAGCTCGGTCGTAGCTCTGATATCGATGATCACCCGTTGACAATCTATGAAGAACATCTGGGGCTGAAACATGTAAAGCATAAGTTTAGCACATTAAGTACAAACTTGTTTGTAAATATGATGCCTCATTAGCTGATGCATGTTTCTTCTTGTCGTGTACTCGTGAGTACCAAGGAGTACTATTCAACATGCCTCATCACTTATTGTTTTCCATGTTCTAAATAATTGTTGCAAAGTGACGGTTCAAGATCCCATCAGTATCATCCGTAGGTTGCATGGCTGCAAGTCTTAAATTGGAGGTCACGCAATGGTTTTATCCAGGTTCGGACCTCCGATGAGGAGTAATACCCCACATGTTCCTTCTTGTTATTATCCATGGTGGGTATATCTCGTGCGAGGGATTACAATGGATGCTTGAGATTCTACCGAGAGTTGTTCTAAGAGAGTAGAAGAGAATAAGAGTCCCCCTATGTAGGATCGAAAGTATGTCTAGAGGGGGGGTGATTAGACTACTTGTAAATATAAAAATTCTTTCTTTTGACAAAGAACAATTTTTGGCAGATTCACAATTATGATCAAGTCAAGTATCACACTACACATGCAATTCTAGAGTATAGGCAGCGGAAAGTAAATTGCACATGTAGTAAAGAGAGGTGGAGAAGAGCAAACACAATTTTGGAGACGCGGTGATTTTTCCCGTGGTTCCGATAGGTGGTGCTATCGTACATCCACGTTGATGGAGACTTCAACCCACGGAGGGTAATGGCTGCGCGAGTCCACGGAGGGCTCCACCCACGAAGGGTCCACGAAGAAGCAACCTTGTCTATTCCATCATGGCCTACGCCCACGGAGGGCTAGCCTTACTCGGGGTAGATCTTCACGAAGTAGGCGATCTCCTTGCCCTTACAAACTTCTTGGTTCAACTCCACATCTCGATGACGGAGGCTCCCAAGCGACACCTAACCAATCTAGGAGGCACCACCCTCCAAAAGGTAATAGATGTTGTAGATGATGATGAACTCCTTGCTCTTGTGCTTCAAATGATAATCTCCCCAACACTCAACTCTCCTCATTGATTTGGCTATGGTGGAAGAAAGGATTGAGTGGAAAGCAACTTGGGAAGGTTAGAGATCAAGCTTCATATGGTGGGAGTGGAGCAACTTGATCTCAACACAAGGGTAGGTAGTTCTCTTCTCAGAAATGTAAGGTAGGAGTGGTAGTTCTTTCTGATGGCTCTCTCCACGAATGAAGAGGGGGTGGAGGGGTATAAATAGCCTCCACACAAAATCCAACCGTTACACACATATTTGAGCAATCTCGGTGGGACCGAAGTGGACAACTCGGTGAGACCGAAAGTTCAAATAATGTGAACGTTGGGGTTTTCGGTGGGACCGAAAATACCATCTCGGTTAGTCCGATTTGAGCAAAGACAAGAGCATGCCAGTTTCGGTGGGACCGACTTCATCATCTCGGTGACACCGATTTGATGACAGAAGGTTACAGAAGCTTGGCAGCCCATGTTTCGGTGAAACCGATTTCAAAATCGGAATATCCGATTTTTCTAGGGTTTGGCTTATGGCTGAGGTGGTTCATCTCGGTGTGACTGAGTTTGGAATATCGGTGGGACCGAGATTACTTATGAGTGTATATGGCAGTGAAAGTTGCTGATAGTTTAGGAGATGTATCACTAAGCACTTGAGCAACCAGATCATCAACATAACCTCATCCCCTTTTAATAGTATTGGCTTTTCCTATGGACTCAATGTGATCTTGGATCACTAAACCAAAAATGGAGTCTTGAGCTTTTGCCAATGCTTGCCTTAGCATTTTGAGGGGTCCACTTCTTCAGTCCTTGCCATACCCATATCACTGAACTTCTCTGAAATGATTCTCAAGTAACTATTAGTTCAATGATATATATATGTTGTTATTAATTGCCAAAACCACCCGGAGATTAGTTGCACTTTCAATCTCCCCCTTTTTGGTAATTGATGACAACATATAGATCAAAGCTTCGACAAAGGATATAATCAATGAATAATATCGTCGCTTTGAGAAGTACGTGATAAGCAAGAGCTCCCCCTAAATTTGTGCATTATTTAAGATTTGCGTTTGAATGCAAATGCACAATTGATTAGGATCATGGGTCACTCTTCCATGTCACATACATCTTGGTGGAGCGCACAAAATGATAAGAATGAACAACATGCACCCAATCACCAAGACAAGAGTAAATAGCCATACAAGATAGGAATAGCATATGATAAGCATTAAGCACACATTAAAGCATAGTACGACCAAGCACTCATTAAGGTAGCATCAAACGGAGTATCAAACACACTGAATGTCTCGAAAACCAAAAGTATCTCAAAGAAACCGCAAAAGAACGAAAGAGCAAAAGCGCAAAGATAACAGCACTCTCTCTCTCGAAGCCCTATGATCTATACAATTTCTCCCCCTTTGGCAACAAGTTACCAAAAAGTTTGAAAAAGCATAGAGCTAAACGTCACTGTGGGCTCTGCTGGCGGCTCCCGTCTGGGTTGATGTCGGAGTGGATATGACGGCATCGGCGAAGACTTCAGCTGATGTCTGTGCTGGAGGAGTGGACACTGGAGCTGTAGCTGGAGTAACTGCTGGAGCTGTGGGAGGTGCTGAAGTTGTAGTCCTGGTGTTAGTCACTGCAATAGCAGCTGATCGGGATCCTTTGGGAACCGGAGCAGTCTGTCGATGAGAATCCTGGACTAAGTCATCCTGCATAAGCTCTGCCTTGTCCTGCTTTGCTTCCTCAAAGTCTGCCTCAAGCTTGTTGACGGTCACTTGTATTTCAGTCAGCTTCACGTCCAGAGCGTGGATCTTCTCGTCAACAATCCTCTCTAAGCTCTCCTGAGACTGTTCAATGCTGGCCAGGCGTTGTTCAATCCTTTGAGTAGCTTCAAGAATCTGCTCTCCGAAACTCTTTGGTTTAGCTGCTGCTGCTGCTGCTTCTTTGTCAGCTTTGGCTTTCTTAGCAGCTTCGATCTTGGCTTGACCTTCAACAGATGTCGGATCCTCCTCGTCCATCACAACAACATTGTCTTCATGCTCTGGCTGCAGGGGTAAGTGTTTTCTATCCAACAAGAATTTGCCCGTGCCAAACTTGGCATTGATAAGCATCTGAATCTGTGGGGCAAATCCACATGACCTTTTCTGGTCAGCTGCAGTCCTCTTAATGGTCTATACCATTAAGTCCATCACCTTGAAAGGTGCTTTCTCATCAAGTATATGCAGCATGTTGATAGAATATCCTCTGATCATGCGATGATCTCCAGACTTGGGCATCAAGGTATGCCTCAAAATAGTATTAGTGGTAGGTAAGCCTGCCTGGAGATGGTAGACTGAGCCGAGCTTCCATACTTCCAAATCCGCTGCAGGGATCTCTTTGTACATGTTCTTCATGGAGTCATGATTCTTCTTTGGAATCCCATAGACATCAATATCATCTTCTTGTTGCACTGGAGCATTCAGAATATCTGCTCATTCTCCAACAGAAGAAGAGAATCTTTGACCTTCAGTCATCCATGTGATCTTTCCATCAGGATAGAAGTGAGTTGTGGCATAGAATTGCATTATCATCTCATCGTTCCAACTGGTCAACTTCTGACCCACAAACTCTGCAACTCCACATGCAGTGAAACTTTCATGCACATGTGGAAAGAAATCTCTGTGCTCTTCGCTGTCAATGTACTCCCAGTCAACGTATCTGGTGTCTGTGACTATGGGCTTCTTGTCCATCAGCACGGTCTCATAGAAGTCCTGCTGCTCTCTGGTGTGAAATCTGGGATCTACAGCAGTTCTTCTCCTCACGGCATATGGGTCAGCTTGTCTCCATAGCCTGAGACCTCTATCTTTCCTTGCCTTCATATCCTCAGCTTGAGGATGAGCATCATTGTGAAGTGGCAGTTTTGGACGGAGTTTCAGCAACACTTGTCCTTCCTCATCAGACTCAGCTGGTGGCACATCATCCTTGTTCTTTTCAGACGCTGGAATATTTCTGGTGGTCCTCTTGGGCTTGGCAGCAGGCTTTGCTGGAGCTGCCTTAGCTGGAGCAGATTTCTTGGGCTTTGATGTGGCTCCATCCCTAATGGCATCACCCATGAGCTTCTGCTTCTGAGGTGGAGGCTGGGGTGCTTCCTCATCCTCATCCTCGACTGCTGCATCTGCATGAGAATCTGACACATGCACTATCCTCTTTCTCTTGGTGGTCTTCTTCACTTTGCTTGGAGCTGCCTCTCCCAAATTTAGCTTCTTAGCAACAGTTGACTGCTTGACTTTGCTGGTGCCCTTCTTAGATTGCTGACCTTGTTGCTCTTTGGCAACAACCTTCCTCTTAGGCTTTGAGGTCACCTCTTCCTCAACAATGAAATCAGAATCCTCATCATCGGAATTCTTCTCCTTTCTGGCTCTGGTGGCTGCAGGAGGCATGCCACTTGGTGTACTCCTCTCACCATCATCAAATGGGCTACTAGGAGGACTAGTGTCTGCCTCTGGAATGTCTGCAATGGGTGTCTCTGACCTGTTCTGACTGTCACTGGCATCTGACATGGCTGACAACCTATGAATAGATAAGGTATAGGCAGAGAAGAAGAGTTATCACAAACTGCAGAAGATTTTGCAAAAAAAATGAGTTCAAATTTTAGTTTTAAGTTTTCACAGAAGACATTTCGGTCAGACCGAGTTTGAGTTTCGGTGAATCCGAAGTGTTAAACAGAAGCTTGCACACCACTTTCGGTTTGACCGAAGTGGGTTTCGGTCCTGCCGAAAACACTAGGGTTTCACAAAAACTACATTTCGGTCACACCGATTTGCACAACTCGGTTGGACCGAAGGGTGCAGTGCAATGGCCAGAGGCCAAATCGGTCACACCGAAATTCTAAAATCGGTCTCACCGAGATGTGTTCCGTGGAAACCTAACCCTAAAAATTTTACTCGAGTCTAGTTCAAACGAACCAATCTGGTGTACAGGAAGATTTCAATCGTGGCAAGATAATGGGTAATCCAAACGTGCATTGAATCGGAGATGGGAGCACGAGTGGGATCAAAACTCACCCTAACTTGGTGGAGTTTCTCTACGGCGGCAACGGCGCGGAGGAGATGTCCGTTGACGGCGACGGAGACCTGCGGCGAGAGCGCACAGGCGACGACGGCGACGATCCGGAGATCAAGGCGACGGCAGCAAGGGGTGTGGGGCGAAAACGTTTGAAGGAGGAATCAACGCGCGCGACCCTTGGTATATATACCCCTTTGCTGTCGGTGGGACCGAGTTGTAAAACTCGGTGGCACCGAGATGGATAACTGCCAGGCAGTTATGCATTTCGGTCACGCCGAAAATCACAACTCGGTTTCACCGAGATGAAACCTAGATCAGTCTAAATGCTTTCGGTTCGACCGAGTTTGAGTGAGTTGGTCTGACCGAAATCAATTAGAAGGTTTTGGAGGTTAGCCCTTGACGGATCGGTGGCTCCGAGTGCTCCTCACCCGGAGGGTCCGAAAATGACTTGTTCAAAGTTTGTGATGTAAGCATGAATAGAATTTGAGACAAGAAAGCATAGATAGCTAGGGGAGGTACTTAGGCATTCTTGTCCATCCATTTGGTCAGAAAATTCAAAACAACCAAAACAACAAATGGATGTCCTCGAATGGATAAAGTCATGCATTCAACATGCTCACACAATAAGATAGCAAATGAAATATGTGTCAAACATGCACAACCAAAACTCTAGCTACTAACACACAATTTGTCGATGACTAGGTCATCTTTATATGAGTATTTTGACTTAGGAGCCAAATGAGAACATTTGATCATAGGTCATACTCATCGTTTAAGCACAAGTGGGGTTACCACTTTTACATAAAGCATTGATGTGTTCACATCATTTGAAGATGCTTTAGCTCAATTTTTTAGAGCAAAGCTCCCCCTAGATGTGAGAACCCCTTTTAAAGGGTCAAACTAACCTTGGGTTGTCGTAGAAGACTTCATGTAGATGTTGAAGATGTGGGTGCTCAATGTTGATGGAGATCATCAAGAGTTTGGAGCTATCCTTTGGATTCGGGCACTTTCAATACCTACATGGGTTAGTCCCACAAGGAACAAACAAGGATATCCATGGACATAGATTGAAGTTCACAATAGATGATGTCCATGAAAGCAATGATTACCTTGTCCCTTGACTTACCAACAAGAGGGTTTGTGACTCCATGAACTAGTGCATGATGTGGAAGTTGATTGCACAAGTTCTTTGCCAAAATGAATGTGAGTGAAGTATGTTGGCGGAGTCACCCTCAAGAACTTTCTAGTTCTTCTTCTTCGGGATCCACATCATCTTGATGGGAATCCTTGGGGTTGTAGTTGAGCTTGACGAAGTAGAACTTGACGTTTCCTTGGGAACCCACTTGACCATGGCTTGAGGTGCTTCAATGAATGCATCAATCTCCTCTTGAAGCTTGTCCTTGGCTTTTAGCTTGTGGTCTTGTGGTGGAAGGTCATCTTGAGCTTGTTCCTCATTGGAAGAAGTAGGATCATACTTCTCCTTTTGAGAAACAAACTGTGGAGTAGGATATTGACCTTCTTCCCACTCAACACCTTCGGCGTTGAACTTTCGCTCAAAACCAATCCCTTGATTCTTCCGGTGCCTTCCTTGCTTGCGAATAATTTTCTCAAAGTTCTTGCTTCCGGCAAGGCTCTTGTAGACACCTTTCTCTATGATCCCTTTCAATAAACTATTCTCTTGCTCAAGTGTAACTTGGCTTGAAACAATGTTAGTGGAATCAAGAGAACTACTAGCAACAACATTGGATTTAACATGGTTATTGTTACTGCTATAGGAAGAATTTTTCTTATGCTTGTCATGCTTAGTCTTAATGGGTGGCAAGAAATTAGACAAGAGAAGTCGTTTGGCAAGATATGAAGAACTCTTCTTTCGAAGATCGTCATTGATCGCTTTTAGAAACTCATGTTCTTGCTCTAGAGTGAGCTTCTCGAAGCGTAGCTTCTCATGAGATCTTAGGAGCTCTCTATGATCTTCTTGAGTTGTTTCATGAGCTAACTTAAGAGTGTTTAGTTCTTTAGTTAAACGCTCAATCTCCTTCATAGCATTGTCATTCGACTCTTCTCGACTATAAAGACTACTAGCATTTTCATCGTTACTAGGCTCACTAGATTTATCATGCAAGAGCTCATCTTCACCAAGCAAGTCATCCTCATCACTATTGAAGTCAATGAATTCAGGGTGTGATACCTTGGGGCCTTTAGCCATGAAGCATCTTCCAATTCCCTCATTTGGTGAATCAAATAAGTCGTAGGAGTTGGAGTTGGAGGATACGAGAGCAAGACCGGCAACACCTTCATCTTGACTGTAGTCGGAGTCGGAGTGATAGCTTCCATCGGATTGATTGTCGGAGTCGGAGCCGGAGACCCATTCACCTACATGAGCTTGATGTCTTCTTCTTGTGTAGCTCCTAGATGACTTGTCTTTCCTCTCCGAATCCTTGCTTCTCCGAGAGGGTCTTCGTTCATAACGATCATCTCTACTCCTTCTCTCTTTCTGAGGTGACTCATCTCTTGAACTTCTTCTTCTTGGAGATTCTTCTCTTCTCTTGTGGGGAGCCGTACACTCATTTGAGTAGTGTCCGGGTCTTCCACAATTGTAGCAGTTTCGATCACGACTAGAAGATCTCTTTTCATCATATGATCTAGACTTTGAGCTTCTCTCTTTGCCTCTATACTTGTAGAATTTGTTGAAGTTCTTAACCATTAGGCTTATCTCTTCATTGGAAACTAACTTGTCACTTGAGGTTGTGGGAGCATCACTTGTAGCTTTGTAAGCACCACTCGACTTGTTGTGAAGCTCTTCCTTATCCTTAAGTGTCATCTCATGAGCAACAATTCTTCCAATGACTTCAGTTGGCTTGAGAGTCTTGTAGTTTGGCATCATTTGGATCAAAGTGCACACGGTGTCATACTTTCCATCCAAAGCTCTTAGAATCTTCTTGATGATGAATCGGTCGGTCATTTCTTCGCTTCCTAAGCCGGCAATCTCATTTGTGATGAGAGCAAGCCTAGAGTACATTTCAGCGACTCCTTCACCATCCTTCATCTTGAACTTGTCAAGTTGACCTTGAAGAATATCTAGCTTTGATTCCTTCACAGACTCAGTACCTTCGTGCATTTCAACCAAAGTATCCCAAATCTCTTTAGCATTCTCAAGACGGCTGATTTTGTTGAACTCCTCGGGACACAAGGCATTGAAGAGAATGTCACAAGCTTGAGCATTGTTTTGCAACATCCGCAACTCCTCCGGTGTAGCTTCGCGATCCGGAACTTTTCCTTCCTCGAAGAATTCACCTTGCATACCAACACAAATAATGCCCCATGCGGCTGGGTTATGACCAAGAATATGCATTTTCATTTTATGCTTCCAACTAGCAAAATTTGTACCATCAAAGTAAGGACCTCTACGATAATTACCCTCACTAGACGCCATACTCTCCTAGGTTGTGAAACCAAGCTTATGGAGTCCAATGCAATGGAAACCAAAACAATGGAGACCAAAGCTCTGATACCACTTGTAGGATCGAAAGTATGTCTAGAGGGGGGGTGATTAGACTACTTGTAAATATAAAAATTCTGCCTTTTGACAAAGAACAGTTTTTGGTAGTTTCACAATTATGATCAAGTCAAGTATCACCCTACACATGCAATTCTAGAGTATAAGCAGCGGAAAGTAAATTGCACATGTAGTAAAGAGAGGTGGAGAAGATCAAACGCAATTTGGAGACGCAGTGATTTTTCCCGTGGTTCCGATAGGTGGTGCTATCGTACATCCACGTTGATGGAGACTTCAACCCACGGAGGGTAACGGCTGCGCGAGTCCACGGAGGGCTCCACCCATGAAGGGTCCACGAAGAAGCAACCTTGTCTATTCCATCATGGCCTACGCCCACGGAGGGCTAGCCTTACTCGGGGTAGATCTTCACGAAGTAGGCGATCTCCTTGCCCTTACAAACTTCTTGGTTCAACTCCACATCTCGATGACGGAGGCTCCCAAGCGACACCTAACCAATCTAGGAGGCACCACCCTCCAAAAGGTAATAGATGTTGTAGATGATGATGAACTCCTTGCTCTTGTGCTTCAAATGGTAATCTCCCCAACACTCAACTCTCCTCACTGATTTGGCTGTGGTGGAAGAAAGGATTGAGTGGAAAGCAACTTGGGAAGGTTAGAAATCAAGTTTCATATGGTAGGAATGGAGCAACTTGATCTCAACACAAGGGTAGGTAGTTCTCTTCTCAGAAAGTGTAAGGTAGGAGTGGTAGTTCTTTCTGATGGCTCTCTCCACGAATGAAGAGGGGGTGGAGGGGTATATATAGCCTCCACACAAAATCCAACCGTTACACACATAATTGAGCAATCTCGGTGAGACCGAAGTGGAAACTCGGTCAGACCGAAAGTTCAAATATAGTGAACGTTGGGGTTTTCGGTGGGACCGAAAATACCATCTCGGTTTGTCCGATTTGAGTCAAGACAGGAACTTGCCAGTTTCGGTGGGACCGAAATTATCAACTCGGATATTCCGATATGATGACAAGCGGTTACAGAAGGTTGGCAGCCCGTGTTTCGGTGAGACCGAACTCAAACTCGGAATGACCGATTTTTCTAGGGTTTGGCTTATGGCTGAGGTGGTTCATCTCGGTGGGACTGAGTTTGGAAAATCGGTTTGTCCGAGATTACTTATGAGTGTGTATAGTAGTGAAAGTTGCTGATAGTTGAAGGAGATATATCACTAAGCACTTGAGCAACCAGATCATCAACACAACCTCATCCCCTTTTAAAGGGTCAAACTAACCTTGGGTTGTCGTAGAATACTTCATGTAGATGTTGAAGATGTGGATGCTCAATGTTGATGTAGATCATCAAGAGTTGGGAGCTATCCTTTGGATTAGGGCACTTTCAATACCTACATGGGTTAGTCCCACAAGGAACAAACAAGGATATCCATGGACATAGATTGAAGTTCACAATAGATGATGTCCATGAAAGCAATGATTACCTTGTCCCTTGACTTACCAACAAAAGGGTTTGTGACTCCATGAACTAGTGCATGATGTGGAAGTTGATTGCACAAGTTGCCAAAATGAATGTGAGTGAAGTATGTTGGCGGAGTCACCCTCAATAACCTTCTAGTTCTTCTTCTTCGGGATCCACATCATCTTGATGGGAATCCTTGGGGTTGTAGTTGAGCTTGACGAAGTAGAACTTGACGTGTCCTTGGGAACCCACTTGACCATGGCTTGAGGTGCTTCAATGAATGCATCAATCTCCTCTTGAAGCTTGTCCTTGGCTTTTAGCTTGTGGTCTTGTGGTGGAAGGTCATCTTGAGCTTGTTCCACATTGGAAGAAGTAGGATCATACTTCTCCTTTTGAGAAACAAACTGTGGAGTAGGATATTGACCTTCTTCCCACTCAACACCTTCGGCGTTGAACTTTCGCTCAAAACCAATCCCTTGATTCTTCCGGTGCCTTCCTTGTTTGCGAACAATTTCCTCAAAGTTCTTGCTTCCGGCAAGACTCTTGTAGACACCTTTCTCTATGATTTCCTTCAATAGGCTATTTTCTTGCTCAAGTGTAACTTGGCTTGAAACATTGTTAGTGGAATCAAGAGAACTACTAGAAGTAACAACATTAGATTTAACATGGTTATTGTTACTACTAGAGGAAGAATTTTTCTTATGCTTGTCATGCTTAGTCTTAATAGGTGGCAAGAAATTAGACAAGAGAAGTCGTTTGGCAAGATATGAAGAGCTCTTCTTTCGAAGATCGTCATTGATCGCTTTTAGAAACTCATGTTCTTGCTCTAGAGTGAGCTTCTCGAAGCGTAGCTTCTCATGAGATCTTAGGAGCTCTCTATGATCTTCTTGAGTTGTTTCATGAGCTAACTTAAGAGTGTTTAGTTCTTTAGTTAGACGCTCAATCTCCTTCATAGCATTGTCATTCGACTCTTCTCGACTATAAAGACTACTAGCATTTTCATCGTTACTAAGCTCACTAGATTTATCATGCAAGAGCTCATCTTCACCAAGCAAGTCATCCTCATCACTATCAAAGTCAATGAATTCAGGGTGTGATACCTTGGGGCCTTTAGCCATGAAGCATCTTCCAATTCCCTCATTTGGTGAATCAAATAAGTCGTAGGAGTTGGAGTTGGAGGATACGAGTGCAAGACCGGCAACACCTTCATCTTGACTGTAGTCGGAGTCGGAGTGATAGCTTCCATCGGATTGATTGTCGGAGTCGGAGCCGGAGACCCATTCACCTACATGAGCTTGATGTCTTCTTCTTGTGTAGCTCCTTGATGACTTGTCTTTCCTCTCCGAATCCTTGCTTCTCCGAGAGGGTCTTCGTTCATAACGATCATCTCTACTCCTTCTCTCTTTCCGAGGTGACTCATCTCTTGATCTTCTTCTTGGAGATTCTTCTCTTCTCTTGTGGGGAGCCGTACACTCATTTGAGTAGTGTCCGGGTCTTCCACAATTGTAGCAGTTTCGATCACGACTAGAAGATCTCTTTTCATCATATGATCTAGACTTTGAGCTTCTCTCTTTGCCTCTATTCTTGTAGAATCTGTTGAAGTTCTTAACCATTAGGCTTATCTCTTCATTGGAAACTAACTTGTCACTTGAGGTTGTGGGAGCATCACTTGTAGCTTTGTAAGCACCACTTGACTTGTTGTGAAGCTCTTCCTTATCCTTAAGTGTCATCTCATGAGCAACAATTCTTCCAATGACTTCAGTTGGCTTGAGAGTCTTGTAGTTTGGCATCATTTGGATCAAAGTGCACACGGTGTCATACTTTCCATCCAAAGCTCTGAGAATCTTCTTGATGATGAATCGGTCGGTCATTTCTTCGCTTCCTAAGCCGGCAATCTCATTTGTGATGAGAGCAAGCCTAGAGTACATTTCAGCGACTCCTTCACCATCCTTCATCTTGAACTTGTCAAGTTGACCTTGAAGAATATCTAGCTTTGATTCCTTCACAGACTCGGTACCTTCGTGCATTTCAACCAAAGTATCCCAAATCTCTTTTGCATTTTCAAGACGGCTGATTTTGTTGAACTCCTCGGGACACAAGGCATTGAAGAGAATGTCACAAGCTTGAGCATTGTTTTGCAACATCCGTAATTCTTCCGGTGTAGCTTCGCGATCCGGAACTTTTCCTTCCTCGAAGAATTCACCTTGCATACCAACACAAATAATGCCCCATGCAGCTGGGTTATGACCAAGAATATGCATTTTCATTTTATGCTTCCAACTAGCAAAATTTGTACCATCAAAGTAAGGACCTCTACGAAAATTACCCTCACTAGACGCCATACTCTCCTAGGTTGTGAAACCAAGCTTATGGAGTCCAATGCAATGGAAACCAATACAATGGAGACCAAAGCTCTGATACCACTTGTAGGATCGAAAGTATGTCTAGAGGGGGGGTGATTAGACTACTTGTAAATATAAAAATTCTGCCTTTTGACAAAGAACAGTTTTTGGCAGATTCACAATTATGATCAAGTCAAGTATCACCCTACACATAAAATTCTAGAGTATAGGCAGGGGAAAGTAAATTGCACATGTAGTAAAGAGAGGTGGAGAAGAGCAAACGCAATTTTGGAGACGCGGTGATTTTTCCCGTGGTTCCGATAGGTGGTGCTATCGTACATCCACGTTGATGGAGACTTCAACCCACGGAGGGTAACGGCTGCGCGAGTCCACGGAGGGCTCCACCCACGAAGGGTCCACGAAGAAGCAACCTTGTCTATTCCATCATGGCCTACGCCCACGGAGGGCTAGCCTTACTCGGGGTAGATCTTCACGAAGTAGGCGATCTCCTTGCCCTTACAAACTTCTTGGTTCAACTCCACATCTCGATGACGCAGGCTCCCAAGCGACACCTAACCAATCTAGGAGGCACCGCCCTCCAAAAGGTAATAGATGTTGTAGATGATGATGAACTCCTTGCTCTTGTGCTTCAAATGATAATCTCCCCAACACTCAACTCTCCTCACTGATTTGGCTATGGTGGAAGAAAGGATTGAGTGGAAAGCAACTTGGGAAGGTTAGAGATCAAGCTTCATATGGTGGGAGTGGAGCAACTTGATCTCAACACAAGGGTAGGTAGTTCTCTTCTTAGAAATGTAAGGTAGGAGTGGTAGTTCTTTCTGATGGCTCTCTCCACGAATGAAGAGGGGGTGGAGGGGTATAAATAGCCTCCACACAAAATCCAACCGTTACACACATATTTGAGCAATCTCGGTGGGACCGAAGTGGACAACTCGGTGAGACCGAAAGTTCAAATAATGTGAACGTTGGGGTTTTCGGTGGGACCGAAAATACCATCTCGGTTAGTCCGATTTGAGCAAAGACAAGAGCATGCCAGTTTCGGTGGGACCGACTTCATCATCTCGGTGACACCGATTTGATGGCAGAAGGTTACAGAAGCTTGGCAGCCCATGTTTCGGTGAAACCGATTTCAAAATCGGAATATCCGATTTTTCTAGGGTTTGGCTTATGGCTGAGGTGGTTCATCTCGGTGTGACTGAGTTTGGAATATCGGTGGGACCGAGATTACTTATGAGTGTATATGGCAGTGAAAGTTGTTGATAGTTTAGGAGATGTATCACTAAGCACTTGAGCAACCAGATCATCAACATAACCTCATCCCCTTTTAATAGTATTGGCTTTTCCTATGGACTCAATGTGATCTTGGATCACTAAACCAAAAATGGAGTCTTGAGCTTTTGCCAATGCTTGCCTTAGCATTTTGAGGGGTCCACTTCTTCAGTCCTTGCCATACCCATATCACTGAACTTCTCTGAAATGATTCTCAAGTAACTATTAGTTCAATGATATATATGTTGTTATTAATTGCCAAAACCACCCGGGGATTAGTTGCACTTTCACCCTAGCCTCCTCTTATATACACGATGGAGACTAGAGTTTTACAAAGAGAGATGTGATCCCTCGCACGAGATATACCCACCATATGCCTACAGCAGGCAGCAAGTCCAGCAGCAGCACTGCAGCAGGCAGCAAGTCCGGACTTGCTGCCAACGCAGACTTGAGGGCTAAGGGTTCGTACTACGACATATGCCTACAAAGTCCAATTCGAGGGCACCATTTTCTCCCCCATGAAGCACATGGTTTGAAAGGCTTGGGTGACTCCCAAGGTTAAATTTTCCTCTTGGCTTGCCATACGAAATAGGATCTGGACCGTGGATCGGTTCGCCATACGTGGATGGCCAAATTGTGTACCATGCCCCTTATGCAAGCGCGATCAAGAATCCATTGAACACCTCTTGTACAAGTGACGGTACACGATTAGGCTTTGAGGCGTGCTCAAGGGGTGGATGTGGTTTGAACATCTAGACACCTTCTCATCAATGGCGGAGCTGGGGGTATTCCCTGGAATACCAAAGAATTTGTGCAATTTTTTACTACGTATATCAATATACGGTGTAGACTAACTTGGCCCAGCCGAAACACAGCAACGCGGGGCGCCAGACAGGAGCGACCGGGCGTCTGGTCTCGCGTGCGAGTAGCAGACCGACCGAGCAGTGAGCACGTTCACTCTCGATTCCAGTCTCCAGATCAAATCCCCCTTTCCCTAACCTAGCGCTAGCTGAGGCTCCAGCGGCGGTGAGCGATTCTGGTCCGGCGGCCGGCCTTCTCCTCTCGCCTCTCCCTCAGTTCCTTCCCTCCACTCCGGCCATCTCCCTCCCCAGCTCCCCTCCCCTCCGTCTGGCCCTCTCCTCCGCGGCTCTGCCAGGCGCCAGGCCGCCAGTCCGCCTCTGGCTTCCCCAGCGCTATAGCTGCCGGCAGCACCCTCCGTCGACAGTCCGGCCTTGGTTCAGCGCCGTCCAGCAGCAGCACTGTAGCAGGCAGCAAGTCCGGAGACAACATCGTCCAGCAGCAGCAGGCAGCAGGTCCGGCCTCGGTTCCTCACTTCCTCTGTTTCTAAAAAAATCTGTAGATTATTCAGTGATTGCTTGTAAATTTAAATTGAACTCGATTCATTTGCTGCATATGATCATACATGATTGCTACTTGATTCATTTGTTGCATATGATCATATTGTAAACTTGAAGCCAAAAAATGTAGTAAACGGAAATTGCAATAACTTCCTTTACTATGTGATTCATTTCTTCCTTACTATGAAAATTGAAGTGTTTGTCCCATGTACATTAGGCCATGCCACATTGTCACTGCCATTGATTTCTATTTTGTTTATGTGACTAGTAAGATGCCCGTGCCATGCTACGGAATCACAAAAGAATAAAAAAACACAAGAATGTTCCGAAACATTGATCAAATCGATGTCAAATAGTTGCGGACTCACAAAAGATAAAAAATACAAGAATGACCTAGACATTGATCAAACCGATGTCATATACTCCCTCCGTTCCATATTACTCGTTGTGGATAGGTACACATTTAGCACAATCAAACATATGGTTTCCAACCAATAAAATCCTTCTTCTAAGCCAAACATTTAGATCATATACCGACTTCTCGTTGAACCTACAAAAAAAGGAAAATTAGCAACATAAATATTTGCAAGTGATGTAGGTCGAATAGTAATCAAATAACTACAGGAGAACAACTGAGCAATTTTTGACGAAATGCTAAACTGCAAGTGCCCACAAGCACACATATTCCTTAACTAAAATACATCTACTCACAACCAGATTGCGCTGACCATGCTAAATTACAGAATTAGTTCTAGCGGTTGTTGCCTTGCAACCACGAAATAGTAGTCAACATAAACAAAATGCTATCATTTTTTAATGGGAATCTAAATCTGCCAAGACACCATTTAATGCACAAAAATCTAATTTGGTCTTGTCATCTCTGGCTCCACTTCGAGCCCTTGCAGTTTGGGGCGTAAGACCTGCTGCTTTCTTGACCTTGTAGTTCTTCAGCTTCACACCTAAATCCAAGGGTTTCTCCGGGAAACTTCTAAGCTTATCGAAGATCTTTTTGACCTGCCATGTAAATTGTCGTTTTTCAAAAATTTCAGTGATTTGGTGAAAACAAAAAAATCCAAGTGTAGTTTGAGCTGATACTAAGTATATATGTGCTTATGCCTGACGAAGTCATGCAATTTTATATGAAGGGAAATATAACAAACCTAGCTTGGAGAATTTCTGTCTAACCAACTCTTCTAAAACAAGTTGATCCATCACAAAATCAAGTACAATGAAGTTCCATACGAAGCTGGAATAGGTAGCAAAAATTACAATACGTAGGAGAGAAGACAATATATAAAGGGCAGGCATTATCCTCTGTTTCAATGTATCGTAATCCTAAAAGGCCAGCAGAGTTTGAAAATCATGCCTTTATGTATATTGACATCTTGATTTCCTAGTCTAATCAACACTAAACCAGAATGCCAAAGAATAAAAAGCTTCAGGCTATGCAACGAATACATTACAGTGGTAACTACTAACAAGCTACATGGACCACCCACGTGTTGTATTTTCTCTAAACTTAATCCCAAGTTACATATTGTTGGCATATATCAGTGTGCTATTCTAGTAAACCTTGACCATATATATCAACACCCGTTGTTGAAAAAATAAGTAGAAAAGGGACAAATATTATCCTCTGTCCAAATTCTTGTTAAAAGGCACCCGAGATACCAACCAGGGTGAATATTAAACAATGAAAAACATGTTTTTTTACCACCTATGAGTGAAATCAGATTATCCAATCAAACTTAATTACCCCAAAGGAACTAATACTTTACATTTTAACTACAACCAATTCACCATTATATGTTCGCTTCTGCATAATCTAAATAATGCAGCCTATTTGGCTGTCATTGTAAACTCAGTGGTTGTATCTTATTTGTACAGAAGAATTGCTGGAACAAAAAGTAAGAAACAATCAATTCTTGTTCTATTCCCAAAACATCCCGAGATACTACGGCAAAAAAAGATCTGATTCTTCCTAGTGCATTGAGTTGAGCGTTTACAGGCAGCCAAGCAAAATTGCAAATACGCTCACACTACTCCCATCCTTGGTTAAGGTCTGGCGGCTAGAGATCTGACCAGAAGTTGTATATAAAAGCATGTAGACAGGAAGAGATTAGAGATGGAGAGGAAGTAGTCCAGCGTAGCACCTCCACCTCAACCATCACAACAGAACAAGCCGTGGAGCGCATCAGGGGAGAATAACAGTAGGTGGTGGCGGCGCCGCCGTGGATGAGCAGCACGTAGCCGACGGCGTACTTGCGGAGGTCGGCGTTGGAAGAGGCAGGGACGGCGCAGAGGATATGGCTATGGGGACGGGGGTGGACGGTAAGGTTGTTGAAAGAAACAGAGGAGGCAGTGGAGGCATCGGCACTAGGCCGCGTATGTACTTGCCAAGATCGACGTTGGGAAGATTGGGAAGGGGGCGGAGCCGTGAAAGAGACGGCGAGGAGGTGGGGCCTCGTGGTGGTGGTCGGCGGTGGGGCATGAGTGTTGGGTGGATAGCACCGACACCAACAGCAGCGCGACACCTCTCCAGATCGTTCCACGGCCTTCCTTTTTTCTCTGAGATGGACAGATGAGGCAGGGGAGAGATGGGCTGAAGTCATCTGCAAACAGAGGAGTTGCGGGCAGTTTTTTGCAAAATTGCCACAGATTGCCCAGGTAGCGTTGGATTTAGATCCGATGGCCATAAGTGAAGGATGGCAGGCACACCATCACCACCAACTCGGGTTTTTATAGGAGTAGAGATTGTCATGCAGATGAAGAAGAAGGATGATAGCATATTTGAAATGTGGGACAAATCTTCAAAGACAAGGAAAATAACTTCTAAATCCACACCAACTTCTCTTTCCGTTGAGGTTGAGAGCAATGTGTAGCTAGCACTAGTGCAAAGACATGACGAAGCTCCGCAACCGGAGAGGGAGACAACCCCAATTGTAGAAGATGATGAAGCGATCGATGAAGATGATGAATCAATGCCCGAATTTGAAGCAGATTTGGCAGCTCTGGAACGTGATCCCGGCAAGCGACTTCCCATATCTTCGTATCATGCCAATGACCAAGATAGAGTCAGAAGGAAATACATTGACTTGGGTGCTTGTCAACCAAAGGATCATAAGTTTGAGATCAGAGATTTTAGTGGACATCCCCGTCGCTTTTGCCCTACTTGGTTTAAGGATCATAAGTGGCTTGAGTATAGTGTGCAAGAGGAAGCTGCTTTCTGCTTTCTTTGCTACATGTTCAAGGATAAAACAAAAAGTCCCAGAGGAGATGCATTTGTGAACGGTGGGTTTACCAATTGGAACTTGAAAGCTAGATTGAAGAGGCATATTGGTGCTGTTAGTAGTGCTCATGCTGAAGCTCAAGAAAAGTATGATATGTTCACTACACCTACAACATCAATTAGGGAGTCCATTGCTTCAAACATCAATAAGGCATGTGCTCATAAGAATTGCAAAAGAGTATAATGGCACAAAGGCAGTAGCAGCAATGACTATGTTGACATCATTTCAGAAATTTGAATTTGTTTCATGGGACACTTGATGCAAGAAATATTTGAATACACCGAGACTTGAGTAGAGCTTTGCAAATCAAGATATTGTTAATGCTATGGAGATTGTTGATCTCACAAAGCTGCACTTGCAATACTTGCGAGAAGATGAAGGGTGGAATGATTTTCTTTAGAATGTCACTTCTTTTTGTGTAAAGCACAATATCAAAGTCGTTGACATGGAGGCTCCTTACTATCCTGCTGGGAGACCAAGAAGAGGGTTCTTCAATGGCGCAAAGAATTACCAACGCTTCAAGGTTGAAATGTTTGTGGGTGTCATTGATAGGCAACTTCAAGAGCTGAATGCAAGATTTGATGAGGTAAACACTGAACTACTTACTTGCATGGCAGCATTCAGTCCACGTGATTCATTTGCTGCTTATGATAAAGAGAAGTTGGTTAGGCTTGCTAGAAAGTTTTATGCTAAGGTCACAAATGATGAATTGTCAAGACTTCCATGGCAATTAAGCATTTCATTTCTCATGTGCGTAAGGATAAAAGGTTTAGCAAGTTGAAGAATATATGTGAGCTTTCAGTTTTGATGGTTGAGACAAGAAAGAATGAACAATATTATATTGTTTACAAACTTCTTAAGTTGGTTCTCGTTCTTCCGGTAGCCACTGCTAGCGTTGAGAGGGTATTTTCCTCGATGAAATACGTGAAGAATTCACTAAGAAACAAAATGGGTGATGAATATTTGAATAATTGCTTGGTTACATTCGTTGAGAGAGAATTTTTTAGGCAAGTGAAAGATGAGGATGTCATCAATCTCTTCCAGAAAATGGATCGTAAAGTTATATTGTAATTTCCTTTGCTATTTATAATTTTATTTAATTGTTAGAAATATTGCCATAATGATATGTTGCTACTATTATCGATGTATGGTTATTGAGTCATTAATGTTATCATCTTGATGTACATTTATTGTTCTATTGTAATGCTTTGGCATAAAAAATTAAAAGAATACCCAGCAGCAAATTCCTGGCTCCGCCACTCCTTCTCATGGCACCTTATCCGCTCGGCCATAGATTGGTAGGTCAAACTCTCTGACACTGATACCCCCAACCGCAAGGTGCTGGCCACACTCGTCATGTCCATGCCATGAATCATTTGAAACGAGAAAAATGCTCGTGTTTTTCGTCACAAGAGTGCCCTTCCGGCGGTCTTCCTCCACAACATCAAAACCGAGGCGGCAGTTTGGGTTACCAGTTACCGTTGGCGTCAAAAAGTTAGGGTCAATCATAGCGGGAGAGTAATATCCATTTTATAATGCCGGTGTTTTGTGACATAAATAAATTCTATCCTCCCGTGATTAATAGACATGACAAATCTTTTGCCTCTTTTTTTAAGAAAAAAAGTTTCTCAAGAAATAATACGGAGGGCTGGGCGGGGGCGCGTCGCTTGCTCGGGCCGATTCGGGGGTGGGTTCACGTGGGCGGGGGCGTGCGGCGCCGCTGGGTTGCAAGTCAGAGGGGTGGGTGGATTTGGCTCGTCCTCGCGCGCCGGGTTGGGATTTGAGGTTCGGAATCGTCCGGAAGAGGACAAGATGTGCTGGACCTGGATCGGAAGTGGAGCTCAAATCTATCTATCTAATGCCACCATTGACTTTTTTCGCTCAGCTTTGCCTTTGCGTGATCTAGCCCGGCTCCTCCGTGGACCGGACGGATCTAGACGCCCTTTCCGTTTTCGGGAACGGTGCTGCTACTTGCTACTACACCTACACCTACACTGTTGTTGTTCCGTTCGAAACAAGAGTGTTTGGAGGGCCCTGTTGGCAAGTTCAAGTGGCCATGTCAACGGAGCAGCTCCGGCTTTTCCGAAAGCTGGCTGGGGCAAATGTCAACAAGCGCTGCCAGCTCTGCAGGTCAGCTATGGCAGCAGCTCCCCACAGCTGGGCAGATTCCCGTTCTGCGACTCCATGGCATCCGATCCGATCCCGTCCAACTCAGCCGTTTTGGCGGACGCGCTTGTTGTAGCAGTATTCCTTGTTCCTCTCTGCACCCGCACCTGCTGCCCCGTCCTCAATTATTTCTGAGGTGGAAGTCACCCTCCACTTCACTCTCACAGTCGCCGCTAAACCGTATTCTACGGCGAGAAATTACGCCCTTCACGATAACAACGGCGGCCCAGCGTACGCACGCGCGTACGTACTAGCAGAAAAATACATACGAATCGGCCGACGGAAGAGACAGTTCACAGTCGACTACTGTAGTCGACTAGTAGTAGTAGCAGCAGTGACGCGCCGTAGCGCCCCGGGTCAAAGGCAAACGTGCATGCGGAAACAAACGGGCGGTCGGCATCCATGGCGCCCGATCGATCTTTTGTGTGGCGCTGCGCGCGCACGTACGTGGTCGGAGGAGCGGCCGGACCCGGATCGAGCGGTGAACGGCGATCGCACACATGGGTGGCGCGGGCGAGCTCAGCCGGGCCGCGTATACCTATGTATGTACGTACGTGAATGGTCGTCGTCCAAGGTAATCATGGCGTCTAAAAGTTGTGGCCGCCGGCGGCATCAGCTGCTTTACGTATTAATCGCCCCGACTGTTACATCCGTCGTAGTAATAATATTACCACGGTATGTATCACTGCATTTGTAGTATTACTTGTAGTATGTTTCTATCAGTGCTGCTGTTCTTCACGTGACTAAGAGGCGACGGTTTTAAAGTCACCGGCCGGCATGTTAGTCATTTTAGAAGATTTTTCCTTGGAAGACTTGTGAATCATCCAGCTAATAATATGTCAGCGGCCATGTATAGTCTAGTCGTATAGATACAGCTTGATTGACAAGCGAACGAGCAAGAGACTGGTGAGTATATAATGGCATAGTTGTTGTCAACTCGTTGACAGTTGGACGCAACAACGCCTGCGAGAACACAACACAACATAGACATAGTACTCGTACTACATCTCCAAGAGAAAAGAACTCCACGGGAATATGTAGAGAGCGTGGAGAAAGATCTTACGACGGAATAAAACGTGCACGTAAAATAAACAATTAACCACCGATCGCATCGTAGAGGGAAAAGGGGGGACAAGACAATCGGACAAGAGCCACAATAAATTCCAGTGGTGGAGGTGGAAAGGCAGATCTGCAAAATCATGAGCGGTCGTACGTGGGACACAAGCAGCTAGCTCCGTTGCCCTCGATCACGGGGAACCGTGCAGGCCCGCAACGCAACGACGCTCGCTCGCTGGGAATGACGGAGGCGATTTTCTCCTCGCTCGATCGCAGGCCGGCCGGTGAGCGAGCGTCAACCACCACCACCCAATCTCCACGGGGAATGGTCCTGTGCATGGCGTGCCAACCAGCAGAATCCAGATGAACTTGCAAGCACGCACGTGACGTGAGCTTATATGGTGGCAAACTGTCACGATAGGGCGAGTAGAGTAGTGCATTTTTGGTCCTCGACTAACATCCGATATTTTGTTTCAAAACTTTGAAACCATGTATAAATACTACCGCTGTCCTGGTTTACTAGCCTCCTCGTATTTTCGATCAAAGTTTGACCACATATCTGACTAACAGAATGTTAATACACGTCATAAAAATTTATAGTATTATTGAATGGTGTTTACAATGACACTATTTTTGCTATGTACAACTTATATACTTATTGGGTGTGTCTGGGCCTCAGCCGACTAAGACTTAACAAAATCTCAATCAAGTGATATATAGTATATAAAAAAAAAGAAAAAACTGATTTTTTTTTTTTTTACAAATCTCCATGCAAGATCAAAGGATTATAACATCGACTGAGACATAACGAAGTCTAAGTCGACTAAGACTTAGCAAAACTGATACTTACTAGTTAAAATCATGATCAAATTATGACCGAAAATACGAGAGGACTAATAAACTAGGACAAAGGTAATACACAAATCATTTAAAAATTAGACAGACTTTGAACAATTCTCTTTCATCAGTTTTCTTCTTCTTTCTTATTCTGTGGGGCATCAGATTTTTCTTGACAGGGTGTGCGGCCACTTGTGTAAAGCCACTTTCCACACACAACCACGGGAATTTGATAAATCCACTTTTGCTGCCGAGGAAGGGGTTGGAAGTCGGAACTATAGATTTTTCATGTCAAAAGCTTAAGCGCATATTTTTGTCACAACACATACAAGCACACACGTGGGAAATTGATAAATCTACTTGTGCAGCCGAATAAAGGATCAAAGGTAGATTTTCCATGCCACAAAAGCTCAAGTGCATGCCTTGTTACAACACGTACAACCACACACGAATGTCCACTGAACGCCCACGTTAGCCCACGGGGAGTAGGGGTGGGCACACTCACACCGAAAACCGAAAAACCGAACCGAACCAAACCAATTTAACCAATTTATGTGTTTATTCGGTGTATGGTTTTTTGGTTCGGTGGCAATTTCGTTTTCTATTCGGTGTTCGGTGCAACTTCGGTTTCCTGTAGTCACTAACCGAAATCACCGAAGAAACCGTTGTTTGTACTGATGGCCGTACGCCCGTACCTGTACACCGGTACCTCCGTGTGATTGTGGCCTTGTCCTACGGCTGAGAGCAGCCCATTTGTCCTTCGGCTCTTCGGCCCAACAGCCTATGCTTTGCCTAATGTATATATACATAATCACCCGACGTTCACACGTACGTCAAACCCTAGTCACCGCCCATCTCTCCATCCCTTCGTCAGGCGGCGCCCTCTCCTCTCCAACCCTAGACGTCCGATCAGCTACGCATCGAGCCGGCTCCGGCGAGTCGGCGTTCGGCAGTCAGCAACAAGTCCTTTGGTTACGACAGTCGTAAGCCAACCTCTAGCTTCTCCAAGTTAGATTCTAATCTCTGAAATCTCAATACTAGTAGCTAGTACACTATGGACGTAACTCCATGCAAGTGATTAGTATGATCTACTACTACTAGGAATACTTTAATACTCCCTCCGTCCCAAAATAAGTGACTCAAAAATCACTTGACTTTGTACTAATTTTAGTACAAAGTTGAGTCACTTTTGCGTCACTTATTTTGGGACGGAGGGAGTATTATTTTGCATGAAACGATGGTTGCCATGAACTAGTGTATGACGAAGTACTTATACGTATTTCTATCCATGGATCTTCTTGTGTACATGTGCAGTGTGCGTGCGTAATGGAACAAATTATTATTATTTGCATGGAACAAATTATTTATTAGTCTATGGTTTAGTGCATATGCTGATTCTGATTCATGTATTCTTAGACATAAGCCAAGACACCTCTAGATACGTCAGTACGTACCGGCTAGATGCGACATAAGGCGGCTGGAAAATCAATCAAGGTGCCTGTGTGCTAGCTTCCCTAGGCTAGCTTGCACTTGTAGATGTATAGCTCTTGGGGTGAATCCATCTAGCAGTCTAAAACAAACATATATAATACTCCCTCTGAAGAGAAATATAAGAGTGTTTAGAACACTACATTAGTGATCTAAATGCTCTTATATTTCTTTACGGAGGGAGTACGTATCAAATTCCCTAAAAATGGTACCAAATGAAAGTTGCACACTTAGAGGCATCACATGTATTCTCCCTTGTATAATACTTTTCATGTTCCACATGATCTTATGTTTTATACACAGTACACTTGTTTGCTTAACCAAACTGAACACTGACCAATTTTTTGTTTGATTTCCCTCCACTTGTGTGTGAGAAAATAAGAATTATGCTATTTGCTTTTGCTGCTACATAAGTGAGACTATTTGATATATTTCCGTACGTGAGACTTTATTCACAATCCATTTTATATATCAAAGTTGTGTCTTTCATTGCAGCCAATGATGTGACATTTTGACTATCAGATATTCATATTTTCTGTTAAGGTTGCTAGATCTTGTGATTATTATTTATATTTTGTGCAACGCAAATAGCTGCTCCTATAAGTGGTGGCTCTCATAGGTGAACACATTTCGGTTTTCCGGTTAACCGAATAAACCGAACCGATATATTTTGGTTAATAAGGTTCGGTTGCAAATTTCTGTGTGATTATTTCGGTTGTCATTTCTCTAAAACCGAAATTATAGAAAACCGAATAAACCGAACCGTAATAACCATATTAACCGAATGCCCAGCCCTAACGGGGAGGGACGGTAGATCCACGAACTTGCTCGATGTGTGATCATGTAACTGGATTCGGCCGGGGCGTACTACGTACTACTCCTTCTCCGGTCATGTCATTCATGTCGATGTTACTTGTATTGGAGCAGCCATGGGACCCGTTGCATCACCTTTCTCGTTGACCTGTAAGCACCACGCCCCTGTGTTGGCGCCAGCGGTATTGAATGTGCATGGTAGACTTGGCAGGGTCACCTCCTTTTCCGGCCGTCGCCATCGTCGTCGTCCTCGTCGCAGCCCCCAACAATCAACTAACTCCTGCTGCATTATGCAACGGAAAACAAATGTGACACACACACACACATATACAAGCTCGCCATCAGCCAAGCTAAGCATGAAAGGTTAGTTACGATTGAGTTCTCTCTTTCTTGTCCTTTTTGTTAATCTGCTGATGGGCAGTGACAATTCAGTCAATTGGGGATTTTTTTTCTTCAATAAATAAATAAATAGTCAGTGTTTTATGCCTCCAGAGGTAGCTTTACATGAATCCAGCTAAGCTGGCCGTGTTGCACTACAGCTGCTGTTGACAAACGCATAGCGAAAGATTTTAATTACAATTGACCATTTTAATGGATTTTTTATTTTATTTATGAGGACAATTTTAAAATTGGAATTGACCATTAATTGGGCATGCTGCCGCCAACCATGAATCAATTCATATATAAATGCAACATTGATGCAACTAGTACAACTTTTTTTAGAAATATTAGGACAAGTAGCTAGCGCTCTTGATTTTGTCGAGTCATTGATAGGGCATAAGAATTGGGAAACAGGAAAGGCACTTTGCAGTGCAGCAGCTAAACCTAACATGTGCTGCTGCATCACATGCATGAGCTACAGTACAGGACACGCATTATGATCGTGGCCAGGCCACATATAAACATCAGTAAACTGCCATGCGAGATGCGGTACAAGTAGCTTTTCGTTTAGGTGTCATGCACATGCGCTTTTCGTTCTCGTCGTCAGAGCCAACCTAGCAAATCTACCAAATCATCTTGGCATGAGAGCAACTTCAAAGGGGCAACTTATTTCGTCCGTCCGCGTCCGTTTGGGTCGGCGTAGACAGAAAAGTCGGCCCAACGCGTCGACCCAAACGGACGCGCGTCCGCTTTCGTCCGCCTGCCGATCCATTCTCGGTCCATTTTTTAGTCGGATTTACGTCGACGCAGACACACGATGGATGTAGGCGTTAGCCTGATTCTCGTCAACGAAGTCGTCCCATCCTGACGTTTCTCGTAGCTTCAGTTTCATTTGAGCGGTCAGCTTCCGCGCACGCTTGTCCTCCTGATATGCGGCTCGCTCCGTCCTCTTCGCCTCCCTCTCCGCCCTCCTTTGCCTGTAGAACAGGCACTCGTCGACGATGTCCTGCGGGAAGCGTGCGCGCCACACCACCATGGCCTCAACGTCGTTCTCGGCGATGGCGACGCGACGCTGCCGCCTTCGGTGGATACGACGATCCTCGTCGGTGAAAAATCGCGGGAGAGGCGCGAGATCATGCGCCCGCTGCCTCGACACATCGGGATAATTCATCTCCCGACAAGGCCTCAGGAGGCGCCACGCCGCCGAGTCGTGCGCGCGGGCCGCCTCCTCTGCGGTGTCGAAGGTGCCGAGGAAGAGGCGTTTCTTGCCAAACATGATCTTGGAGGACAAGCCGCCGGAGCGGCGCTCGCGGACTCCGCGAAAATCCAAAGCTCCCAGGCGTCTGATACGTCCAAAATGCATCACTATTTTGTATCATAATTTATCCTTATTCATTGATATATTTCACGTTACGGTGATGTTCTTATGTTGTTTTGGTCTATTTTACACAGTTTGCAAACTCTCCGATGCCGGAACAGCAGACGCAAGATTCAGCAGTAAAAAGTGGACGCTGAGTGGCTGAAGAAGAATACCTCCAAATTACCTGAAAATTGACGGGAGATATTTTTCAGAAGAATCACGAAGACACGCAAAAGGGGAGCCAGAGGGGGGCCACAGGGTGCCCAGGCGGCCTGGGGGCGCGCCCCCCCTGGCCGCGCCGGGGGGGGCGCCTGGAGCCCCTGGCCCACCTCCGGATGCCCCCTTTTGCCTATATACTCTCCGTTCTCCGAAAACCCTAAAAAGAAGACTTTTTACGGAGTTCCGCCGCCGCTCCGAGGCGGAAACCTACAGAGAAGAAAAGGGCATCTCCGGCGGGGAGATCACCTCCCGGAAGGGGAGATCGTCGCCATCGTCATCACCATCGTCACGGGCATCATCAAGATCATCATCAACATCATCCCCAACACCAGCACCATCTCCATCTTCATCCAAATCTCATCTTACAATCGCAACTCGTGTTGTAACTCGTACTACCTATCCTCTCTACTCCATCGGTGTTGATTACTACTTTGTGGTGAATGCTATTGAGTTTTGTTGGAGAAATATTATTATGTCCAGATTGTTTATCACATATTTATCCCCACTGATCATGATCTCTTTTATGTCTCGTGAGTAGTTACCTTAGTTCTTGAGGACATGGGGAAAGTCTTGTTGTTAGTAGTCATATGCTGTTGAAGTAATATGTGTTGTTTGATACTTAAGTTGCGTTGTCATTCTACTAGTGGTGTTGTGTGAGTCGAACACCCAACACTTCGCCTTATTAAGGACCTAGTAGAATACATTGTGTATAAAGAATGCTTATGGTGGGTTGCCGGAGTGACAGAAACCTGAACCCCAGTTCGCACGCTTTTGCATAAGGGAATAATGGATCCTCGATCGTATTGCTATGGTTAGGCTTTTGCCTTAAATTCTATCTTGTATTTGCGGATGCTTGCAAGGTGTTTAATCATAAGAGTGCATTCATCTTAGTCTAGAGAGTGCATTAGCATAGATCCACCCACTCAACACTTATCAACACATAACATAGTATCGATACGGAATATGGTGAAAGCACATGACTACCTCTCCCGTGTGTCCTCAGGAACGCTTTAGTCTTTATAAGTTCAGTTGCTAGGCCTCTCCTTTGTTAGAAAGGATTGGGCCACTTGTTACTCTCAGTACCTTTTACATTACTTGCTTCTACTTTCCAGTTGCTTATACCGAGAAAACCCCTAAAAGTTATCTTTCAGCGCTTGTAGTAAATTCTTTCTCAGAATCGCTTATCAATACCTTCTGCTCCTCGTTGGGTTCGACACTCTTACTTATCGAAAACGCTGCAATAGATCCCTTACGGTTGTGGGTCATCAAGTACCGTTTTCTGGCGCCGTTGCCGGGGAGCGTAGCGCTATTGGTAAAGTGAAACTGGTAAGAAAGTTTTTTATATATAATTCTGTTTTTGTTTTTGCTATTGCTGCTCTTTGTCCTTATGGATAACCCTGTTATTGGATCGTTGCTTGCGGGAAGACGCCCCACGCCTGTGGTGGTTGATCCTCCCCCTACTGAAATTGTGCCTTATAAAATACCAGCTGGTATTATCGATTATGTTTTGGCTAATCGTTATGCAGGAGACAGACATCCCGGTGAACACTTGCTATATCTGTCATAACTATGTTCATTATTTAAGCTTGCAGGTGTATCGAGGGAGTTTGTCATGAGGAAATTGTTTGTCGTATCACTTATAGATAAAGCTTCAGATTGGTATGGGCTTCTCGATAACTCACACTTGCTGGACTGGCAGGAGCTTATGTCTCTCTTTTATACTAAGTTTTATCCTCTTCATGAAATTCATCGAGACAGGAATTATATCTATAACTTTAGGTCTCGTGACAGAGAAAGCATTGCTCAAGCTTGGGGGAGATTGAAGTCCCTAATGCTCAAATGCCCTATTCATAAGCTTCCCAAGGAAATTATACTTACAAATTTTTATGCTAGGCTTTCTCGTCAGGATAAGGAGATGCTGGATGCCTCCTCTAGTGGGGTGTTTCAGAAGAAGAGTGTTGAAGAAAGGTGGGATCTCCTTGAAAGAATCCAGAGGAATACCGAAGATTGGGAAATTGATAAAGGTATTGAACCCGCTATAAATTATGAACATGATTATATTGAGAGCTATGTGGAAACTGATTACTTCAATAATTTTTGCTCTAAGATTGGTCTTGATTCCCATCTAGTGATTGATTTGTGTAAGAATTTTGCCTCTCACGTTGATTCTTTTAAAAAGAAGAGAGACCAGCACCATGAACCTTTTAAAGAACCACCTATTGATATTTATGTTGCTGACCCTATTTTGCCTGCAGTTATATATGAAAAGCCTCCTTTTCCCACGAGGATAAGGGAGCACTCTCTTGTGACAGGCATAATAAATAAAAGTGAGAGAAGTGTTGATGAGCCTGAGGACCAGATCAGGGTCGATCCTCAAGTTGCATTGATTAAAGACCTTGCTACTAATGATGTTTTGGATTCCAATATAAATTTTTGTGCTGTTTCCACTAACCTTGTCACAACCAAGAATAAAGGCCCAATTTCAGGTACTCCAGTGGTATCTGTTAAAATAGGAGAACACAATTATTATGGGCTATGCGATTTGGGATCGAGTGCGAGTGCTATCCCCTATTCACTTTATGAAGAGATCATCGGTGAGATTTCCCCTTGTGAACTTGAAGAAGTTGATGTTACTATTCATCTTGCAAATAGAACAACTATCTCTCCTATCGGAATTGTGAGGGACGTTGAAGTCCTATGTGGAAAGGTAAAATACCCTACCTACTTTCTAGTACTTGGTTTAGAGAGGGACAATTTTTGTCCAATTATTTTTGGTAGACCTTTTCTTAGAACTTGTGGAGCTATAATAGATTGCAAGAAAGGTAAAGTTTCTGTTGAATTCGATGGTGAGCCATATGAATTTAATTTTTCTAAGTTCTCTAAGCAGCCTCGTGGTATTGATTTACCTAGTGATGATAAAATTATTGAAAGTATTGCCTCTATTGCTATTCCCCCTAATGATCCTTTGCAGCAATACATGGAGGACCACGAGAATGATTTGCATATGCAGGAAAGAAATGAACTAGATGAAATATTCTTGAGGCAGCCTGCTATCCTGAAGCACAACCTTCCGGTTGAACCTTTGGGAATTTTATCAAAACTGAAAGAAGATCCGGTGTTCGATCTTAAACCTCTTCCCGATACGCTCAAGTATGCTTATTTAGATGAAAAGAAAGTATATCCTGTTATTATCAATTCTAATCTTTCAGGATATGAAGAGGAGCGATTATTGGGAGTACTTCGTAAACACCGAGGCGCAATTGGCTATACCCTTGATGACCTTAAGGGGATTAGTCCATCTATCTGTCAACATACTATCAACCTTGAGCCTGATGCTAAACCAGTTGTAGATCATCAACGACGGTTGAACCCGAAGATGATGGATGTCGTGAGAACTGAGATTCTCAAGCTTCTAGCCGCAGGTATTATCTACCCTATAGCTGATAGTAAGTGGGTAAGTCCGGTACATTGTGTTCCTAAGAAAGGAGGAACAACTGTGGTTCCTAATGATAAAAATGAATTAATACCTCAGAGAATTATTATTGGATATAGAATGTGTATTGATTACAGGAAGTTGAACAAGGCAACCAGGAAGGATCACTATCCGTTGCCGTTCATCGACCAAATGCTTGAAAGGTTATCCAAAAATACCCACTTTTGTTATCTCGATGGTTATTCTGGCTTCTCTCAAATTCATGTTAACACTGTCGATCAAGAGAAGACCACTTTTACTTGTCCCTTTGGTACTTATGCTTACAGGCGTATGCCTTTTGGTTTATGTAATGCCCCTGCTACTTTTCAAAGGTGTATGTCTGCTATCTTTCATGGTTTCTGCGGGGATATTATGGAAGTCTTCATGGACGATTTCTCCGTCTATGGAACCTCTTTTGACCATTGTCTTCACAACCTTAATAAAGTTTTGCAGAGATGCGAGGAGACAAATTTGGTACTCAACTGGAAAAGTGTCACTTTATGGTTAATGAAGGAATTGTTCTTGGTCACAAGATTTTCGAAAGGGGAATTGAAGTGGACAAGGCCAAGATCGAAGCTATTGAGAGGATGCCCTATCCAAGGGACATCAAAGGTATTCGCAGTTTTCTCGGTCATGCAGGTTTTTATAGAAGATTTATTAAAGACTTTTCTAAAACCTCGAGACCCCTCACTAATCTTCTCCAGAAGGATGTTCCTTTTGTATTTGATGAAAATTGTAAGGAAGCTTTTGAAGTCCTTAAGAAAGCTTTAATAACTACTCCTATAGTACAACCACCTGACTGGAATTTACCTTTTGAGATTATGTGTGATGCAAGTGATTTTGCTGTTGGAGCTATTTTAGGACAAAGAGTTGATAAGAAATTGAATGTTATACATTATGCTAGTAAAACCCTTGATAGTGCCCAAAGAAATTATGCTACTACTGAGAAGGAATTCTTAGCTGTAGTTTTTGCTTGTGATAAGTTTAGGCAGTATATTGTTGATTCCAAAGTTATTATTCATACTGATCATGCTGCCATTAAGTATCTTATGACAAAGAAGGATGCCAAGCCAAGGCTTATCAGATGGGTACTCCTTCTTCAAGAATTTGATTTGCAGATTGTTGATAGGAAAGGGGAAGACAATCCGGTGGCGGACAATCTTTCAAGGATGGAAGATATACCGCACGACCCCATCCCAGTTAACGATAGTTTTCCAGACGAGCAACTTGCCGTTGTAAAAGTACAATCTCTTTCCGATCCTTGGTATGCAGATTATGCTAATTTTATTGTTGCAAAGTATTTGCCTCCAGGTCTCACATTTCAGCAAAGGAAGAAGTTCTTTCATGATTTGAGGCACTACTTTTGGGATGACCCACATCTTTTCAAAGAAGGTCCCGACGGGATCGTAAGAAGATGCATTACGGAACATGAGCAGAAGGACATTCTCAGACGATGTCATGATAGTCCCTATGGAGGACATCATGCCGGTGAGAGGACTGCACATAAGGTTCTTCAATCAGGTTTTTATTGGCCTACTCTTTTTAAAGATGCTAGAAATTATGTTTTAGCCTGTGATAAATGTCAGAGAGTTGGTAACATTAGTAGAAGGAATGAGATGCCTATGAATTACTCACTAGTGATTGAACCTTTCGATTGTTGGGGTTTTGATTTTATGGGTCCTTTTCCTTCTTCGCACAAGTACACTCACATTTTAGTAGCTTTTGATTATGTGACCAAGTGGGTTGAAGCAATCCCCACTGAAAGTGCTGATCACAAGACATCTTTGAAAATGCTTAAAGATGTAATATTTCCCAGGTTTGGTGTACCAAGGTATCTCATGACTGATGGGGGATCACACTTCACGCACGGAGCTTTTAGAAAAGCTTTGGCCAAATACGATGTTAATCATAGAATTGCTTCACCATATCATCCTCAAACTAGTGGGCAAGTTGAGCTCACCAATAGAGAGATTAAGTTGATCTTGCAGAAAACAGTAAACAGAAATAGGAAGGATTGGTCAAACAAGTTAGGAGATGCTTTGTGGGCATATAGAACTGCTTACAAAAACCCCATGGGCATGTCTCCCTATAAGATGGTGTATGGCAAGGCTTGCCATTTGCCATTAGAGTTAGAGCACAAAGCTTTCTGGGCTGTTAGAGAGCTTAACGCTGACCCAAAACTAGCTAGTGAGAAGCGTCTCATGAACTTGACTTCTCTAGATGAATGGAGAAGTGAAGCTTACGAGAGCGCTAAAATGTTCAAGGAAAAGGTAAAAAAGTGGCATGATAGGAAGATTCTGAAACGTGAATTTAATGTTGGCGATAAAGTTTTGTTGTTTAGATCCCGTTTCAGGTTTTCTCCAGGTAAACTACTTTCCAGGTGGGAAGGACCATTTCATATTGAAGAAGTTTATCGGTCTGGTGCAATTAAGATTAACAATTTTGAAGGCACCAAACCTCAAGTTGTGAATGGGCAAAGACTTAAACATTACATAGCAGGAGACCCTGTCAATGTTGATGTGAATATAATATACACAACAACTCACGAAGAACATGTTGCAGCCCTGTTTCAGACGCCAGCAGAAGCAGAATAAAAAAAAGGTATGTAGTACGGTAAGGAAACACCGCAAACCATCATAAAAGTTCCGTATTACGAGTTTTTGCAAAATTAGTAAAATTCCGAGTCTAAGTGGAGCCGGAGACAACCTCCAGGGAGTCCAGGCGCCCCCCGGGCGCCCCCCCCTGGGCCGCGCCGGCAGGCCGCCTGGACACCCTGGAGCCCGTCTCCGACCACGCTTTGGTCCGTTACCTTCCTTTCTGTGCATAAATTTTTCCTATATATTTGCCCGGATTGTTTCGGCAACGTATCTTGCGATTTCGCGTGTTTTCTCTTCGATCTGTTTCTGCCAGGGAATCTTTCAGCTGAATTTAGGTGCCATGGCTTCTCCAAGTTCCCCCAAGGACAAGTTCGTCGTCAACGTCATCAACCCTTACCTCGCTGAGGTGAAGAAGCACCCTCAGGTTGTTCAGATGAAGGACGGCGTCCTTCATCAAGAAGATCTGAAGGGACCTATCAAGGAGGGGAGCATCCAGGCCAGGCTGGAAGAAGTGGAGCGAGAAGTCTTCGAGTACAAGAAGATGATCGAGCGTGGTGTTGAAGCTAACTTTGACATCACCAACGAGCTGAAGAACTACTTCCTGAAGGAGATGAAGGAGATGTGGGAAAGAATCACCGCGTCTGAAGAAAGAATTATAGAGCTCCAAGGGCAAATTAATGATCTACATAACCAGAACTGTGAGTATGAACTAAGGTTTCTGCGCATGGGTTTGGGTGCTGAATGCAGGATTCAGGAGACGAGCTTCTCATATGAGACTGGAGAACCCCTTCCATGGAAGCGTTTCGCCAAGGACTACTTGATCAACGCCAACAAGGATGATGAGTGAAATCTCCTGGGGTAATGGCATTCCCTTGGCTTGTTCCAAGCTTGGGGGAGTGCCCGGTATCTTTATCTTTACCTTTTGTCTTTTAGAGTCAAGTAGAGTCGTATCATGTCTAGGGAGGTTATCATATGAGATAGGTGTGTGCATTGAGGTCTATCACTCCTTCGGTGAAGAATTGTATCCGTGAGTGTGGAGTCGTCCATGATGGAATATTAATGAGAAGTTTATTGGTTCCTTTTGCTGCACTCGGTATTCTCTTCACGCAATCGACCTTATATGATGATTCTTATGGGGAGTATTGACCTTATGTCAGGTATGGCTATGAAACTTTATTTAATCTTGGCAAACATAGTTTTGGTCATAACAACAAGCATGATTTTCTTAAATTATCAACATAGCCAAAACTTTATGTTATTATGCTTGAAGTGTTATGCTGACAAGGAAGACAACTTGATGTGTTATGCTTATTTCAATGTCCATGCTTTATATTGCTTTGCATCTTAGTCATCATCAATTGTCTGTTCTTTCAAAACCTTTGCTAGCCTAACTCTGTACTAAGCGGTATTCTGCTTGTGCATCCATACCCTTAAGCCAATACCTTCCATATGAGTCCACCATACCTACCTACTCGTGGTATTCCACTACCACCTCCTATGTGTTATCCTCAAATGTTCAAAATCTTTTATTTTGTGCCTCTGTTTTAGCTCATGAGGAAGTAATAGCTAATTCATAGTCTTTTTGAATTGGACAAGCTTCACCCCGGGATTGCATGTCTAATGTGCAAACCCATAATACGAGAAGGAACTGGCAAGGAGTGCGCCCGGCTTAAAAATAATATAACAAACAAACCCTCCTTCACACTTTGTTCATGAGAAATCAGAAAACTTTGGCAGTGATAAACAAAGGAGAATAAGAGGATGTTATCGTCCTCGTGCGGGAGCCGTTCCTCGAAACTTGTCCAGCTCAAAAAGCAATTCAGTTATCTATTAGCATTCGTTGACAAATCATGCACCCCTAAAAACTTGTTTTCATTCTGTTTGATTTGAGGATAGCACATGAGTTTTCCCTACTACCCTAGAGCAGGGCCTATCTTTTAATTTTAAGTTGAGTCAGTTACTTCTACTTCCTTCTATTTCTCAAAGAGAGCAGACGTTTGATGTTGATAAGGATTCATTCATATAAAGCTGCATTAAGATTTGTCATATCATATCCTTGTTGACATTATCATTCGATAAGTAAGTTGTTTGTCATGCCCAGCTAAGGCAAACATCTTCCTTTGTGTTAACACTTTCACTCCTTGCCTATTAACATGTTATTTTCAAAAAGCTTCAATTGATCTCATCAAATATAAGAGCAAAAGTTAAATCTATTGTTGTTCTTTGACCAAAGGACATGTTTGCCATGATATAATGAGTTTCCTTAGCCCTACTTTCGAATATAAGTGTTATCACTCTTTCATAAGGGCCTTATGAGTTGAAGATTGCTGTTGAGGATATTTGAGTTGGTAAAGAAACTATGATGCTTCTTGTCCGTATCCTATTTATCGACACTTCACTCTCTAAACTTGTGGACAGGTTTACCGAGTTCATATTCGCTTGGGGACAAGCGAGGTCTTAGCTTGGGGGTGTTGATACGTCCAAAATGCATCACTATTTTGTATCATAATTTATCCTTATTCATTGATATATTTCACGTTACGGTGATGTTCTTATGTTGTTTTGGTCTATTTTACACAGTTTGCAAACTCTTCGATGCCGGAACAGCAGACGCAGGATTCAGCAGTAAAAAGTGGACGCTGAGTGGCTGAAGAAGAATACCTCCAAATTACCTGAAAATTGACGGGAGATATTTTTCAGAAGAATCACGAAGACACGCAAAAGGGGAGCCAGAGGGGGGCCACAGGGTGCCCAGGCGGCCTGGGGGCGCGCCCTCCCTGGCCGCGCCGGGGGGGGGCGCCTGGAGCCCCTGGCCCACCTCCGGATGCCCCCTTTTGCCTATATACTCTCCGTTCTCCGAAAACCCTAAAAAGAAGACTTTTTACGGAGTTCCGCCGCCGCTCCGAGGCGGAAACCTACAGAGAAGAAAAGGGCATCTCCGGCGGGCAGATTCCGCCGGGGAGATCGCCTCCCGGAAGGGGAGATCGTCGCCATCGTCATCACCATCGTCACGGGCATCATCGAGATCATCATCAACATCATCCCCAACACCAGCACCATCTCCATCTTCATCCAAATCTCATCTTACAATCGCAACTCGTGTTGTAACTCGTACTACCTATCCTCTCTACTCCATCGGTGTTGATTACTACTTTGTGGTGAATGCTATTGAGTTTTGTTGGAGAAATATTATTATATCCAGATTGTTTATCACATATTTATCCCCACTGATCATGATCTCTTTTATGTCTCGTGAGTAGTTACCTTAGTTCTTGAGGACATGGGGAAAGTCTTGTTGTTAGTAGTCATATGCTGTTGAAGTAATATGTGTTGTTTGATACTTAAGTTGCGTTGTCATTCTACTAGTGGTGTTGTGTGAGTCGAACACCCAACACTTCGCCTTATTAAGGACCTAGGAGAATACATTGTGTATAAAGAATGCTTATGGTGGGTTGCCGGAGTGACAGAAACCTGAACCCCAGTTCGCACGCTTTTGCATAAGGGAATAATGGATTCTCGATCGTATTGCTATGGTTAGGCTTTTGCCTTAAATTCTATCTTGTATTTGTGGATGCTTGCAAGATGTTTAATCATAAGAGTGCATTCATCTTAGTCTAGAGAGTGCATTAGCATAGATCCACCCACTCAACACTTATCAACACATAACATAGTATCGATACGGAATATGGTAAAAGCACATGACTACCTCTCCCGTGTGTCCTCAGGAACGCTTTAGTCTTTATAAGTTCAGTTGCTAGGCCTCTCCTTTGCTAAGAAAGGATTGGGCCACTTGTTACTCTCAGTACCTTTTACATTACTTGCTTCTACTTTCCTGTTGCTTATACCGAGAAAAAAACCCTAAAAGTTATCTTTCAGTGCTTGCAGTAAATTCTTGCTCAGAATCGCTTATCAATACCTTCTGCTCCTCGTTGGGTTCGACACTCTTACTTATCGAAAACGCTGCAATAGATCCCTTACGGTTGTGGGTCATCAGCGTCGCATCGACATGGTTTCGCAGAGGCGGTGATGCTAGTGAGAGGGGGCGAGACGAGTGCGCGACGGACCGAGTGAGAGGTGACGAGACGAGCACGCCTTCTTATAGCGAGCGTCGGCCGCGGCGGCGCGCCAAAACAAGCGCGCGAACCTTTCCCGCGTACTGGCGCGCCAAAACCAGCGCGCGCGCTAGGCCGATTTCCCCCGCGCGCGAACCTTTCTCGTGTGCTGGTGCGCGCGCGATCATTAAATGGGTCGGCGCGTTGGGCGCGCTGCCGACCCAAATCGAAAAGAGGACGGACGCCGGGCGGGCGGCCGACCCAAACGGACAAAAAGCGGACAAAAGCGCCGTCCGTTTGGATCGGCCCGTTGGAGTTGCTCTGATGCATCTACATTTCTCTACTCGACGTTCACGGCTAGGTTAGCATGAAGTTAAAAAAAGTTACTTGGAGCTACAAAGTGTAATACATTTGTTACTTCCTCCGTAAAATAATATAAGAGCGTTTATATTACTACTTTAGTGATTTAAACACTATTATATTAGTTTACAGAGGTAGTAATTCTTAGTCATTCAAAACATAGCTTTTTTTGCGAGAAAACTTTTGATCTATTCATCTTTAATCACAGTACATTCAACAACAGAACTAATAAAAATATATTCAGATTTATAGACCATCCAGCGACGAGTACAAGCACTGAATAGTTAAAGCTTAATCGACCGGGGAGAACCATTGATGGGACTATGAAAACCGTGCATGATTTCATATGTCTGTGAAATCTGAGAACAAAAACTACTCCTACAACTTTTATACCGAATGAACAAATTATTACTGTGTTTCCTTTTTACTCCGCATATTTGTGTTGTCTTAAGAAAATTCGACATAACACAAAACTAATATGCAGAGTAAAAAAACAAAGAAAATAATCACAGTGAGCAATCTTTTAGATATGCATTAAAATATCTATAAAATCGGTTGAAAATTAGTTAATTCTCGGTTGGCCAAGACAGGTAGACACTCAACATAAGCAATGAGACTTGATACGTCCACCAATGTAACAATTAACAAAATAAGTTGATTGCATGACACCCCATTGAAACTATGCAAATATTATTACATGGTGGCAGTTTGACCCGGATAGTTTGTACATAGATTCATGCACCCGTATTAGTTTTAACCAAATGTAATAATCTAACTAGCTTTTCTCCCTCTCTCTCTCTCTCTTGAAGATAACGACAGGATATTGGTGCACGTAGATAATTTATCATGACGCCGTTTTGACTCACGGACATAAGCGACATCTACATTAATCCATAAGCGCATAGTTAAGTTCGAGCTGCTCCAATGACATCTACATCTTGGCTTTCCTATATGGTTGTATCAGAAGATTAATATTATCATCATCGTTACATATGTACATCAGTTAACTGCCACACGAGATGTGGTGGAAGTAGCTAAATAAGCAAAAGGCTAACTTACTGAACCTGAATTTAGATGTCTCGCACATGCAGCTTTGTGCTATTCTTCGGAGAGCCAACCTAGCAATCTGCCAAATCATCTTGGCATGCAGCAGTTACATTTCTTTTTCTTTTTTTCGAGAGAACTTCCAATCTATTCATCTTCAATTATGGCAGTACAACGAACACAAGAAATAAAAATTACATCTAGATTCGTAGACCACCTAGCGACGACTACAAGCACTGAAGCGAGCCAAAGGCGCGCCGCCGTCATCACCCCTCCATCGCCGGAGTCGGGCACACCTTGTTGTAGTAGACAGTCGGGAAGTCGTCGTGCTAAGGCCCCATAGGACCAGCATCCCAGAACAACAATCGTCGCCGATGAAAAATAACGTAGATCGGAAGGATCCAAACCGAAGACACACGTACGTAGACGAACATCAACGAGATCCGAACAAATCCACCAAAGATAGATCTGCCGGAGACACACCTCCACACGCCCACCAACGATGCTAGACGCATCGCCGGAACGGGGGCTAGGCGGGGAGACCTTTATTCCATCTTCAGGAAGCCGCCGCCGTCTCGTCTTCCTGAGCAGGACACAAACCCTAGCAAGATTGAAAAAATCGACTAAAAGCGGAGCCCTCCGGCCGGCCCTTGGCAGGATCCACCGCGCCTTCATGGCCCTAAGGCCACTGGAGACGAGACGGACCTGCGCCGGCGAGAGGCAGGAACCCTAAACTTTCTTTCTTGGAGGAGGAGGAGGCGAGATGTGCGTTTAGCAGTTACATTTCTCTACTCACCGCATCTTAATTAGTATGACGTTAAAGTTACTTATAGTTAAAAAGTACTATGTAGTTAACAACACCACTTAATTGAGTGACACATCATTGAAACCACTATGCAAACATATTGTCTTCAAATGGTTGTTTGACCCCGAGAGTAAGTAGATGCCCATAATTTCAATTAATTGAGAAAACCTCGTTGTGTTTTAGGAAATACGATGGGATATTGGTAAACATAAATATACTAATCTATTATGACATGGTACTTTTTTTTTGGAACGTCGACGCTAGACGCGTTCGGCTTTAAATTAATAAAGCCACGCAGGCAGCATCCACTACACACTTAATAGTCTTACAAACCAACATAAAGCGAACAAACTAAAGTCATCGGGTAGGAGGGCCGGAATGAAGCTAATACATAGCAAGCGCTGGACCCTAGGTACAAAAGTGGAGCAGAGCGAAGATAGATAGATAGATAACAGTGCAGGCCTCAGGCAGTCGTCGTGCCGTGACGCGCCTTCACCATAGTCGCCTTGATCTGCTCCATAATCTCCTTCATGAGATGTTCGTCACACGGTTTCCCCAACGGCGTCCAAACCTGTAGAAAAAGATGACATTTGAAGATGATATCAGCCGGGTGAGCCGGGAACTTATGCTCAATCGTAATTTTGTTCCGGACCGACCAAAGGGACCAAAGAAGCGCCCCAACACATCTCCACACTATTAGCGCATTGGCCCCTCTTTGCGCCATAAGGATTGTTAGGAGGTCATTGCTAGACTGTGGGTTCCAGTTTTGTTTAAACGCATCTCTAACCGCGTTCCACACATATCTAGCCAATGCACACCCAAAGAAAACATGATTGGCGTTTCCCCCCAACCCGCAAGTGATGCACGTTCCATCCGCCGGCCCGTTGCGTTTGGCCACATTATCAGAAGTTGGTAAGCGGTTGAGGAACATTTGCCACATGAAAATCTTAATTTTTAGTGGGATACCGGCCTTCCATAGTCCCTTGGCTATGTCTAGCGTATTGCCCTCGGACAACTTGTCGTAAAGAGATTTAACCGTGAATCTCTTGGAGGAGGTAAGCTTCCAAACAATGGTGTCCGCATCATTGCTGAGCTATCGGTCCTCCCAGTCCTCCAACAGCGCCTCCCACCGCGCGGCCTCCTCCGTCCCTAGATTCCTAATAAAGGAGATCACAGGCGGGTGAACTCTAAGAGCGTCGGCCACCATGATGTTGGTGTCCGTGGCCAGTTGGTATAGGTCCGGATGAGATTGCCAAAGCGGTTCATGTCCCCACCAATGATCAAGCCAAAACCGAATAGACTTGCCATTGTTGGCACAGAACTATGCTCCTACCGAGAAGGCCGGTCGGACAGCTTGGATCCCATTCCAAAAAGTCGAGCCTCTGATTTGTGCCTTGAACAAGTTACCGTCCGGGAAGTATTTGGCCCGTAAAATGTTCGCCCAGAGTCCCGACTCGTTTTGGGCAAGGCGCCACCACCACTTAGTCAGCAAGGCCACATTCATGAGCTTAGAGTTCGTGATGCCTAAGCTACCGATTTTTTGGGGTCTACAAACTGCAGCCCATTTCACCAAGTGGTATTTGCGTTTGGTCCCGGTTCTTTCCCAAAAGAAACGAGAGCGAGGGGTGTCGAATTTGGCATGGACCCCGTCCGCCAAAAGGTACATCCCCATTGTGAAGAGTGGGAGGGAAGATAGACTCGAGTTAGTTAGTATTAGCCTTGCCGCCGAAGACATAAACCTTCCCCGCCAAGGGCTCACCCTGTTGGCCACTTTGTCGTACAAAGGTTCCCACTCCGTAATGGTTAAATTCTTGGACGAAATAGGTAGACCAAGATATTTAATCGGGAATCGCCCTAGCTTACAATTAAGTAGGTTAGCAATCCTAGAGCTTTCCAGATCATCCATCCCTATGGTGATCACTTCGCTTTTCAAGAAATTGATCTTATGCCCCGACAAGATCTCGAACGCTAGCAAGAGAAGCTTGATCGATGCAATGTTGTGTTCGTTGGGCTCAAACAAAAGCATTGTATCATCCGCGTATTGCAGGTGCGTCACCCCACCGGGAATTAAGTGGGGAACCAACCCTCTAATGTGACCAGCTGCTCATGCTCAGTTAATCATGGCCGCCAAGGCATCCGCAACGAAGTTAAAGATCAGAGGAGAGCTTGGGTCTCCCTGCCTGAGCCCACGTCTGTTGCGGAAAAAACTGTCCATTGTGCCATTGATAGTGACAGTCGTGTGCCCTCTACACATGAGATGCATGATACGATGCACGAAGCCCGCCTCAAAACCCTTTTTGAGGAGGACCTCCCGCACAAACTCCCAGTTCACGCGGTCATAGGCTTTCTCGAAATCTAGTTTGAGAAGCACTCCCTGCGTCTTGGTACGTTTTAATTCGTGAACTATTTCAAGCAATGCGATCGGTCCTTCAAGAATGTTCATGTTTTTTAGGAAAGCAGTCTGGCTAGAGCTAATGACACGCTGCGCTATCGGTGCCAAGCGCGAGGCATAAGCCTTCGTGCAGATTTTAAAGGGCACGTTAATCAGGGTAATAGGTCGGAAGAGTTTGATGTTGTCGGCCCCTTTCACCTTCGGGATAAGGCTAATAGCCCCATAGTTGAGGCGAGATAGGTCTACCGTTCCCATGGCAAAACCGTTCAGGATAGCATAGAAAAGGTGCTTAAGGCAGGGCCAGAAGCGTTTGAAGAACTCAACAAGCCACCCGTCCGGACCGGGCGCCGTGTCCGTCTTCATGTCAGCTACGGCCTTGTCAATCTCCTCCGGCAAGAAAGACAAAGCAAGATTGTCATTCTCCTCCGAAGAGACCCTTTCTGCTTGATCCCACAGATCCTCGCTCAAACAACATGGTTTTTCGTCGGTCGTCCCCAAAAGGCCTACGAAAAACTCGTATATGTGGGTCACAATTTGATCCTGTGTCAACAGAAGTCCATTGTCGGATTGAAGGCGCAGGATGGAGCATTTCCGTTTTCTTCCATTAGCATAAGCATGGAAGTAACCGGTGTTTGCGTCTCCTTTCGTCACCCATTTGACTCCGCCCCTACGTCGCCAATATTCCTCCTCAGCACGTAGAATTGCAAGGATTTGATTTTCCAAGGCATACCTATGGGACCACTCAGCCTCCGAAAAGGTGCGGCGGTCAGCCTCGAAATCTAGACGGGAGATTTCCTCCACAATTCTAGCGCGTTCCTTCTTGGACTCACTACCGTGGTTTGCTCCCCGACCCCACAGGAAAGCACGCAGCTTGCCCGCAGCCGCGATCCACAACTCTGCTGGCCCTCGTTGTGGACCCAAATGGGCGCAAATCAGCCCCCATCGATCCACCACCATTTGGGCAAAACCCTCAGCTTCGAACCAGGCCGTTTCAAAGTAAAATCGAGGGCTACGACGAATGAAATCCTCCCCAGAGGAAAAAATTAAAGATACGTGATCCGACCCAATGCGCGTCTCAGCGACGAGGGAACACAAGGGGAAAAGTACCTCCCATTCGGGTGTAAAGAAGACCCTATCCAACACACTCCGCACCGGTTGTGTTTGTTTGTTGGTCCAGGTGTATCTGGCTCCAGTCCGCGCCGCTTCACGGAGAGCCGCTGCCGCAATGGCATTATTGAACAAGGACACCCTAGTCCAGTCAATGTTATCGTTATTCTTGTCCGCCCCCGAGCGAATCAAGTTAAAATCGCCTCCCACAACCACAAGCAAATTGAGAGCTCGTTTGGTCCCTACCAAATTGGTTAATTCCAGCAGAGACATGGTACATTTTGGCTCACATGCAGGACACAAACAACATCTCATTAAACCACAAGTGCATAGTTAAGCTCGAGCTGCTCCAATTAATCTTACATCTTGGCTTGCTCTTTCTAGAAGATTACTCCCTTAATTCCAATGATGAATAAGGCGAGCATGCATTTCTAAATCCAAATTTAACCATCGATGTATTGAAAAATATATAAATTATGTGACTTCAAATTATGCCGTTGATTGTTTTTCGAATACAAGTTCAACAATATATCTTTTGTCATGTATGCCTTTTCAAATACATTTGTCTACTCACTGCATCTTAATTAATTAGCATGACGTTCTTGTAATAGGCTTTCATCCCGCTTTATAAATAAAGTAACCACCTTGTCCATGCAAGTTAGCATTACGATTAAGGTCGCTTAAAGTTAAAAACTATGTAATTGACAACACAACTCAACTGTGTGACACACTAATGAACCACTATGGAAACATACTATTATATATCTTCGAATGGTAGTTTGACCCTGGCCAAGAGTGAGATGCATGCATCTGCCTGTACTAGTAGTTTCAACTTTCAACTAACGAAATGATCTGGGTTTGTTTCAAGGAATACGATAGGATATTGCTGTTGATTTATCAAAATAAGTTGATTGTGTGACCCACCAATGAAACTATATATGCAAACATTATTACATGGTGGTAGTTTGACCCCGGAGCGTTAGTACCTAGATGACATGATATACTGCCACTTTAACCAACTGTAATAATCTACTGCCATTTTTTGAAAGACAACGACATGATATATCTGCATGTCGATAGTTTATCATGACATCGTTTTGACTCTCGTCCAGGACATAAACGACATCTACATTGATCCATAAGTGCATAGTTAAGCTCGAACTGCTCCAATGACATCTACATCCTGGCTTCCCTGTTTCAGAAGATTAATATTATCATCATGGTCACATATAAACATCAGTTAACTGCCAGACGAGATGCGGTAGAAGTAGATAAATAAGCAAAAGGCTAACTTACCGAACCTGAATTTAGATGTAGTCTTAGCACATGCGCTTTTGTGCTACTCGTCGGAGAGCCAACCTAGCAATCTACCAAATCTTCTTGGCTTGCTGCAGATACATTTCTCTACTCACCGCATCTTCGTTAGCATGACGTTAAAGTTACTTAAAGGTAAAAAAAGTACTATGTAATTAACAACGCCACTTAATTGTGTGACACACCAATGAAACCACCATGCAAACATATTGTCTTCAAATGGTTGTTTGACCCCGGGAGTAAGTAGGATGCATGCATCTGCGCATGTACCCTTAGTTTCAACTTCTAGTTTTGCTTGGTAGTTTCAACTCACAACTAACGGAAAAGACCTTAGTTTGTCTTAAGGAGTACAATAGGATATTTGTGCATGTAAATATACTGATTTATCATGACGTCGTACGTTTTGACTCACCTCCAGCATGGTAACGGCATCTGCATTAAACCATAAGTGCATAGTTAAGCTCGAGCTGCTCCAATTAATCTTACACCTTGGCTTCTCCGTTCTAGAAGATTAGAAGTAGTATACTAAGCAGAGTACGTAAGGGTATTAACTAAACCAATGCAAAAGTGGCAGTACTATAACACAGGTCAAGGGGGTAGTGCGAGAGTGTGACGCCCCTGTTTAATTTTCGGTGGTTTTCCAAGGCAAATAATAGAAAATTGTCCAGTTGATGGCGCACTTGTCGAACTAGTCAAGGTAAAATCTGCTATAAATTAATCTCTGGCCTAGAAAAAGATGGTAAAGTCCAAGTGTGCACCCTGGTAAGCACCCACTGTGTAGTGTTTACTAATCGGGCACTTGCATCAGCATGCCACATGCTAACATGGATTAGGTTGATCCTCACGTCGGCATGCTCCCCACCGATCGACTCATTAACAAATGTTTTCTTTGCGTTTGATTAAATAATTAAGTTGTAGTCAAATGCATACGCATGTACTCCCTTCGTCCGAAAATATTTGTCATTAAAATGGATAAAAAAAGATGTATATAGAACTAACATACATCTAGATACATCCCTTTTTATTCATTTTGATGACAAGTATTTCCGGACGGAGGGAGTAGCTGCTTAATTAAGTAGATCGTATGTCCAGCTTAAAAAAAAAGGAGAGCTTGTTTCCAGTAGTACTTGTACTCCATGTAAAGCGAAGGGTTCAAGTCAAAAAGAAAATGTAAAGCGAAGGGTTTCTTCAATTATTACTTGCATTACTTTTGTTGCAAACAAACCATGGAAAATCTTCTGAAACCATGGAAAATAGGGAAAAGAAACTAATTCTATCGTAGTGGGAGACCATTACTCCTCCTAATTAGTGTGCGTTCTTAGTCAACCACTGAAATTAAGGAGGTGGACAAATCCAGCCAAATTGATTAATGGCACGGCCCTATCAGCAGCATACGCACTCATCATCGCAATGCTAGGATGCGACGATCCCTTCGCTGTTGGTGACTAGGAAAGCCGCTGATTTGGTGGTACGTGTTGGACGGACTCGTGCACTGCCGGCCGTCGTCGCACGCGCAGGACTGGAAACGAGCGACGACGGGACCTGGCTGTTTCCCAGCGGGAAATAAGCAGCGCAGGGTACCGAGTCCGTGGTCAAGGAGCTGAATGAACAAGCAGATGCCGAGCTGAGCAAGTCAGAACAGAGCACCTCAGCACTCCACAGAGACACGGAGTCAGACTGAGGAAGCTTTCAAACGGCCGGCATGGAGGTCCTCGTTTTGACCCGGCGGCCGGAGGATCCACCGCGTCGTGCGACGCGTGCGTGCGTGCGTTCCTTCCGAGACCAACGCCACCTTGGAGCTCCTCCGGTGGTGCCCACGTCGCGTCGATCGCCTCCCGGCCGTGTCACGGCGTCTGAGCAGGCCGGTCGGTAAATATCTCGTGCAGGTAAGGCCTTGCGTACTTGAGGTGCTGCTGCAGGAGACCTGTGGCCCGGCCGCTATCGGGTCGGGCCGGCTCGTGTATGTCGACGGAGGCATGTGCTCCTGTTTCTCTAAAGAAAAAAGAAAAATGTGGTTCATGCTTCTGTGCTCAGTGAAACCAGACGGTCGATTGGATGAAAGCGATCGGTTTATCAGATTCAGATGACACCTGTGGGATCCAGGAGTGATGGCGCAACAGGTTGGGCCTAGCTCCCAGCCGTTTCCCACGGTGGCGACCACCTGCGTGCCTGATGCTCTCAGCTTCCTCCTGATTAAACATGTGTTTCATAAGGGATGTGCACGTGTGTGTATACATATGCGTTTGAAAGATCATGTCTATATCGAAAACACAAGATATTTGTAACCTAGAGGAAGCGCCATGCAAGAAATGATCATTGATCAACAAGCGGACCCGTCGGGTGGCCATGACGAGAGGCTAGTTGCATGCGCAAGCTGGAGATCGACGGTGCTCAATTTGTCCGCACGCATTTTAGCACCAGTAATCTAGCATGTCTGTAAACATGCGCCAACGAATATCCGTTATTTGTATTTCACATGTATGAGCAGGGACTTGCGACATTTCCAAAGCGGACCCGCAAATCTCCTACAACCATTCGGACCGTGTAAGCCATCCAATGTGATTATGTATCGATCCACAGAGCGGTCCGGACGCGATTTCTCTCGCAAACCGGAGACAAAACGTGGAGGAGGTATGCGGGAGTTTGAACCGATCTCATGCACGCTTCTCACCGCCTTGGCCCACCAAAACCCTGTCACATGCCCCTCCCGCGCTTTTCTTTCTATGCAGGCATCGCTTACCGCGCCGCATTCATGCCGACCCGAAGCACGCGGAGGCCGACATTGATGTCGTGGCGTGACCGGGGAGGGATGGAGGTCGACGCTGACTCGTGCGACCACTCAGCAACCGCCGCTTGAATGCGGACGCGGGTTCCCGAGGAACCAACTTCGGCAAATATGTTGCATTGAAGCGGACCGCCCCTTTGCCTGGACCTTGAAGCGGCTATTCAAACCATGCGCCGGAGATGCACAGAGATGCACCACCCCCTCCCCAAGCACCGGCCCCCTTCCCTTCACTGTCTCCGTGCCCGAGCCTCTGCCCCCCTCTTCGGCCCAATCTCTGGTGATGCCGAAGTCGTGGTGCTCCGCAGCGACGGGCGGAGTAGGCGGAAGCTCCTCCGTCGGTTCTTGGCACCGCCGCAAACGCTCTCCGGACCCGTCAGCGTCCACGGCGGTCGGCTCCTCCACCAAGGAGGAGATTGTCATCTCCTCCGGTGACAAGGAGGACAAGGTGCTGTTGCACAACCACAGGAGCAACCGCAGTAGCCGCCCCGACTCCTCAAAGCCGCTCTAACGGGCGAAGATTTCGTCCGTTAGATCGAGATAATGACGAAGCGGTCGCTCCGTTACATGGGACCGTCACCTCCATCACCAGTGCCTGTACGAGCCGTCGTTCACACCGCGGCACTGCGTCAAGCCCGAGATGGCATTGACGCCCCTGCAGGTGCAGGAGGAGCTGGCCTCGCCCTGGCACAACCGTGGCGTCCAGATCAGACGTCGCGAGAAGGAGGAGTCGGCCTCACCCCCGCACCACCGCGTTGTCCAGATCAGACGCCGCATAAAAGAGAAGCATGCGTCCTCGCCAAGCAGCCGGTACGGTATCATCGACTTGCTGCCACGGCCTCGCTGTCAAGGAGGAGTTGTCGTCCGCGATCAAGAAGGTGGGGGGCCGCCTCCTCCACTACATCAGCAGTCCCTCTCGCACTCCGAAGATAGGATGCACTGGAGCAAGATAGGATGTCTCCTCTCCTCTCCGAAGAAAGTTTCGGTTTTCTTCACACACCTGAATAATTAATTCACCTAGGGTAGAGAGATACTCCTACCTGGGTCAGAGCAGCGGACGGGAGAGCGGCCACAGCGGTGGTCTTCTCTCGAGTTATAGGTCTAGGTGGTGCACCTGCGCGCGTGCGTGCGGATGAGAGCGTACATGCAGATGTCCTGCGCGGGTGTTGTCTATAGAAGAATTAGAGTTTGACTATTTACGTATCCATATTAATTACTCCATCCGTTCACTTTTGTAAGTCATGTAAGACAACTCAAAATGAGATGTTTTGTACATTGTCTGAAATGTCTTTAAGGTCTTATAAAAATGAACAGAGGGAGTAACATAAATTGATTAGATTAATACTATTGATATGTGTGGGGATGTGGATCAGATGGTAGATCACTATACGCCGAAGGTATACAGGTCGGAGGATCGATACCTCCCATCTCCAATTTCTTTTATCTAGTTTTTCTCTTCTTTTTTTCCTATGGAGATAACGAATCATCTATATCTATATTTTTTTTTGAGATGTTGTTTGTTTTTGAGATAGCTAACCACTTATTTCAACCGGTCTCTATACCTATACCTAGTAGTAAAAGGGCATCAGCTTCTTACCATCATAATTTCATCTATCGTCGTACATTACCTGCATTTTCATCGGTCACATTTTTTTTTGAAACGTTTCATAAGTCACATGGTTGTTAGTCATCTGTATGGGCCGATTTGGGCCTGATCCTATTTTCTTCTAAAAAACAAAGATGGTAGCGTGAGGGTTCGAACTCACGCCCGCCCAAGGCCTGCGTCGGCAGGGCAGCTGCCTCCTGAGCTACTTATGTGGGAGCATTGTCTCAAAAAAAAAAAAACTTATGTGGGAGCATCGTCTCAAAAAAAAAAAAAACTTATGTGGGAGCAACTTGTTGGCGAGCGCTCATTCGAGAGCCTCCCAACGATCACTTGGAGGTGGGCTGAGAGCGCACCACTTGGTGCACTCTCAGCCGCCATCACATTTCGCGCTCTGGGTGCTTCCTTCGGATATTGTTTGTTTTTCGCACGTGTTTTCTTTTTTTAAATGTTTTTCTGTTTTTGTTTTTGGTTTTGGTTTTTCACCGGTCTTCGTTAGCTTTTGGGATTTTTTTTGCGCGAAAAACACATTCTTTTTTCTTTCGCGAGAGGCATGGTCTTGCTTCTGTGAGAGGCATGATTGTGCTTTCGCGAGAGGCACGCCCGTGCCTCTCGGAAACGAAAAAATAATACTCGTTTTCTGTTTTTTCTCTTCCGCGAGAGGCACGGTCGTGCATTCGCCGTGCATCTCGAAAAAAAAACGCGTTGTATGTTTTTTTCTTCCGCTAGGTGCGGTAGATAACAAATCATAATGCGGTGCAACAAATTGAAAATCCTTTTTAGTCTCCCTGGAAGTAAATAATTAGTGTTTTATTTTTTTGTCCTTTTGGAATATCTTCAGCATGTGAGGCCTGGCGACATTCAATAAGAGAAGCATACTCAGTGATATATTATTTCTTATCTCAGTGCCAGCGAGTCAGCGACTTCTTATTCCATGATCAATGTGTATTCTATTTGTATCTGACCTGCCTCTTCATCGTACTGATCTCGGAGTTTTAGTAGGCGAACAACGTTAGAATGTAGGTGTGAGTACCGCCGATAGAGTGAGATTTATCTTATCTTGCATGGTGAGCGATGGATGGTGGGGTTATCGATGATCATAATGGTTGTAGAGTTTTGATGGATCGTAACTCAACGATACATAATACAAAAAATCAAAAAAAATCATTAATCGTTTTTATAAAAATAGTCAGTTTTTCTTTTGTATTTTCCTCGGATTATTGTCCACGTGGATGCACTGTGTTGGTAGTATTTCAGTTTAAATTTCAGGTATTGTTCATACAAAGTATTTTTTTTTCGGGTGGATATGGGTATATTCCAGTTTATTCAGTGGGTATGGAAACACCGGTCACATGAATCACGGTTGCATACGAAGTTACTATTTTGAAAACAATGTTTCAGTTTATTCAGGTTAGCTGTTCGGGTTTGTTAGGTTTACTGTTCTCTTAAAATCAGATTTCACTCAAAGTGTTAGAGAAAAATAAAATTATAGGGCAACAATCCATAAGAATTAATTTTAAAAAATGAGCAATGTCCTTTTGAACAATAAAAAAGGACGGCACCGAAGATGTGATATTTTCCTTGGATTTTTGGCTTCATGGTAAAATTGAAGTGGAAGGACTATCACTTTATTATCACTAAGACCAAGGCCAATAGGTAAAATTAATTATTACATATAAGGATTGATCAGATTAAATTAAGTTGCTATTATTAGGCCCATATTTTAACACTAAGAGCAATGCCAATATGTAAAATTAATTAGCATATAATATGAATACAGATCAGATAGACTAAATTGCTTTTTATTCTACTTTTTTTACCTCTATGTTTTTAAGTAACCCATTAGATCTGCGTGTTTTTTATTTTAGGTAATTATCTATAAATAAGTCTAATATAGCATGACATAATTGTATTAGAGGAAATCTGTAAATAGTTACTGAGAATGAATAATAATAATAATATCGGATTACTTGTACGTGTAAGAGGGCAATAAATTTACATGAAGATCTCCTTTTGGAAACGTAAAAACATATGATGATATACAATACGTAAAGAAGAATCCATTTTTTAATGGATACTGTTCATAAATATTACTTTTCATAGAAAAAAAGTGATACTATTTATAAATAATACTTTTCATAAAAATCCTTTTGGAAATGAGAAACCCTATAATGTTTTTGCATGTAAAAATAGTATTTTTTTTTCTTCTTCTGAAACACTATTTGCAACTGGGGGGTAAAAAAGTCAAAAAAAGAGAAAAAAGGGAAAGCTTCCCGCTTTAGTATATGTACTTCATTACTCCCTCCGTTCCCAAATATAAGTCTTTTTAGAGATTTCAACAAGTGACTACATACGGAGCAAAATGGGTGAATGTACACTCTAAAATATGTTTATATACATCTATATGTTGTAGCCATTTTGAATGTCTAAAAAGACTTATATTTAGGAACGGAGGGAGTATTATTCATAGCTTTCCGCTTTAGTATATGTATACTTATTGGGAACCACTAGGGATCAGACTACTGATCCCTAGCATTCCATCAGACCAGTAATATGGAAACTGGTACGGCCGTTGGATTTGCATGGTGATGGTGGCCTGGTGCGCACTTTCCGTGGACAGTTTCCAAACTTGAAACCAAATGAAACGGATTTTGCAAAAATCTACGAGTCATCAAAACAAGCAATCAACGCATGCTCCTAGTGTTGGGGAACGTAGTATTTTAAAATTTTCCTACGATCACGCAAGATCTATCTACCAGATGCATAGCAACGAGAGGGAAGAGTGTGTCTACGTACCCTCGTAGACCGGAAGCGGAAGCGTCAAGTGACGCGGTTGATGTAGTCGAACTTCTTCGCGATTCAACCGATCAAGCACCGAACGTACGGCACCTCCGCGTTCAGCACACGTTCAGCTTGATGACGTCCCACGAGCTCTTGATCCAGTTGAGCTTCACGGGAGAGTTTCGTCAGCACGACGGCGTGGTGACGGATATGATGTATTCACCGGCGCAGGGCTTCGCCTAAGCACCGCGACGGTATGACCGAGGTGTGTTTCTGTGGAGGGGGGCACCGCACACGGCTGGAACAATTCAACTTGTGTGTCTTTGGGTGCCCCCCTGCCCCCGTATATAAAGGAGCAAGGGAGGAGGGCCGGCCAGCCTCCTATGGTGCGGCTAGGAAAGCAATCCTACTAGGAATAGGATTGCAATCCTATTCCTAGTAGGAATCACCAAAAGAAGGAAGAGAGGGAAAGGAAAAGAAGGAGAGGTGGCGCCCCCCAATCCTAGTCCAACTAGGAACCCTAGGTGGGGCGCCGGCCAGCCCTTATGGGCTGCCTCTCTCTTTTCCATAAGGCCCACTATGGACCATCCCCCCTCGTAGGGGGTTCCGGTAACCCCCTCCGGCAATCCAGTTAAATCCGAAACTTTTCCGGAACACTTCCGGTGTCCGAATATAGTCGTCCAATATATCAATCTTTATGTCTCGGACATTCCGAGACTCCTCGTCATGTCCGTGATCTCATCCGGGACTCCGAACTACCTTCGGTACATCAAAACTCATAATACCGATCGTCATCAAACGTTAAGCGTGCGGACCCTACGGGTTCGAGAACTATGTAGACATGACCGAGACTCATCTCCGGTCAATAACCAATAGCGGAACCTGGATGCTCATATTGGCTCCTACATATTCTACGAAGATCTTTATCGGTCAAACCGCATAACAACATACGTTGTTCCTTTTGTCATCGGTATGTTACTTGCCCAAGATTCGATCGTCGGTATCTCTATACCTAGTTCAATCTCGTTACCGGCAAGTCTCTTTACTCGTTCCGTAACACATCATCTCGTGACTAACTCATTAGTCTTTTGCTTGCAAGGCTTATTATGATGTGTGTTACCGAGAGGGCCCAGAGATACCTCTCCGACACTTCGGAGTGACAAATCCTAATCTTGATCTATGCCAACACCACGAATACTTTCGGAGACACCTGTAGAGCATCTTTATGATCACCCAGTTATGTTGTGACGTTTGATAGCACACAAGGTGTTCCTACGGTATTCGGGAGTTGCATAATCTCATAGTCATAGGAACATGTATAAGTCATGAAGAAAGCAATAGCAGTAAAACTAAACGATCAAAGTGCTATGCTAACGGATGGGTCTTGTCCATCACATCATTCTCCTAATGATGTGATCCCGTTGATCAAATGACAACTCATGTCTATGGCTAGGAAACATAACCATCTTTGATCAATGAGCTAGTCTAGTAGAGGCATACTAGGGACATACTGTTTTGTCTATGTATCCACACATGTACTAAGTTTCCGGTTAATACAATTCTAGCATGAATAATAAACATTTATCATGATATAAGGAAATAAATAATAACTTTATTATTGCCTCTAGGGCATATTTCCTTCAGTCTCCCACTTGCACTAGAGTCAATAATCTAGCTCACATCGCCATGTGATTTAATACCAATAGTTCACATCGTTATGTGAATAACACCCATAGTTCACATCGCCATGTGACCAACACCCAAAGGGTTTACTAGAGTCAATAATCTAGTTCACATCGCTATGTGATTAATACCCAAGAGTAATAAGGTGTGATCATGTTTTGCTTGTGAGAGAAGTTTAGTCAACGGGTCTGTCACATTCAGATCCGTATGTATTTCGCAAATTTCTATGTCTACAATGCTCTGCAAGGAGCTACTCTAGCTAATTGCTCCCACTTTCAATACGCATCCAGATTGATACTTCGAGTCATCTGGATTTAGTGTCAAAGCTTGCATCGGCGTAACCCTTTACGACGAACTCTTTATCACCTCCATAATCGAGAAACATTTCCTTAGTCATCCAATTACTAAGGATAATTTTGACCGCTGTATAGTGATCTACTCCTGGATCACTATTGTACCTCCCTGTCAAACTCATGGCAAGGTACACAACATGTTTGGTACACAGCATGGCATACTTTATAGAACCTATGGCTGAGGCATAGGGAATGACTTTCATTCTCTCTATATTTTTCTACCGTGGTCTGGCTTTGAGTCTTACTCAACTTCACACCTTACAAGTCAGGAAAGAACTCTTTCTTTGACTGATCCATTTTGAACTACTTCAAAATCTTATCAAGGTATGTACTCATCGAAAATCTTATCAAGCATCTTGATCTATCTCTATAGATCTTGAAGCCCAATATGTAAGCAGCTTCACCAAGGTCTTTCTTTGAAAAACTCCTTTCAAACACTCCTTTATGCTTTCCAGAAAATTCTACATCATTTCTGATCGACAATATGTCATTCACATATACTTATCAGAAAGGTTGTAGTGCTCCCACTCACTTTCTTGTAAATACAGGCTTCACCGCAAGTCTGTATAAATCTATATGCTTTGATCAACTTATCAAAGCGTATATTCCAATTCCGAGATGCTTGCACCAGTCCATAGAAGGATCGCTGGAGCTTGCATATTTTGTTAGCACCTTTAGGATTGACAAAACCTTCTGGTTGCATCATATACAATTCTTCTTTAATAAATCCATTAAAGAACGCAGTTTCGTTATCCATTTGCCAGATTTCATAAAATGTGGCAATTGCTAACATGATTCGGACAGACTTAAATATCGCTACGGGTGAGAAAATCTCATCGTAGTCAACACCTTGAACTTGTCGAAAACCTTCCGCAACAAGTCGAGCTTTGTAGACAGTAACATTATCATCGGCGTCAGTCTTCCTCTTAAAGATCCATTTATTTTCAATGGCTTGCCGACCATCGGGCAAATCAACCAAAGTCCATACTTTGTTCTCATACATGGATCCCATCTCAGATTTCATGGCCTCAAGCCATTTTGCGGAATCTGGGCTCATCATCGCTTCCTCATAGTTCGTAGGTTCATCATGGTCTAGTAACATGATTTCCAGAACTGTGTTGCCGTACCACTCTGGTGCGGAACGTACTCTGGTTGATCTACGACGTTCAGCAGAAACTTGATCCGAAGTTTCATGATCATCATCATTAACTTCCTCACTGATCGGTGTAGGAATCACTGGAACAATTTTCTGTGATGTACTACTTTCCAATTCGGGAGAAGGTACTATTACCTCATCAAGTTCTACTTTCCTCCCACTCACTTCTTTCGAGAGAAACTCCTTCTCTAGAAAGGATCCACTCTTAGCAACAAAGACCTTGCCTTCGGATCTGTGATAGAAGGTGTACCCAACAGTTTCTTTTGGGTATCCTATGAAGATTTACTTCTCCGATTTGGGTTCGAGCTTATCATGTTGAAACTTTTTCAAATAAGCATCGCAGTCCCAAACTTAAAGAAATGACAGCTTAGGTTTCTCATCAAACCACAGTTCATACGGTGTCATCTCCACGGATTTAGATGGTGCCCTATTTAACGTGAATGTAGCTGTCTCTAATGCATAACCCCAAAAGTGATAGTGGTAGATCGGTAAGAGACATCATCGATCGCACCATATCTAATAAAGTACGGTTATGACGTTCGGACACACCATTACACTATGGTGTTCCAGGTGGCGTGAGTAGTGAAACTATTTCACATTGTTTTTACTGAAGGCCAAACTCGCTAACTCAAATATTTTACCTCTACGATCATATCGTAGAAACTCTTATTTTCTTGTTACAATGATTCTCCACTTCACTCTGAAATTCTTTGAACTTTTCAAATGTTTCAGACTTGTGCTTCATTAAGTAGATATACCCATATCTGCTCAAATCATCAGTGAAGGTCAGAAAATAACGATACCCGCCGCGTGCTTCAACACTCATTGGTCCACATACATCAGTATGTATGATTTCCAACAAATCTGTTGCTCGCTCCACAGTTCCGAAGAACGGAGTTTTAGTCATCTTGCCCATGAGGCATGGTTCGCAAGCACCAAGTGATTCATAATCAAGTGATTCCAAAAGTCCATCACTATGGAGTTTCTTCATGCGCTTTACACCAATATGACCTAAACTGCAGTGCCACAAATAAGTTGCACTATCATTATTAACCTTGCATCTTTTGGCTTTAATATTATGAATATGTGTATCACACGATCGAGATCCAACAAACCATTTTCATTGGGTGTATGACCATAGAAGGTTTTATTCATGTAAACAGAACAACAATTATTCTCTAACTTACATGAATAACCGTATTGTAATAAACATGATCAAATCATATTCATGTTCAACACAAACACCAAATAACACTTATTTAGGTTCAACACTAATCCCGAAAGTATAGGGAGTGTGCGATGATGATCATATCAATCTTGGAACTACTTCCAATACACATCGTCACTTCATTCTTTAACTAGTTTCTGTTTATTATGCAACTCCCATTTCGAGTTACTACTCTTTAGTAACTAAACCAGTATCAAATACCGAGGGGTTGCTATGAACACTAGTAAAATACACATCAATAATCTGTATATCAAATATACCTTTTGTTCACTTTGCCATCCTTCTTATCCGCCAAGTATCTAGGGCAGTTCCACTTCAAGTGACCATTTCCTTTGCAGTAGAAGCACTTGTTTTAGGCTTGAGTTTAGCTTTGGGTTTCTTCACGGGAGTGACAACTTGCTTGTCATTCTTCTTGAAGTTCCCCTTCTATCCCTTTGCCCTTTACTTGAAACAAGTGGCCTTGTTAACCATCAACACTTGATGCTCTTTCTTGATTTCTACCTTCGCCGATTTCAGCATCGCGAAGAGCTCGGGAATTACTTTCGTCATCCCTTGCATATTATAGTTCATCACGAAGTTCTACTAACTTGGTGATAGTGACTAGAGAACTTTGTCAATTACTATCTTATCTGGAAGATTAACTCCCACTTGATTCAAGTAATTGTAGTACCCAGACAATCTGAGCACATGCTCACTGGTTGAGCTATTCTCCTCCATCTTGTAGGCAAAGTACTGTCAGAGGTCCTATACCTCTCGACACGGGTATGAGTATGAAATACTAATTTCAACTCTTGGAACATCTTATATGCTCCGTGACATTCAAAACGTTTTTGAAGTCCCGGTTCTAAGCCGTAAAGCATGGTGCACTAAACTATCAAGTAGTCATCATACCGAGCTTTTGTCAAAACGTTCATAACGTCTACATCTGCTCCTGCAATAGGTCTGTCACCTAGCGGTGCATCAAGGACATAATTCTTCTGTGCAGCAATGAGGATAATCCTCAGATCACGGAACAATTCCGCATCATTGCTACTAACATCTTTCAATTTAGTTTTCTCTAGGAACATATAAAATAAACGGGGAGCAACATCGCGAGCTATTGATCTACTACATAGATATGCTAATACTACCAAGACTAAGTTCATGATAAATTAAAGTTCAATTTAATCATATTACTTAAGAACTCCCACTTAGATAGACATCCCTCTAGTCATCTAAATGATCACGTGATCCAAATCAACTAAACCATGTCCGATCATCACGTGAGATGGAGTAGTTTCAATGGTGAACATCTTATGTTGATCATATCTACTATATGATTCACGCCCGACCTTTCGGTCTCCAGTGTTCCGAGGCCATATCTGCATATGCTAGGCTCGTCAAGTTTAACCCGAGTATTCTGCGTGTGCAAAACTGGCTTACACCCGTTGTATTTGAACGTAGAGCTTATCACACCCGATCATCACGTGGTGTCTCGGCACGACGAACTTTCGCAACGGTGCATACTCAGGGAGAACACTTATACCTTGAAATTTAGTAAGGGATCATCTTATAATGCTACCGTCGTTCTAAGCAAAATAAGAAGCATAATAAGATAAACATCACATGCAATCAAAATATGTGACATGATATGGCCATCATCATCTTGTGCTTTTGATCTCCATCTCCAAAGCACCGTCATGATCACCTTCGTCACCGGCGCGACACCTTGATCTCCATCGTAGCATCGTTGTCGCCTCGCCAACTATTGCTTCTACGACTATCGCTACCGCTTAGTGATAAAGTAAAGCAATTACATGGCGATTGCATTTCATACAATAAAGCGACAACCATATGGCTCCTGCCAGTTGCCGATAACATTACAAAACATGATCATCTCATACAAAACCGTATAACTCATCATGTCTTGACCATATCACATCACAACATGCCCTGCAAAAACAAGTTAGACGTCCTCTACTTTGTTGTTGCAAGTTTTACGTGGCTGCTACGGGCTTAGCAAGAACCGTTCTTACCTACGCATATAAAACCACAACGATGTTTCATCAAGTATGTGCTATTTTAACCTTCACAAGGACCGGGCGTAGCCACACTTGATTCAGCTAAAGTGAGAGAGACAGACACCCGCCAGTCACCTTTAAGCAACGAGTGCTCGTAACGGTGAAACCAGTCTCGCGTAAGCGTACGCGTAATGTCGGTCCGGGCCGCTTCATCTCACAATACCGCCGAAGCAAAGTATGACATGCTGGTAAGCAGTATGGCTAGTATCGCCCACAACTCATTGTGTTCTACTCGTGCATATCATCTACGCATAGACCTGGCTCTGATGCCACTGTTGGGGAACGTAGTATTTTAAAATTTTCCTACGATCACGCAAGATCTATCTACCAGATGCATAGCAACGAGAGGGAAGAGTGTGTCTACGTACCCTCGTAGACCGGAAGCGGAAGCGTCAAGTGACGCGGTTGAGGTAGTCGAACTTCTTCGCGATTCAACCGATCAAGCACCGAACGTACGGCACCTCCGCGTTCAGCACACGTTCAGCTTGATGACGTCCCACGAGCTCTTGATCCAGTTGAGCTTCACGGGAGAGTTTCGTCAGCACGACGGCGTGGTGACGGATATGATGTATTCACCGGCGCAGGGCTTCGCCTAAGCACCGCGACGGTATGACCGAGGTGTGTTTCTGTGGAGGGGGGCAACGCACACGGCTGGAACAATTCAACTTGTGTGTCTTTGGGTGCCCCCCTGCCCCCGTATATAAAGGAGCAAGGGGGGAGGCCGGCCGGCCCTTGTTTGGTGCGGCTAGGGATGCAATCCTACTAGGAATAGGATTGCAATCCTATTCCTAGTAGGAACCACCAAAGAAGGAAGAGAGGGAAAGGAAAAGAGGAAGAGGTGGCGCCCCCCAAATCCTAGTCCAACTAGGAACCCTAGGTGGGGCGCCGGCCAGCCCTATGGGCTGCCTCTCTCTTTTCCATAAGGCCCACTATGGACCATCCCCCTTCGTAGGGGGTTCCGGTAACCCCCTCCGGCAATCCCGTTAAATCCGAAACTTTTCCGGAACACTTCCGGTGTCCGAATATAGTCGTCCAATATATCAATCTTTATGTCTCGGACATTCCGAGACTCCTCGTCATGTCCGTGATCTCATCCGGGACTCCGAACTACCTTCGGTACATCAAAACTCATAAACTCATAATACCGATCGTCATCAAACGTTAAGCGTGCGGACCCTACGGGTTCGAGAACTATGTAGACATGACCGAGACTCTTCTCCGGTCAATAACCAATAGCGGAACCTGGATGTTCATATTGGCTCCTACATATTCTACGAAGATCTTTATCGGTCAAACCGCATAACAACATACGTTGTTCCTTTTGTCATCGGTATGTTACTTGCCCGAGATTCGATCGTCGGTATCTCTATACCTAGTTCAATCTCGTTACCGGCAAGTCTCTTTACTTGTTCCGTAACACATCATCTCGTGACTAACTCATTAGTCTTTTGCTTGCAAGGCTTATTGTGATGTGTGTTACCGAGAGGGCCCAGAGATACCTCTCCGACACTCGGAGTGACAAATCCTAATCTTGATCTATGCCAACACCACGAATACTTTTGGAGACACCTGTAGAGCATCTTTATGATCACCCAGTTACGTTGTGACGTTTGATAGCACACAAGGTGTTCCTACGGTATTCGGGAGTTGCATAATCTCATAGTCATAGGAACATGTATAAGTCATGAAGAAAGCAATAGCAGTAAAACTAAACGATCAAAGTGCTATGCTAACGGATGGGTCTTGTCCATCACATCATTCTCCTAATGATGTGATCCCGTTGATCAAATGACAACTCATGTCTATGGCTAGGAAACATAACCATCTTTGATCAATGAGCTAGTCTAGTAGAGGCATACTAGGGACATACTGTTTTGTCTATGTATCCACACATGTACTAAGTTTCCGGTTAATACAATTCTAGCATGAATAATAAACATTTATCATGATATAAGGAAATAAATAATAACTTTATTATTGCCTCTAGGGCATATTTCCTTCACCTAGGGGGGAGGTTGGTAGGAGTTAACCATCGCGCGCCCCCGACCTCCACACAAAGGTTGACACTTTACAAATACCTCATGCTCTAACTTCGTCACATAGCGGTTCACCATACATGCATGCTACGGGAATCACTAACCTTAACACAAGCATTTCTCAATTTCATAATAAATCCATTAGCATGACTCTAATATCACTATCCTCATATCTCAAAACAATTATCAAGCATCCAACTTCTCGTCGTATTCAATGTACTTAGTGTGAAAGTTTTTACTACATTGATATTGGGATGCCTATCATGTGAAGACTAGTTTTATAGCCTAAACACATTACCATGCTGTTTTAATAGATTCTCAAAAGGATATATGTGAAGCATGAGAGATCAACAATTTCTACAAAATATAATCACCACCGTGCTCTAAAAAATGTAAGTCAAGCACTAGAGCAAAAACTATTCAACTCAAAAGATATAAGTGAAGCACATAGAGTGTTCTATCAATTCCTAGGCCATATTTAACTCTCTCAAATAGGTGTGTACAGCAAGGATAATTTTTGCAAACTAACAAGCAAAGACTCAAATTATACAAGACGCTCCAAGTAAAACACATATCATGTGGTGAATAAAAATATAGCTCCGAGTATAGTTACCGATGGATGAAGACGAAAGAGGGGATGCCTTCCGGGGCATCCCAAAGCTTAGGCTTTTGGTTGTCCTTGAATTTTACATTGGGGTGCCATGGGCATCCCCAAGCTTAGGCTCTTGCCACTCTTTGTTCCATAGTCCATCAAAGCAATACTCAAAACTTGAAAACTTCACAACACAAAACTTAGACAAAAAATCTCGTGAGCTCCGTTAGTATAAGAAAACAAACCACTACTCAAAGGTACTGCCATGAACTCATTCTTTGTTTATATTGGTGTTAAACCTACTGTATTCCAACTTCTCTATGATTCATACTTCCCAATACTACTCATAGATGCATTGAAATAAGCAAACAACACACGAAAAATAGAATCTGTCAAAAACAGAACAGTCTGTAGTAATCTACAGGTTTCGCATACTTCTGTAACTCCAAAAAATTCAAAATATATTGGTAAACGTGAGGAATTTGTCTATTAATCATCTGAAAAAAGAATCAACTAAATATCATGCTCCAGTAAAATCTGGTGATCATTCTAGCGAGCGCTAACGATTCTGTTTTTTCACAGCAAGATTACATAAACTTCACACAAGTCTTCCCAAAGGTTCTACTTGGCACAAACACTAAACAAAACACAAAAGCACATCTAAACAGAAGCTAGATGCAATATTTATTCCCAAACAGAAGCAAAAACAAAAAAATATAAAATTGGGTTGCCTCCCAACAAGCTCTTTCTTTATAGCCATTAAGATAGGCTTGAGAATTCAATGATGCTCACATGAAAGATAAGAATTGAAGCACAAAGAGAGCATCATATAGCATGTGTAAATCACATCTAAGTCTAACATACTTCCTATGCATAGGCATTTTATAGGAGAACAAATTAGCAAGACAATCAAGATCTAGCATATGCAAGGAAGAAGATTGAAACAATAGCAATCTCAACATGACGAGAGGTAAATTAGTAAAGTGAAAATTTCTACCATATTTTCCTCTCTCATAATAATTGCATGTAGGATCATAAGCAAATTCAAAAATATAGCTGTCACAAAATGTATTCTCAACACGATCCACATGCATACGAAGTTGACACTCTTCCAAAATAGTGGGATCAACATTAACTAGAGTCATGACCTCTCCAAACCCACTTTTTCATAAATTTCATAAGATCGAACATTCTCCAAATATGTGGGATCTTAAGTTGACACTCTTCCAAACCCACTTTTAATATTATTACAAACATTATTATCAATCTCATATTCATCATGGGGCTTAAATAAATTTCCAAGATCATAAGAAGAATCACCCCAGTCATGATCATAGCAACAAGTAGTGGACATAGCAAAATAAGCATCCCCAAGCTTAGGGTTTTGCATATCATTAGCACAATTGACATCAATAGAATTTATAGTAACATCATTGCAATCATGCTTTTTACTCAAGGAGCTATCGTGGATCACTTCATAATTTTCTTTCAATACTTCATCACAATTTTTAGACTCATAAATTTCAAGCAAAACCTCATAAAGATAATCTAGTGCACGCAGCTCACTAGCAATAGGTTCAACATAATTGGATCTCTCAAAGAGATTAGCAAGTGGATGAGGATCCATACTTTAGCAAGCGAAGATGCAAGCTAATTTAGGGCACATAGCAACACAAGCAAACAGAAAGGCGAACGGAAAAAGGAGGGCGAAAAAACGATAAGGGTGAAGTGGGGGAGAGGAAAACGAGAGAAAAAAAATGTAATGCGAAGAATAAGGATTTGTGATAGGTACTTGGTATATGACTTTTGCGTAAACCTCCCCGGCAACGGCGCCAGAAATTCTTCTTGCTACTTCTCGAGCTTGCATTGTATTCCCTCGAAGAGGAAAGGGAGATGCAACACAGTAGCGTAAGTATTTCCCTCAGTTTTTGAGAACCAAGGTATCAATCCAGTAGGATACCACGCGCGAGTCCCTCGCACCTGCACAAACAAATAAGAACTTTGCAGCCAACGCGATAAGGGGTTGTCAATCCCTTTTACGCGATAAGGGGAAATACTTACGCTACTGTGCTGCATCTCCCTTTCCTCTTCGAGGGAATACAACGCAAGCTCAAGATGTAGCAAGAAGAATTTCTGGCGTCGTTGCCGGGGAGGCTTACACAAAAGTCATATACCAAGTACCTATCACAAACCCTTATCCTTCGCATTACATTTATTTGCCTCTCGTTTTCCTCTCCCCCACTTCACCCTTGCCGTTTTATTCGCTCTTCTTCCGTCGTGTGTTTACCATTCGCTTGCCTCTTGTTTGCTTGTGTGCTATGTGCCCTCAATTAGCTTGCATCTTCGCTTGCTAAAGTATGGATCCTCATCCACTTGCTAATCTCTTTAAGAGATCCAATTATGTTGAACCTATTGCTAGTGAGCTGCATGCACTAGATTATCTTTATGGGGTTTTGCTTGAAATTTATGAATCTGAAAATTGTGAGGAATTGTTAAAAGAAAAAGTGATTCATGATAGCTTGTTAAATAAAAAGCATGATTGCAATGATGTTATTGTAAATTCTATTAATGTCAATTTTGTTAATGACATGCAAAACCCTAAGCTTGGGGATGCTAGTATTGTTATGTCCACCACTTGTTGCTATGATCATGATTGGGGTGATGATTATTCCGATCTTGAAAATTTATTTAAACCCCATCATGAATATGAGATTGATAATAATGTTTGCCATAATATTGAAAATGGATTTGAAAGAGTGTCAACTTTTGATCCCACTACTTTAGATATAGATCAATCTTATGAATTTTTTGATAAAAGTAGGCTTGGAGAAGCAATGACTTTGTTCTATGTTAATCCCACTATTTTGAATGAGTGTCAACTTCGCATGCATGTGGATCATGTTGAGAATATGTTATTTGATAGCTATATTGTTGAATTTTCTTATGATCCTACATGCAATTATTATGAGAGAGGAAAATATGGTCGTAGAAATCTTCATGTTACTAAATTACCTCTCTTCATGTTGAGATTGATCTTGTTTCTTTCTTCTTCCTTGCATACATTAGATCTTGCTTGCTATGATGATTTGTTTGCATATAAAATGCCTATGCATAGGAAGTATGTTAGACTTAGATGTGATTTTCACATGCTATATGATGCTCCCTTTGTGCTTCAAGTCTTATCTTTCATGTGAGCATCATTGAATTCTCGTGCCTAGCTAGGGGCATAAAACAATAGCGCTTGTTGGGAGGAAACCCAATTTTATGTTTTTTGCTTTTGTTGCTGTTAGGGAATAAATATTGCATCTAGCCTCTTATTAGATGTGTTTTCATGTTTTGTTTAGTATTTGATCTTGTTGTGAAAAACAGAATCGTTAGCGCTCGCTAAAGTAGACTTCAGATTTTACTGGAGCGTGCTTTTTAGCTGATTCTTTTTGCTGCTGATTGGTAGACAAATTGCGCAAATTTGGCAATTTACTTTGAATTTTCTGGAGTTCCAGAAGTAGGCGAACCCTGCAGATTACTACAGACTGTTTTGTCTTTGACAGATTCTGTTTTTCGTGTGTTGTTTGCTTATTCCGATGCATCTATGAGTAATATTAGAGGATATGAACCATAGAGAACTTGGAGTACAGTAGGTTTAACACCAATATAAACAATGAATGAATTCCTTGCTGTACCGTTGAGTGGTGGTTTGCTTTCTCTTACTAACGGAGCTCACGAGAATTTTGTCTAATTTTTGTGTTGTGAAGTTTTCAAGTTTTGAGTATTGCTTTGATGGACTATGGAACAAGGAGTAGCAAAGGCCTAAGCTTGGGGATGCCCATGTCACCCCAAGTAAATTCAAGATAATCAAAAGCCTAAGCTTGGGGATGCCCCGGGAAGGCATCCACTCTTTCGTCTTCACCCGTTGGTAACTATACTTGGAGCTATATTTTTATTCGCAACATGCTATGTGTTTTGCTTGGAGCGTCTTGTATAATTTGAGTCTTTGCTTGTTAGTTTGACACAATCATCCTTGATGTACACACCTATTTGAGAGAGTTAAATATGCCCTAGAAATGGTTAGAACACTCTATATGCTTCACTTATATCTTTTGCTCTAGTGCTTCACTTATATCTTTTAGAGCACAGTGGTGGTAATATTTTGTAGAAATTTTTGAACTCTCATGCTTCACTTAGATCTATTTGAGAGCCTATTAAAACAGCATGGTAAAGTGTTTAGGCTAAAGAAACTAGTCTTCACATGATAGACATCTAATGTCAATGTATACAAAAATTCACACCAAGTGCATTGAGTAAGAGATGTTGGATGCTTGATAATGGTTTTGAGGCGTGAGGATAGTGATATTAGAGTCATGCTAGTGGAGTAATTATGAAATTGAGAAATTTTTGTGTTAAGGTTAGTGATTCCCGTAGCATGCACGTATGGTGAACCGTTGTGTGACTAAGTTAAAGCATGAGGTATTTGTAGAGTGTCAACCTTTGTGTGGAGGTCGGGGGCACGCGATGGTTAACTCCTACCAACCTCCCCCCTAGGGGCATGCATTGATTGCTTTGTTTTGATGACTCGTAGATTTTTGCAATAAGTATATGAGTTCTTATGACTAATGTTGAGTCCATGAATTATACGCACTCTCACCCTTCCACCATTGCTAGCCTCTCTTGTACCGCGCAACTTTCGCCGCTGCCATAAACCCACTATATATCCTTCTTCAAAACAGCCACCATATTGTTCCTCAAAACAGCCACCATACCTACCTATCATGGCATTTCCATAGCCATTCCGAGATATATTGCCATGCAACTTTCCACCGTTCCGTTTATATGACACACATCATATTGTCATATTGCCATTGCATGATCATGTAGTTGATATCGTATTTGTGGCAAGGCCACCATGCATAATTTTTATACATGTCACTCTTGTTTCATTGCACATACCGGTACACCGCCAGAGGCATTCATATAGAGTCATACTTTGTTGTTGTGGTATTGAGTTGTAATCTTGTGTTGTAATGAAAGTGTGATGATCATCATTTATAGAGCATTGTCCCATGGGAGGAAAGGCTGAATCTATAAAGCCCCTCCACAAAAAAAGGCCAAAGAAAAAAAGAAAGGCCCAAAAAAAAGGAAAGAAAAAGAAAAGAAAAAGGGACAATTGCTACTATGTTTTTCCACACTTGTGCTTCAAAGTAGCACCATGTTCTTCATTGTAGAGAGTCTCATGCTTAGCCACTTTCATATACTAGTGGGAATTCTCGTTATAAAACTTGGCTTGTATATTCTAACGATGGGCTTCCTCAAATGCCCTAGGTCTTCGTGAGCAAGCAAGTTGGATGCACACCCACTAGTTTCTTTTGTTGAGCTTTCATTCATATTTAGCTCCAGTGCATCCGTTGCATGGCAATCCCTACTCACTCACATTGATATCTATTGATGGGCATCTCCATAGCCCGTTGATACGCCTAGTCGATGTGAGACTATCTCCCTCCTTTTGTCTTCTCCACAACCACCTCTATTCCACCCATAGTGCTATATCCATGGCTCGCGCTCATGTATTGCGTGAAAGTTGAAAGGTTTGAAAAGATAGAGCATGAAAACAAATGCTTGGCTGAAATACGGGTTGTGCATGATATGAATATTTTGTGTGATAGCAAGGGAGCATAGCCAACACTATATGATTTTGTAGGGGTAACTTTCTTTAGCCATAGTATGTTGAGAAGACGTGATTGCTTTGTTAGTATTGTTATTTCTTATGTCAATATAGACTTTTATCTTGAATCCTTCATATCTGAACATTCATGCCACAATTAAGAGAATTACATTGAAACTATATTGGTTAGCATTCCACATCAATAAATCTTTCTATATCATTTACCTACTCGAGGACGAGCAGGAATTAAGCTTGGGGATGCTTGATACATCTCCAACGTATCTATAATTTTTGATTGTTCCATGCTATTATTTATGAAGTCTTAGATGTTTAATGGGCTTTATCATTCACTTTTATATCATTTTTGGGACTAACCTACTAACCCAAAGGCCCAGTCCAGATTGTTGTTTTTTTGCCTATTTCAGGATTTTGCAGAAAAGGAATATCAAACGGAGTCCAAACGGAATGAAACCTTCGCAGGAGATATTTTTGGAGAAAATCACGCAAGATAAACTTCGGGGCCAAGCCAGAAGACAGGGGGCCCACCCTCGAGGGTGGGGGGGCGCGCCCCCCTTCCCAAGGCGCGCCCCCCTGCCTCGAGGGCAGGCCCGGTGACCCCTGGTGCCCCTCTTCCTCCTATATATGCCTACGTACCCCAGAAACTCCAGAGGAAGAGAAAAAAAAACTAATTCCACCGTCGTAGCTGCTGTTCCCATGGAGATCCCATCTTGGAGCCTATTCCGGGAGGGGGATCCATCACGGAGGCCTTCATCATCATCATCATCGCCCTCACCATGAGTTGTGAGTAGTTTACCTCAGACCTTCGGGTCCATAGCTAGTATCTAGATGGCTTCTTCTCTCTCTCCGGATCTTAATACAAAGTTCTCCTCGGTCTTCGAGGAGATCTATTCGATGTAATCTCTTTTTGCGGTCTGTTTGTCGAGATCCGGTGAATTGTGAGATTATGATCGAGGTTATCTATGAAAGATATTTGGTTCTTCTCTGAACTTTTTATGTGTGCTCATAATATCCTTCCAAGTCTCTTTGAATTATTGGTTTGGTTTGTCCTACTAGATCTATAGTTCCTGCAATGGGAGAAGTGCTTGGCTTTGGGTTCAAACTTGCGGTGTCCTTTCCCAGTGACAGTAGGGGCAGCAAGGCACATATTGTATTGTTGCCATCGAGGATAAAAAGATGGGGTTTTCATCATGTTGCTTGAGTTTATCCCTCTACATTATGTCATCTTGCTTAAGGCGTTACTTGATGACCCACAACCGTAAGGGATCTATTGCAGCGTTTTCGATAAGTAAGAGTGTCGAACCCAACGAGGAGCAGAAGGTATTGATAAGCGATTCTGAGCAAGAAATTACTGCAAGCACTGAAAGATAACTTTTAGGGGTTTTCTCGGTATAAGCAACAGGAAAGTAAAAGCAAGCAATGTAAAAGGCACTGAGAGTAACAAGTGGCCCAATCCTTTCTGAGCAAAGGAGAGGCCTAGCAACTGAACTTATAAAGGCTAAAGCGTTCCTGAGGACACACGGGAGAGGTAGTCATGTGCTTTCGTCATATCCCGTATCGGTACTATGTTATGTGTTGATAAGTGTTGAGTGGGTGGATCTATGCTAGTACACTCTCTAGACTAAGATGACTGCACTCTTATGATTAAACACCTTGCAAGCATCCGCAAATACAAGTTAGAATTTAAGGCAAAAGCCTAACCATAGCAATACGATCGGTGATCCATTGTTCCCTTGTGCAAAAGCGTGCGAACTGGGGTTCAGGTTTCTGTCACTCCGGCAACCCACCGTAAGCATTCTTTGTACACAATGTATTCCCCTGGGTCCTTAATAAGGCGAAGTGTTGAGTGTTCGACTCACACAACACCACTAGTAGAATGACAACACAACTTAAGTATCAAACAACACATATTACTTCAACAGCATATGACTACTAACAACAAGACTTTTCCCATGTCCTCAAGAACTAAGGTAACTACTCACAAGACATAAAAGAGATCATGATCAGTGGAGATAAATGGATGATAAACAATCTGGACATAATAATATTTCTCCAACAAAACTCAATAGCATTCACCACAAAGCAGTAATCAACACCGATGGAGTAGAGAGGATAGATAGTACGGGTTACAACACAAGTTGCAGTTGTGAGATGAGATTTGGATGAAGATGGAGATGGTGCTGATGTTGGGGATGATGTTGATGATGATCTCGATGATGCCCGTGACGATGGTGATGACGATGGCGATGATCTCCCCTTCCGGGAGGTGATCTCCCCGGCGGAATCTGCCCGCCGGAGATGGCTTTTTCTTCTCTGTAGGTTTCCGCCACGGAGCGGCGGCGGAACTCCGTAAAAACTCTCGTTTTTAGGGTTTTCGGATAACGGAGAGTATATAGGCAAAAGGGGGCAGCCGGAGGTGGGCCAGGGGCTCCAGGCGCCCCCCCCCCCCCCGGCGCGGCCAGGGGGGCGCGCCCCCAGGGCGCCTGGACGCCCTGTGGCCCCCCTCTGGTTGCCCTTTCGCGTGTCTTCGTGATTCATCTGAAAAATACTCTCCGTCGGTTTTCAGGTAATTTGGAGGTATTCTTCTTCAGCAACTCAGCGTCCACTTTTTACCGCTGAATCCTGCGTCTGCTGCTTCGGCACCGGAAAGTTGCCAACTGTGTAAAATAGGCCAAAACAACATAAGAACATCATCGTAATGTGAAATATATCAATGAATAAGGATAAATTATGATACAAAATAGTGATGCATTTTGGACGTATCAACACCCCCAAGCTTAGACCTCGCTTGTCCCCAAGCGAATACTGAGCTCGGTAAACCTGTCCACAAGTTTAGAGAGTGAAGTGTCGATAAATAGAATACGGACAAGAAGCATCACAGTTTCTTCACCAACTCAAATATCCTCAATAGCAATCTTCAACTCATAAGGCCCTTATAAAAGAGTGGTAACACTTATATTCGGAAGTAGGGCTAAGGAAACTCATCAAATCATGGCAAACATGTCCTTTGGTCAAAGAACAACTAATAGCTTTTACTTTTGCTCTTTCTTTATGTTTTGATGAGATTAACTGAAGCTTTTGAAAGAACATGTTATTAGGCAAGAAGTGAAAGTGTTAACACAAAGGAAGATGTCTGCCTTGGCTGGGCTTGACAGACAACTTACTTATCAAACGATAATGTCAACAAGGATATGATATGACAAATCTTAATGCAAATTTATATGAATGAATCCTTATCAACATCAAATGTCTACTCTCTTTAAGAAATAGAAGGAAGTAGGAATAACTGACTCAATCTAAAATTAAAAGATAGGCCCTGCTCTAGGGTAGTAGGGAAAACTCATGTGCTATCCTTAAATCAAACAGAATGAAAACAAGTTTTGAGAGGTGCATGATTTGTCAACGAATGCTAATAGATAACTCAATTACTTCTCGAGCTGGACAAGTTTCGAGGAACGGCTCCCGCACGAGGACGATCACATCCTCTTAATAATCCTTTGTTTATCACTGCCAAAGTTTTCTGATTTCTCATGAACAAAGCGTGAAGGAGGGTTTGTTTGTTGTATATTTTTTTAATGAGCCGGGCGCACTCTATGCCAGTTCCTTCTCGTATTAGGGGTTTGCACATTAGACATGCAATCCCGGGGTGAAGCTTGTCCAACTCAAAAAGACCATGAATTAACTATTACTTCCTCATGAGCTAAAGCAGAGGCACAAAATAAAAGATTTTGAACATTTAAGGATAACACATAAATTCTGTACTTTAGGAGGTGGTAGTGGAATACCACGAATAGGAAGGTATGGTGGACTCATATGGAAGGTATTGGCTCAAGGGTATGGATGCACAAGCAGAATTCCGCTTGGTACAGAGTTAGGCTAGCAAAGGTTTTGAGAGAATAGACAATTGATGATGACTAAGATGCAAAACAATATAAAGCATAAACATTGAAATAAGCATAACACATCAAGTTGTCTTCCTTGTCAGCATAACACTTCAAGCATAATAACATAAAGGTTTTGGCTATGTCGATACTTTAAGAAAATCATGCTTGTTGTTATGACCAAAGCTATGTTTGCCAAGATTAAATAAAGTTTTCACAGCCATACCTGATATAAGGCAATACTCCCCATAAGAATCATCATGTAAGATCGATTGCGTGAAGAGAATACCGAGTGCAGCAAAGGAACCAATAGACTTCTCATTAATATTCCATCATAGACGACTCCACACTCACGGATACAATCTCTCCACCGAAGGAGTGATAGGCCTCAATGCACACACCTATTTCATATAATAACCTCCCTAGACATGATACGACTCTACTTGACTCTAAAAGACAAAAGGTAAAGATAAAGATACCGGGCACTCCCCCAAGCTTGGAACAAGCCAAGGGAATGCCGTTACCCAAGGAGATTTCACTCCTCATCCTTGTTGGCGTTGATCACGTAGTCCTCGGCGAAACGCTTCCATGGAAGGGGTTCTCCAGTCTCATATGAGAAGTTTGTCTCCTGAATCCTGCATGCAGCACCCATACCCATGCGCATAAACCTCAGTTCATACTCATAGTTCTGGCGATGTAGATCATAAATTTGCCCTTGGAGCTCTTTAATTCTTTCTTCAGATGCGGTGATGCTTTCCCACATCTCCTTCAGGAAGTAGGTCTTCAGCTCGTTGATGATGTCAAAGTTAGCTTCAACACCACGCTCGATCATCTTCTTGTACTTGAAGACTTCTTGCTCCACTTCTTCCAGCCTGGCCTGGATGCTCCCCTCCTTGATAGGTCCCTTCAGATCTTCTTGATGAAGGACACCATCCTCCATCCAAACAACCTGAGGGTGTTTCTTCACCTCAGCGAGGTAAGGGTTGATGACGTTGACGACGAACTTGTCCTTGGGGGAACTTGGAGAAGCCATGGCACCTAGATTCAGCTGAAAGATTCCTGGCAAAAACAGATCGAAAAGAAAACACACGAGATCGCGAGATACGTTCCCGGAACAATCCGGGCAAATATATAGCAAAAATTTATGTACAGAAAGGAAGGTAACAGGCTAAAGCGGGGTCGGAGACGGACTCCCGGGTGTCCAGGCGCCCTGGCGGCGCGGCCAGGAGGTAGGGCGCGCCAGGAGGGCGCCTGGACCCCCTGGAGCTCGTCTCCGGCTCCACTTAGGCTCAGAATTTTACTAATTTTGCAAAAACTCATAATACGGAACTTTTATGGCAGTTCGCGATGTTTCCTTACCGTAATACATACCTTTTCTTTATTCCGCTTCTGCTGGCGTCTAAAACATGGCTGCAACATGTTCTTCGTGAGTTGTTGTGTATATCATATTCACATCAACATTGACAGGATCTCCTGCTATGTAATGCTTAAGTCTTTGCCCATTCACAACTTGAGGTTTGGTGCCTTCAAAATTGTTAATCTTAATTGCACCAGACCGATAGACTTCTTCAATATGAAATGGCCCTTCCCACCTGGAAAGTAGTTTGCCTGGAGAAAACCTGAAACGGGATCTAAACAACAAAACTTTATCACCAACATTAAATTCACGTTTCAGAATCCTCCTATCATGCCACTTCTTTACCTTTTCCTTGAACATTTTAGCGCTCTCGTAAGCTTCACTTCTCCATTCATCTAGAGAAGTCAAGTTCATGAGACGCTTCTCCCTAGCTAATTTTGGGTCAGCATTAAGCTCTTTAACAGCCCAGAAAGGTTTGTGCTCTAACTCTAACGGTAAATGGCAAGCCTTGCCATACACCATCTTATAGGGGGACATGCCCATGGGGTTTTTGTAAGCAGTTCTATACGCCCACAAAGCATCTCCTAACTTATTTGACCAGTCCTTTCTATTTATTCTTACTGTCTTCTGCAAGATCAACTTAATCTCTCTATTGGTGAGTTCAACTTGCCCACTAGTTTGAGGATGATATGGTGAAGCAATTCTATGATTGACATCGTATTTGGCTAAAGCTTTTCTAAAAGCTCCGTGCGTTAAGTGTGATCCTCCATCAGTCATGAGATACCTAGGTACACCAAACCTAGGAAAAATTACATCTTTAAGCATTTTCAAAGATGTCTTGTGATCAGCACTTTCAGTGGGGATTGCTTGAACCCACTTGGTCACATAATCAACAGCTACTAAAATGTGAGTGTACTTGTGCGAAGAAGGAAAAGGGCCCATAAAATCAAAACCCCAACAATCAAAAGGTTCAATCACTAGTGAGTAATTCATAGGCATCTCATTCCTTCTACTAATGTTACCAACTCTCTGACATTTATCACAGGCTAAAACATAATTCCTAGCATCCTTAAAGAGAGTAGGCCAATAAAAACCTGATTGAAGAACCTTATGTGCAGTCCTCTCACCGGCATGATGTCCTCCATAGGGACTATCATGACACTGTTTGAGAATGTCCTTCTGCTCATGTTCCGGTATGCATCTTCTCACGATCTCGTCGGGACCTTCTTTGAAAAGATGTGGGTCATCCCAAAAGTAGTGCCTCAAATCATGAAAGAACTTCTTCCTTTGCTGAAATGTTAAACCTGGAGGCAAATACTTTGCAACAATAAAATTAGCATAATCTGCATACCAAGGATCGGAAAGAGATTGTACTTTTACAACGGCAAGTTGCTCGTCTGGAAAACTGTCGTTGACTGGAATGGGATCATGCGGTATATCTTCCATCCTTGAAAGATTGTCTGCCACCGGATTGTCTTCTCCTTTCCTATCAACAATCTGCAAATCAAATTATTGAAGAAGGAGTACCCATCTGATAAGCCTTGGCTTGGCATCCTTCTTTGTCATAAGGTACTTAATGGCAGCATGATCAGTATGAATAATAACTTTGGAATCAACAATATACTGCCTAAACTTATCACAAGCAAATACTACAGCTAAGAATTCCTTCTCAGTAGTAGCATAATTCCTTTGAGCACTATCAAGGGTTTTACTAGCATAATGTATAACATTCAATTTCTTGTCAACTCTTTGTCCTAAAACAGCTCCAACAGCAAAATCACTTGCATCACACATAATCTCAAAAGGTAAATTCCAGTCAGGTGGTTGTACTATAGGAGCAGTTATTAAGGCTTTCTTAAGAACTTCAAAAGCTTCCTTACAATCCTCATCAAATACAAAAGGAACGTCCTTCTGGAGAAGATTATTGAGGGGCCTCGAAGTCTTAGAAAATTCTTTAATAAATCTTCTATAGAAACCAGCATGACCAAGAAAACTGCGAATACCTTTGATGTCCCTTGGATAGGGCATCCTTTCAATTGCTTCGATCTTGGCCTTGTCCACCTCAATTCCCCTTTCGGAAATCTTGTGACCAAGAACAATTCCTTCGTTAACCATGAAGTGGCACTTCTCCCAGTTGAGTACCAAATTTGTCTCCTCACATCTCTGCAAAACTTTATTAAGGTTGTGGAGACAATGGTCAAAGGAAGTTCCATAGACGGAGAAATCGTCCATGAAGACTTCCATAATATCCCCACAGAAACCATGAAAGATAGCAGACATACACCTTTGAAAAGTAGCAGGGGCATTACATAAACCAAAAGGCATACGCCTGTAAGCATAAGTACCAAAGGGACAAGTAAAAGTGGTCTTCTCTTGATCAGCAGTGTTAACATGAATTTGAGAGAAGCCAAAATAACCATCGAGATAACAAAAGTGGGTATTTTTGGATAACCTTTCAAGCATTTGGTCGATGAATGGCAACGGGTAGTGATCCTTCCTGGTTGCCTTGTTCAGCTTCCTGTAATCAATACACATTCTATATCCAATAATAATTCTCTGAGGTATTAGTTCATTTTTATCATTAGGAACCACAGTTGTACCTCCTTTCTTAGGAACACAATGTACCGGGCTTACCCACTTACTATCAGCTATAGGGTAGATAATACCTGCGGCTAGAAGCTTGAGAATCTCAGTTCTTACAACATCCATCATCTTCGGGTTCAACCGTCGTTGATGATCAACAACTGGTTTAGCATCAGGCTCAAGGTTGATAGTATGTTGACAGATAGATGGACTAATCCCCTTAAGGTCATCAAGGGTATAGCCAATTGCGCCTCGGTGTTTACGAAGTACTTCCAATAGTCGCTCTTCTTCATATCCTGAAAGGTTAGAATTGATAATAACAGGATATACTTTCTTTTCATCTAAATAAGCATACTTGAGCGTATCGGGAAGAGGTTTAAGATCGAACACCGGGTCTTCTTTCGGTTTTGATAAAATTCCCAAAGGTTCAACCGGAAGGTTGTGCTTCAGGATAGCAGGCTGCCTCAAGAATATTTCATCTAGTTCATTTCTTTCCTGCATATGCAAATCATTCTCGTGGTCCTCCATATATTGCTGCAAAGGATCATTAGGGGGAATAGCAATAGAAGCAATACTTTCAATAAGTTTATCATCACTATGTAAATCGGTACCACGAGGCTGCTTAGAGAACTTAGAAAAATTAAATTCATATGGCTCACCATTGAATTCAACAGAAACTTTACCTTTCTTGCAATCTATTATAGCTCCACAAGTTCTAAGAAAAGGTCTACCAAAAATAATTGGACAAAAATTGTCCCTCTCTGAACCAAGCACTAGAAAGTCGGTAGGGTATTTTACCTTTCCACATAGGACTTCAACGTCCCTCACAATTCCGATAGGAGAGATAGTTGTTCTGTTTGCAAGATGAATGGTAACATCAACTTCTTCAAGTTCACAAGGGGAAATCTCACCGATGATCTCTTCATAAAGTGAATAGGGGATAGCACTTGCACTCGATCCCAAATCGCATAGCCCATAATAATTGTGATCTCCTATTTTAACAGATACCACTGGAGTACCTGAAATCGGGCCTTTATTCTTGGCTGTGACAAGGTTAGTGGAAACAGCACAAAAATTTATATTGGAATCCAAAACATCATTAGTAACAAGGTCTTTAATCAATGCAACTTGAGGATCGACCCTGATCTGGTCCTCAGGCTCATCAATTCTTCTCTCACTTTTATTTATTATGCCTGCCACAAGAGAGTGCTCCCTTATCCTTGCGGGAAAAGGAGTCTTTTCATATATAACTGCACGCAAAATAGGGTCAGCAACATGAATATCAACAGGTAGCTCTTTAAAAGGTTCATGACGCTGGTCTCTCTTCTTTTTAAAAGAATCAACGTGAGAGGCAAAATTCTTACAGAAATCAATCACTAGATGGGAATCAAGACCAATCTTAGAGCAAAAAGTATTGAAGTAATCAGTTTTCACATAGCTCTCAATATAATCATGTTCATAATTTATAGCGGGTTCAATACCTTTATCAATTTCCCAATCTTCGGTATTCCTCTGGATCCTTTCAATGAGATCCCACCTTTCTTCAACACTCTTCGTCTGAAATACCCCACTAGAGGAGGCATCCAGCATCTCCTTATCCTGACGAGGAAGCCTGGCATAAAAATTTGTAAGTATAATTTCCTTGGGGAGCTCATGAATAGGACATTTGAGCATTAGGGACTTCAATCTCCCCCAAGCTTGAGCAATGCTTTCTCCGTCACGAGACCTAAAGTTATAGATATAATTCCTGTCTCGATGAATTTCATGAAGAGGATAAAACTTAGTATAAAAGAGAGACATAAGCTCTTGCCAATCAAGCAAGTGCGAGTTATCGAGAAGCTTATACCAATCTGAAGCTTTATCTATAAGTGATACGGCAAACAATTTCCTCATGACAAACTCCCTTGATACACCTGCAAGCTTAAATAATGAACATAGTTGTGACAGATATAGCAAGTGTTCACCGGGATGTCTGTCTCCTGCATAACGATTAGTCAAAACATAATCGATAATACCAGCTGGTATTTTATAGGGTACAATTTCAGTAGGGGGAGGAGCAACCACCACAGGTGTGGGGCGTCTTCCCACAAGCAACGATCCAATAGCAAGGTTGTCCATAAGGACAAAGAGCAGCAACAGCAAAAAATAAATAAAACAGAAATATAAAAACTTCCTTACCATTTTCACTTTACCAATAGCACTACGCTCCCCGGCAACGGCGCCAGAAAACGGTACTCGATGACCCACAACCGTAAGGGATCTATTGCAGCGTTTTCGATAAGTAAGAGTGTCGAACCCAACGAGGAGCAGAAGGTATTGATAAGCGAATCTGAGCAAGGAATTACTGCAAGCACTGAATGATAACTTTTTAGGGGTTTTCTCGATATAAGCAACAGGAAAGTAAAAGCAAGCAATGTAAAAGGCACTGAGAGTAACAAGTGGCCCAATCCTTTCTGAGCAAAGGAGAGGCCTAGCAACTGAACTTATAAAGGCTAAAGCGTTCCTGAGGACACACGGGAGAGGTAGTCATGTGCTTTCGTCATATCCCGTATCGGTACTATGTTATGTGTTGATAAGTGTTGAGTGGGTGGATCTATGCTAGTACACTCTCTAGACTAAGATGAGTGCACTCTTATGATTAAACACCTTGCAAGCATCCGCAAATACAAGATAGAATTTAAGGCAAAAGCCTAACCATAGCAATACGATCGGTGATCCATTGTTCCCTTGTGCAAAAGCGTGCGAACTGGGGTTCAGGTTTCTGTCACTCCGGCAACCCACCGTAAGCATTCTTTGTACACAATGTATTCCCCTAGGTCCTTAATAAGGCGAAGTGTTGAGTGTTCGACTCACACAACACCACTAGTAGAATGACAACACAACTTAAGTATCAAACAACACATATTACTTCAACAGCATATGACTACTAACAACAAGACTTTTCCCATGTCCTCAAGAACTAAGGTAACTACTCACAAGACATAAAAGAGATCATGATCAGTGGAGATAAATGGATGATAAACAATCTGGACATAATAATATTTTTCCAACAAAACTCAATAGCATTCACCACAAAGCAGTAATCAACACCGATGGAGTAGAGAGGATAGATAGTACGGGTTACAACACAAGTTGCAGTTGTGAGATGAGATTTGGATGAAGATGGAGATGGTGCTGATGTTGGGGATGATGTTGATGATGATCTCGATGATGCCCGTGACGATGGTGATGACGATGGCGATGATCTCCCCTTCCGGGAGGTGATCTCCCCGGCGGAATCTGCCCGCCGGAGATGGCTTTTTCTTCTCTGTAGGTTTCCGACACGGAGCGGCGGCGGAACTCCGTAAAAACTCTCGTTTTTAGGGTTTTCGGATAACGGGGAGTATATAGGCAAAAGGGGGCAGCCGGAGGTGGGCCAGGGGCTCCAGGCGCCCCCCCGGCGCGGCCAGGGGGGCGCGCCCCCAGGGCGCCTGGACGCCCTGTGGCCCCCCTCTGGTTGCCCTTTCGCGTGTCTTCATGATTCGTCTGAAAAATACTCTCCGTCGATTTTCAGGTAATTTGGAGGTATTCTTCTTCAGCAACTCAGCGTCCACTTTTTACCGCTGAATCCTGCGTCTGCTGCTTCGGCACCGGAAAGTTGCAAACTGTGTAAAATAAGCCAAAACAACATAAGAACATCATCGTAATGTGAAATATATCAATGAATAAGGATAAATTATGATACAAAATAGTGATGCATTTTGGACGTATCATTACTCTGTTCGTATGAACTCAATACACTAGATGCATGCTGGATAGCGGTCGATGTGTGGAGTAATAGTAGTAGATGCAGGCAGGAGTCGGTCTACTTGTCTCGGACGTGATGCCTATATACAATGATCATACCTAGATAGTCTCATAATTATTCGCTTTTCTATCAATTGCTCGACAGTAATTTGTTTACCCGCCGTAGAATATCGCTATCATGAGAGAAGCCACTAGAGAAAACTATGGCCACCGGGTCTATTCTCAACATATAAATCTACATCTACTTTACTTTTACGTTTTATTAAACCAAAAATACCAAAAATATAAACTATCCTCTCTATCAAATCTCACTATCGTAAGTGACCGTAAAGGGATTGACAACCCCTTATCGCGTTGGCTGCAAAGTTCTTATTTGTTTGTGCAGGTGCGAGGGACTGGCGCGTGGTATCCTACTGGATTGATACCTTGGTTCTTAAAAACTGAGGGAAATACTTACGCTACTGTGCTGCATCTCCCTTTCCTCTTCGAGGGAATACAACGCAAGCTCAAGAGGTAGCATGTGTTGGGGAACGTAGTATTTTAAAATTTTCCTACGATCACGCAAGATCTATCTACCAGATGCATAGCAACGAGAGGGAAGAGTGTGTCTACGTACCCTCGTAGACCGGAAGCGGAAGCGTCAAGTGACGCGGTTGATGTAGTCGAACTTCTTCGCGATCCAACCGATCAAGCACCGAACGTACGGCACCTCCGCGTTCTGCACACGTTCAGCTTGATGACGTCCCACGAGCTCTTGATCCAGTTGAGCTTCACGGGAGAGTTTCGTCAGCACGACGGCGTGGTGATGGATATGATGTATCTACCGGCGCAGGGCTTCGCCTAAGCACTGCGAAGGTATGACCGAGGTGTGTTTCTGTGGAGGGGGGCACCGCACACGGCTAGAACAATTCAACTTGTGTGTCTTTGGGTGCCCCCCTGCCCCCGCATATAAAGGAGCAAGGGGGGAGGCCGGCCGGCCCTCCTATGGTGCGGCTAGGGCTGCAATCCTACTAGGAATAGGATTGGAATCCTATTCCTAGTAGGAATCTACCAAAGAAGGAAAAGGGGGGAAGGAAAGAGAGGGAGAGGGAGAGGGAAAGAGGGGCCGCGCCCCCTCCCCTAGTCCTATTCGGACTCCTCTTAGGGAGGGGGCGCGCCACCTCCTGGCTGCTGCCCTCTCTCTCCCCTATGGCCCACCAGGGCCCATCATTCCCCCGGGGGTTCCGGTACCCCCCCCCCCCCCCCCCCCCCCCCCCGGCACTCCGGTAAATTCCGAAACTTTCCAGAACACTTCCGGTGTCCGAATATAGTCGTCCAATATATCAATCTTTACGTCTCGGACATTCCGAGACTCCTCGTCATGTCCGTGATCTCATCTGGGACTTCAAACTACCTTCGGTACATCAAAACTCATAAACTCATAATACCGATCGTCATCAAACGTTAAGCGTGCGGACCCTACGGGTTCGAGAACTATGTAGACATGACCGAGACTCATCTCCGGTCAATAACCAATAGCGGAACCTGGATGCTCATATTGGCTCCTACATATTCTACGAAGATCTTTATCGGTCAAACCGCATAACAACATACGTTGTTCCTTTTGTCATCGGTATGTTACTTGCCCGAGATTCGATCGTCGGTATCTCTATACTTAGTTCAATCTCGTTACCGGCAAGTCTCTTTACTCGTTCCGTAATACATCATCTCGTGACTAACTCATTAATCATTTGCTTGCAAGGCCTATTATGATGTGCATTACCGAGAGGGCCCAGAGATACCTCTCCGACACTCGGAGTGACAAATCCTAGTCTTGATCTATGCCAACACCACGAATACTTTCGGAGACACCTGTAGAGCATCTTTATGATCACCCAGTTACGTTGTGACGTTTGATAGCACACAAGGTGTTCCTACGGTATTCGGGAGTTGCATAATCTCATAGTCATAGGAACATGTATAAGTCATGAAGAAAGCAATAGCAGTAAAACTACCAAAGTGCTATGCTAACGGATGGGTCTAGTCCATCACATCATTCTCCTAATGATGTGATCCCGTTGATCAAATGACAACTCATGTCTATGGTTAGGAAACATAACCATCTTTGATCAATGAGCTAGTCTAGTAGAGGCATACTAGGGACACTCTGTTTTGTCTATGTATTCACACATGTACTAAGTTTCCGGTTAATACAATTCTAGCATGAATAATAAACATTTATCATGATGTAAGGAAATATAAATAACAACTTTATTATTGCCTCTAGGTCATATTTCCTTCAGTCTCCCACTTGCACTAGAGTCAATAATCTAGCTCACATCGCCATGTGATTTAATATCGATAGTTCACATCGTTATATGAATAACACCCATAGTTCACATCGCCATGTGACCAACACCCAAAGGGTTTACTAGAGTCAATAATCTAGTTCACATCGCTATGTGTTTAATACCCAAGAGTAATAAGGTGTGATCATGTTTTGCTTGTGAGAGAAGTTTAGTCAACGGGTCTGTCACATTCAGATCCGTATGTATTTCGCAAATTTCTATGTCTACAATGCTCTGCATAGAGCTACTCTAGCTAATTGCTCCCACTTTCAATACGCATCCAGATTGATACTTAGAGTCATCTGGATTTAGTGTCAAAGCTTGCATCGGCGTAACCCTTTACGACGAACTCTTTATCACCTCCATAATCGAGAAACATTTCCTTAGTCATCCAGTTACTAAGGATAATTTTGACCGCTGTAAAGTGATCTACTCCTGGATCACTATTGTACCCCCTTGACAAACTCATGGCAAGGTACACAACATGTTTGGTACACAGCATGGCATACTTTATAGAACCTATGGCTGAGGCATAGGGAATGACTTTCATTCTCTCTATATTTTTCTGTCGTCGTCTGGCTTTGAGTCTTACTCAACTTCATACCTTGTAACATAGGCAAGAACCCTTTCTTTGACTGATCCATTTTGAACTTCTTCAAAACTTTATCAAGGTATGTGCTTTGTGAAAGTCCAATTAAGCGTCTTGATCTATCTCTATAGATCTTGATGCCTAATATATAAGCAGCTTCACCGAGGTCTTTCATTGAAAAACTCTTATTCAAGTATCCTTTTATGCTATCCAGAAATTCTATATCATTTCCAATCAATAATATGTCATCCACATATAATATTAGAAATGCTACAGAGCTCCCACTCACTTTCTTGTAAATACATGCTTCTCCAAAAGTCTGTATAAAACCATATGCTTTGATCACCTCATCAAAGCGTATATTCCAACTCCGAGATGCTTGCACCAGTCCATAGATGGATCGCCTGGAGCTTGCATACTTTGTTAGCACCTTTTGGATTGACAAAACCTTCTGGTTGCATCATATACAACTCTTCTTTGAGATATCCATTCAGGAATGCAGTTTTGACATCCATTTGCCAGATTTCATAAAATGCGGCAATTGCTAACATGATTCGGACAGACTTAAGCATCGCTACGAGTGAGAAAGTCTCATCGTAGTCAACTCCTTGAACTTGTTGAAAAACTTCCGTAACAAGTCGAGCTTTGTAAACAGTAACATTACCATCAGCGTCAGTCTTCCTCTTGAAGATCCATTTATTTTCGATGGCTTGCCGATCATCGGGCAAGTCAACCAAAGTCCACACTTTGTTCTCATACATGGATCCCATCTCAGATTTCATGGCCTCAAGCCATTTTGTGGAATCTTGGCTCATCATCGCTTCCTCATAGTTCGTAGGTTCATCATGGTCCAGTAACATGACTTCCAGAACCGGGTTGCCGTACCACTCTGATGCGGAATGAACTCTGGTTGATTTACGAAGTTCAGTAGAAACTTGATCTGAAGTTTCATGATCATCATCATTAGCTTCCTCACTAATTGGTGTAGGAATCACTGGAACTAGTTTCTGTGATGTTCCACTTTCCAATTCGGGAGAAGGTACAATTACCTCATCAAGTTCTACTTTCCTCCCACTCACTTTTTTCGAGAGAAACTCCTTCTCTAGAAAGGATCCACTCTTAGCAACAAAGACCTTGCCTTCGGATCTATGATAGAAGGTGTACCCAACAGTTTCTTTTGGGTATCCTATGAAGATTTACTTCTCCGATTTGGGTTCGAGCTTATCATGTTGAAACTTTTTCACATAAGCATCGCAGTTCCAAACTTAAAGAAATGACAGTTTAGGTTTCTCGTCAAACCACAGTTCATACGGTGTCATCTCCACGGATTTAGATGGTGCCCTATTTAACGTGAATGTAGCTGTCTCTAATGCATAACCCCAAAAGCGATAGTGGTAGATAGGTAAGAGACATCATCGATCGCACCATATCTAATAAAGTACGGTTATGACGTTCGGACACACCATTACACTGTGGTGTTCCAGGTGGCGTGAGTAGTGAAACTATTTCACATTGTTTTTACTGAAGGCCAAACTCGCTAACTCAAATATTTTATCTCTACGATCATATCGTAGAAACTCTTATTTTCTTGTTACGATGATTCTCCACTTCACTCTGAAATTCTTTGAACTTTTCAAATGTTTCAGACTTATGCTTCATTAAGTAGATATACCCATATCTGCTCAAATCATCAGTGAAGGTCAGAAAATAACGATACCCGCCGCGAGCTTCAACACTCATTGGTCCACATACATCTGTATGTATGATCTCCAACAAATTTGTTGCTCGCTCCATTGTTCCGGAGAACGGAGTTTTAGTCATCTTGCCCACGAGGCATGGTTCGCAAGCACCAAGTGATTCATAATCAAGTGATTCCAAAATTCCATCACTATGGAGTTTCTTCATGCGCTTTACACCATTATGACCTAAACGGCAGTGCCACAAATAAGTTGCACTATCATTATTAACCTTGCATCTTTTGGCTTCAATATTATGAATATGTGTATCACCACGATCGAGATCCAACAAACTATTTTCATTGGGTGTATGACCATCGAAGGTTTTATTCATGTAAACAGAATAACAATTATTCTATGACTTTAAATGAATAACCGTATTGCAACAAATATGATCAAATCATATTCATGCTCAACGCAAATGCCAAATAACATTTATTTATGTTTTACACTAATCCCGAAAGTATAGGGAGTGTGCGATGATGATCATATCAATCTTGGAACCACTTCCAACACACATCGTCACTTCACCTTTAACTAGTCTTTGTTCATTCTGCAATTCTTGTTTCGAGTTACTAATTTTAGCAACTGAACCGGTATCAAATACCCATGGATTGCAATGAACACTAGTAAAGTACACATCAATAATCTGTATATCAAAATATACCTTTGTTCACTTTGCCATCCTTCTTATCCGCCAAGTATCTAGGGCAGTTCCACTTCCAATGACCATTTCCTTTGCAGTAGAAGCACTTAGTTTCAGGCTTGAGTTTTAGCTTTGGGTTTCTTCACGGGAGTGACAACTTGCTTGTCATTCTTCTTGAAGTTCCCTTCTATCCCTTTGCCCTTTACTTGAAACAAGTGGTCTTGTTAACCATCAACACTTGATGCTTTTTCATGATTTCTACCATCACCGACTTCAGCATCGCGAAGAGCTCGGGAATTCCTTTCGTCATCCCTTGCATATTATAGTTCATCACGAAGTTCTACTAACTTGGTGATAGTGACTAGAGAACTTTGTCTATTACTATCTTATCTGGAAGATTAACTCCCACTTGATACAAGTAATTGTAGTACCCAGACAATCTGAGCACATGCTCACTGGTTAGGCTATTCTCCTCCATCTTGTAGGCAAAGTACTGTCAGAAGTCTTATACCTCTCGACACGGGCATGAGTATGAAATACTAATTTCAACTCTTGGAACATCTTATATGCTCCGTGGCGTTCAAAACGTTTTTGAAGTCCCGGTTCTAAGCCGTAAAGCATGGTGCACTTAAACTGTCAAGTAGTCATCATACCGAGCTTTTGTCAAAACGTTCATAACGTCTACATCTGCTCCTGCAATAGGTCTGTCACCTAGCGGTGCATCAAGGACATAATTCTCTGTGCAACAATGAGGATAGTCCTCAGATCACGGAACAATTCCGCATCATTGCTACTAACATCTTTCAACTTAGTTTTCTCTAGGAACATATAAAAAAATAAACGGGGAGCAACATCGCGAGCTATTGATCTACAACATAGATATGCTAATACTACCAGGACTAAGTTCATGATAAATTAAAGTTCAATTTAATCATATTACTTAAGAACTCCCACTTAGATAGACATCCTTCTAGTCATCTAAATGATCACGTGATCCAAATCAACTAAACCATGTCCGATCATCACGTGAGATGGAGTAGTTTCAATGGTGAACATCTTATGTTGATCATATCTACTATATGATTCACGCTGGACCTTTCGGTCTCCAGTGTTCCGAGGCCATATCTGCATATGCTAGGCTCATCAAGTTTAACCCGAGTATTCTGCATGTGCAAAACTGGCTTACACCCGTTGTATTTGAACGTAGAGCTTATCACACCCGATCATCACGTGGTGTCTCGGCACGACGAACTTTCGCAACGGTGCATACTCAGGGAGAACACTTATACCTTGAAATTTAGTAAGGGATCATCTTATAATGCTACCGTCGAACTAAGCAAAATAAGAAGCATAATAAGATAAACATCACATGCAATCAAAATATGTGACATGATATGGCCATCATCATCTTGTGCTTTTGATCTCCATCTCCAAAGCACCGTCATGATCACCTTCGTCACCGGCGCGACACCTTGATCTCCATCGTAGCATCGTTGTCGTCTCGCCAACTATTGCTTCTACGACTATCACTACCGCTTAGTGATAAAGTAAAGCAATTACATGGCGATTGCATTTCATACAATAAAGCGACAACCATATGGCTCCTGCCAGTTGCCGATAACTTTACAAAACATGATCATCTCATACAAAACCGTATATCTCATCATGTCTTGACCATATCACATCACAACATGCCCTGCAAAAACAAGTTAGACGTCCTCTACTTTGTTGTTGCAAGTTTTACGTGGCTGCTATGGGCTTAGCAAGAACCGTTCTTACCTACGCATACAAAACCACAACGATGTTTCGTCAAGTATGTGCTGTTTTAACCTTCACAAGGACCGGGCGTAGCCACACTTGATTCAGCTAAAGTGAGAGAGACAGACACCCGCCAGTCACCTTTAAGCAACGAGTGCTCGTAACGGTGAAACCAGTCTCGCGTAAGCGTACGCGTAATGTCGGTCCAGGCCGCTTCATCTCACAATACCGCCGAAACAAAGTATGACATGCTGGTAAGCAGTATGACTAGTATCGCCCACAACTCATTGTGTTCTACTCGTGCATATCATCTACGCATAGACCTGGCTCTGATGCCACTGTTGGGGAATGTAGTATTTTAAAATTTTCCTACGATCACGCAAGATCTATCTACCAGATGCATAGAAACGAGAGGGAAGAGTGTGTCTACATACCCTCGTAGACCGGAAGCAGAAGCGTCAAGTGACGCGGTTGATGTAGTCGAACTTCTTCGCGATCCAACCGATCAAGCACCGAACGTACGACACCTCCGCGTTCTGCACACGTTCAGCTTGATGACGTCCCACGATCTCTTGATCCAGTTGAGCTTCACGGGAGAGTTTCGTCAGCACGACGGCGTGGTGACGGATATGATGTATCTACCGGCGCAGGGCTTCGCCTAAGCACTGCGACGGTATGACCGAGGTGTGTTTCTGTGGAGGGGGGCACCGCACACGGCTAGAACAATTCAACTTGTGTGTCTTTCGGTGCCCCCCTGCCCCCGTATATAAAGGAGCAAGGGGGGAGGCCGGCCGGCCCTCCTATGGTGCGGCTAGGGCTGCAATCCTACTAGGAATAGGATTGGAATCCTATTCCTGGTAGGAATCTACCAAAGAAGGAAAAGGGGGGGAGGAAAGAGAGGGAGAGGGAGAGGGAAAGAGGGGCCGCGCCCCCTCCCCTAGTCCTATTCGGACTCCTCTTAGGGAGGGGGCGCGCCACCTCCTGGCTGCTGCCCTCTCTCTCCCCTATGGCCCACCAGGGCCCATCATTCCCCCGGGGGTTCCGGTAACCCCCCCGGCACTCCGGTAAATTTCGAAACTTTCCAGAACACTTCCGGTGTCCGAATATAGTCGTCCAATATATCAATCTTTACGTCTCGGACATTCCGAGACTCCTCGTCATGTCCGTGATTTCATCTGGGACTCCAAACTACCTTCGGTACATCAAAACTCATAAACTCATAATACCGATCGTCATCAAACGTTAAGCGTGCGGACCCTATGGGTTCGAGAACTATGTAGACATGACCGAGACTCATCTCCTGGATGCTCATATTGGCTCCTACATATTCTACGAAGATCTTTATCGGTCAAACCGCATAACAACATACGTTGTTCCTTTTGTCATCGGTATGTTACTTGCCCGAGATTCGATCGTCGGTATCTCTATACTTAGTTCAATCTCGTTACCGGCAAGTCTCTTTACTCGTTCCGTAATACATCATCTCGTGACTAACTCATTAGTCATTTGCTTGCAAGGCTTATTATGATGTGCATTACCGAGAGGGCCCAGAGATACCTCTCCGACACTCGGAGTGACAAATCCTAGTCTTGATCTATGCCAACACCACGAATACTTTCGGAGACACCTGTAGAGCATCTTTATGATCACCCAGTTACGTTGTGACGTTTGATAGCACACAAGGTGTTCCTACGGTATTCGGGAGTTGCATAATCTCATAGTCATAGGAACATGTATAAGTCATGAAGAAAGCAATAGCAGTAAAACTATCAAAGTGCTATGCTAACGGATGGGTCTAGTCCATCACATCATTCTCCTAATGATGTGATCCCGTTGATCAAATGACAACTCATGTCTATGGTTAGGAAACATAACCATCTTTGATCAATGAGCTAGTCTAGTAGAGGCATACTAGGGACACTCTGTTTTGTCTATGTATTCACACATGTACTAAGTTTCCGGTTAATACAATTCTAGCATGAATAATAAACATTTATCATGATGTAAGGAAATATAAATAACAACTTTATTATTGCCTCTAGGTCATATTTCCTTCAGCATGGGGGCGCGCCCCCACCCTCGTGGGCACCACGTATGCCCTACTCCGTGGTTCTCAAGTCTCCCGTGCGTGATTTTCTCCAAAAATATCTCTCCCGAAGGTTTCATTCCGTTTGGTCTCCGTTTGATATTCATTTTCTGTAAAACCGTGAAACAGGCAAAAAAACAGCAATCTGGACTGGGCCTTTGGGTTAGTAGGTTAGTACCAAAAATAATATAAAAGTGTATAACAAAGCCCATTAAACATCCAAAACATCATAAATAATAGCATGGAACAATAAAAAATTATAGATACGTTGGAGACGTATCAAGCATCCCCAAGCTTAATTCTTGCTCGTCCTCAAGTAGGTAAATGATAAAAACAGATTTTTTGATGTGGAATGCTAACCAACATAGTTTTTCAATGTAATTCTCTTAATTGTGACAAAGTCTATATTGACATAAGAAACAATAATACTTCAAGCATACTAACAAAGCAATCGTGTCTTCTCAAAATACTATGGTTAAAGCAAGTTATCCCTACAAAATCATATAGTCTGGCTATGCTCCCTCTTCATCACACAAAATATTCATATCATGCACAACCCCAATTTCAGCCAAGCACTTGTTTTCATACTCTATTCTTTCAAACCTTTCAACTTTCACGCAATACATGAGCGTGAGCCATGGACATGGCACTATGTGGAATAGAGAGGAAGTTGTGGAGAAGACAAAAAGGAGGGAGATAGTCTCACATCGACTAGGCATATCAACGGGCTATGGAGATGACCATCAATAGATATTAATGTGAGTGAGTATGGATTGCCATGCAACGAATGCACTAGAGCTAAGAATGTATGAAAGCTCAACAAAAGAAACTAGTGGGTGTGCATCCAACTTGCTTGCTCATGAAGACCTAGGGCATTTAAGGAAGCCCGTCGTTGGAATATACAAGCCAAGTTCTATAATGAAAATTTCCACTAGTATATGAAAGTGACTAAACATGAAACTCTCTATCATGAAGAACATGGTGCTACTTTGAAGCACAAGTGTGGAAAAAGATAGTAGCAATTGTCCCTTTTTCTTTTCTTTTTCTTTTTTCTTTTCTTTTTTTGGGCCTTTCTTTTTTTCTTTGGCCTTTCTTTTTTTCTTTTTTTTTCTTTTTTTTGGACGGGCTTTATTGATTTAGCCTTTCCTCACATGGGACAATGCTCTAATAACGATGATCATCACACTTTCATTGAATTACAACTCGATATTACAACTCGATGCTAGAACAAAGTATGACTCTATATGAATGCCACCGGCGGTGTACCCGGATGTGCAATGAATCAAGAGTGACATGTATGAAAAAATATGCATGGTAGCTTTGCCACAAATACGATGTCAACTACATGATCATGCATGGCAATATGACAATATGAAGCGTGTCATATGAACGGAACGGTGGAAAGTTGCATGGCAATATATCTCGGAATGGCTATGGAAATGCCATGATAGGTAGGTATGGTGGCTGTTTTGAGGAATATATATATGGTGGTTGTTTTGAGGAAGGATATATAGTGGGTGTATGGTACCGGCGAAAGTTGCGCGGTACAAAAGAGGCTAGCAATGGTGGAAGGGTGAGAGTGTGTATAATCCATGGACTCAACATTAGTCATAAGAACTCATATACTTAGGCCTAGTTTGGCAGCAAAGTTTCTAGAAAACTGTGGTAATTAAAAACAGTAGTATTCCGATGAGTGGGCAAGGAATACTGCAGTTTCTTAAAACCATTGTATTTCTCAGTTTTACATGTGTTTGGCTGCTGCCATTTTACCAAAGTTTTGACCAAGTATTTAACATGATTGACCAAGAGCACCGGGCAACTTGAGTTCATTAATCAACTAGATTAAAGTAATACAATCTTAGGAGTGTTGCCATCATATTATTTCTATATGTGCATGTATTTCCAGTTGGGCCAAAATTCTACGTGCGTGTACATGCACCGTTTGTACTCCTGGATGGAAGAAGAACCACCCAAAAGACCGACTATACGTACGCGATCAAAGAGAATCGGCTAATAAACATGAGATATAATAGAATTTGTTTACGAGATAATAGACAGAGGAAAAGTAGGAGGCGATCTAATCAGGTATAATTATCTCGATGTAGACGGCGACGTCGCTTTGTTTAGTTTAGAAAAAAGAGGTCCAGACCTCTTTTTCTGATACAGTAAAAATACCATGGTTTTTGGGATACCGTGGTTTATAAAACATCAGTTTTTCCTAAAGCCAAACGCATCAAAGTATTCAAAACCATTGTATTTTTCAGAAACCGCGGTATTGTCAGAAAACTTTGAAAAAACATTGCTGCCAAACGCAGCCTTACATGGGATTTTGTAATAACTACTCCAGATATTTCGGAAACTAACGCTACTTTTTCAGATATTTAGGAAACTAATTTGGGATGTTAAAAAGAGTAATAAATCTGAAAAATGGGCACTAGGACTTAGTTTGCTGCCTTAACAGGCAAATTTTGTTTCCAAGGTTATTAATTTTGCTTCTAATAAAATAGTTGCATAGATATGGAAAAACAATTGGCCTTTAACGCAATAATCTATGTTTCCATCGACGTGTAAATTAGCTTCCATGGTCAATGATGTTTGCTTCGATCAAATGGTTTCTTATGAATAAGATTGCTTCCATGACTTATGAAGATATTGCTTCCACCGAAAACAAGTATTGCTCCATGGACGGAAGCATCGTTTTTCGCTGAGGGAAGCTCTGTTTTCAGCGAACTGTGCCTGATAATAGCTTCCAACAAATCTAACTAAACGTCATGCAATTATATTTCTAAAAGAAAAGGCGCCATCCAGTTTGCTTCCATCTGAAAAAAAATGTATCCAATTGCCGTGAATTTTATTCGAGTACAACTTCATCTTGCTTGGTACCTAGAATATTTTGCGTCCCTTGTCCACGGGAGTTACTTCAAAGTCATCTGAAGATAATTTTTTTTGGTACTTTTGCTTAAAAGTTGTGTTTCGGATGATGAGAGAATTTTTCAGTGTAGCATTAGATTTAGCCCCTTGATACAACTTACCCCCATGACTAAAAATAGTGTGACTATAACTTGCTAGCATCACCCATGCTTGGATCCAAATACTAAAGAGACTAAAATCAAGTTAATAAGCATTTATTATACTCCAAACCCTTCAATCCAAAACTTTTCAGTTCGCCAGGTTGTCTCTTGCCTGCTCATGGATTCAGCGCATGTGTTAAAAAAGAGGAGTTAAATGAGGAGAGAGATGACTAATTTACATTTTAGTAAGGGTAACCCTGACTAAAAAAATTTAGTCTCAAGACTAGTTTTAGCCCCTCTTTAGTCGGGGTGCTTGAAACTTTAGCCTCTTAAAGAGACTATTTTTAGTCAGACTAGTTTTAGTCCCTTGGATCCAAGCAAGGATCAGACGTCTGACCAGTGTTTCCCATACTTATTTATTATGCACTTTAATTGGACATGGTGTACAAGATATTTATGAGAAGTAATCCAGTGTCATCATTCTAGCATTTTGGTCTTTGGTTCCAATTAACCCGGACGTTAAGAAAAACATGCAACCGTTGCACTTGCAAAGAGACGCATGGTCAGCTATTTATAGGTATAATAAAATATGCTCAATCAGTGAATGAAAATATAAGGCCTAGAAAATATAAGGCCTAGAAAATATAAGGCCTAGAAAATATAAGTAGTCACAGAACATGTCTCAAATGACATGCCAATATGTCGTCAAACTCAACTAAGCGGAGCGTCATATCCCATGTCTGGTGAACGGGACTGCCTTCATCTTGATTCTGCATTTTATTTGTCACACGTTTTAATTAAAATTTGTTGTTTGGATTTGTGCGTTGGACAGCCAAAGCAACCAGTGCCATTCTGGTAAGTTTAGGAGATGGGTCTGTAAGTCAGCTGCAGTTCATTTGTTCAGCTTTCACTAAAAAGCTAGTACTATTATGCAGAAGTTGATCGGCAGCAGATGCGCCATCTGTCAAAGAAGTCTGAAGGATTGGTTATCACAGTAATGTTCAGTTGATAGATTTACAACAGTTAAACCCATGATGCAGGCAAAAATAACTTAATAAAGTTCACAGTTGAAACTTTCTGAATATTAAGGTCCCATCATAGCTATTAAGAGATTTGAAGTTCCCAAAAGAACTGTGCCTCCTCCAGATCTTGTTCGTCTCCTCTCGATGAAGAGGACCAAACCGTGCCCAACTTGAGATGTCTCCAAGAAGATGACAACAATCACTCGTAATAAACCAATTTAACTACAAATACAAGAATCAAGGGCCATGAAACTCATGAAAAGAGGGAACCATTAGATTGCATAATCTAAGAATCGACATCGTTGACATAATTTGTTCCCGGCCCAAATCGGATTGAAATCATGGTGAAGTGGTGAAAAAGCAGAGAAGAAGAGGGCGTTACCAACAAGCGACGTAAAGGTAAAGCTCACTGGAGCAGCTGTTGAGGTGAGATTGCCCCCTGCGCGCGTGCGGAGTCGAGCTGCCGCTATAGGGCATGGGGTAATCTCATCTCAACGGCCACTACAGAGAGCAAAAGCAGGGACGGAATCGACCTGCTGCGGCGGCGCACTAGGATGGATCGGCGAGGTGGATCTTGCGAGCCATTTATCAACCGAGAGAGGATTGTGTGGCGGCCGGGGAAGGGAGTGGGAGGGTAGGGGACGGTATAT
>LR738713.1:805566076-805601864 GCA_902687465.1 Secale cereale
GGGGGGGGGGCTTTGTTTTCGGTAGTTAGGGTTTTATTTTGGGCCACTGAAACACCGGTGATGGGCCACGATTAGGCCTGTCGGTTGAAGGATAGGATTCCTAGTAAATTCCCATCGATACCTCGAAAACAAAAAAAGTAAATTCCCATCAAACTCGCACTTGCTCTCCTAAAAAAAATCTTGTGTAACAGCCATGCGTACTACCCTAAATAAAAATTGTTTTCTTACACATTAAAATTTGATTTTTATTTCAATTATTGCATCATGCTTTAATTTTCAAACGACGATTTAATCAACCCTTGCTTTTTTCTTAAAGGGGCAAAATTTAAATTTTACCAAATGTCCAAAATGCCCTTTCTAACTCCCTAGACAATTTGGTTAGAGTCTTATATTTAATTATGTGGGCCCTCCCATTTTTAGGGATTAAAATGAATTATTGTAGGTTGTTGGATGAACCAAATCATTAATTTAATCGGGTTCATTTTTAAAGAAAAAAAATGCACACACCCACACTTAAGCCTTTTTCGCAAGAACCCTGGTGGGATATCAGCTGAAAATGCCGACATGGCAACAAAATGTGTTCCATTATGACGCAAAACTCTGTAGGTGTATTGCATATCAATTTGATCGGAAAATTGCTTGGAATCGATGTATCTCATTCTCATGCAGGCTAATAACATTTTAAGTTAATGTTTAGCTAAAAAATCGCACTTCTTTTAATACGAATAATTGTGGAATTGCTATATATAACTATTCTTTCTCCATTTAATTTGCTTAATTCACTCATCACCTTATGTCATGGTCATCCTTGCTAACAACATTTAAATGGCCGGGCAACTAAACAAGAATACCCCCCTATTCCTTAAATGTGGAGTTTAGTTGAATTGCATCTAGAAGTAAAATGAATCAATTTGTGCTTTCTGGTGTTTCTGCTTCTTTCTTGAATATGATCCGAAGATGATGTGATCTACTCCCTCCGTTTTTTAAATATAAGACCTTTAACATATTTCAATATGGACTATATACAGATGTATATAGACGCATTTTGGAGTGTAGATTCACTTATGTTGCTTCATATGTAGTCTGTATTGAAATCTCTAAAAGGGCTTATAATTATGAACGAAGTGAGTACATGCAGCGGCTGGTCAGTACCAGGCTACTGGTCCATCGGGCAAGCAAAACGACCTTATCCATTCTGACACATCCCATTTATTTCTCCTCATTGACTACATTAGAATATCGATGTTGCAGTTGGTCTTCGTTACCTACCCTCTGCATAGCCTGACTTATTGTCATGTTTAGCCCTGCTTGTCGTGGTATGCATACTTGGGGTGTTGCTTGTGTCATGTTATATCCAACTATTGTTACTTATGGGTAGTTGTTAACCTGGCTCTGATGCGCTATTTTAGTTGTTATGCTACGATGTGAAATATGCTAGCAACATAGAAAGGCAGAGGTGTGAGGCCATGCATGGTTATGCCTTGGTGTTTCGCTCCACATGAGCCACGTTAGGACCAGAATTCTTGTTAGCTCGATCTGAGATGAGCATGCTAACCACACATGGAGGTTTAACGGGGCCTTCCTCGGCCTACTACCCTAGACCACAAAACTGTCTAGGGCAACAGATTCGGGCTTTCCATTTGGTATACGCGTATAATACATATTTTGCAAGTACGAATAAGACGATTCCAATTATGTTATTGTTTTGGGCAGGCTACCATATATGGCTCTAGCCGTCCCTTTTTGTTCGCCTACATATCACTGCGACCTTGCAAGGGGATTCCCTAAATGGTTATAGCCGTCTTTGCCATCTATGCAATGGTTGGGTCTGACTCAAAGCTATGACAAGACTCTTGAATCGGGTACAACTCAGTTAGGTGTCCCCGGAATTTGTTTCACAATGTTTGGGAAGTGTCGAGTCGATCTTCTCCGCCGCACAACACTTGAGGTGTGCTACTGATCGACATCACAAAACTACATATTGAAATAGCACTAACCCCTCATCATTGACCTGCCCATGAGCACGCGTCAGTTATGAGCACTAGCACTAACCGACCAGTCGATACGCTTCAGTGATATTGCATTTGGTGCTCGCCTTGATGCTTATCATAAGTGGGCCAAAAAATGACCAGTCAAAAATGGTGTGTAGTGTTGGCCAAGACGGACCAATAGTTTTAAATGACCATCTGCTATACTTGACATGTTTCTGTTGATCTTTATTCCAACTTTTTGTTTTTTTCCACCAGTCAGTGTTGTAGTTTATGAATTATGTTTATTATCCAGCATGCTTCATGTATCTACTCCAAACACCCTCTGCACCATCGAGCCCATATTTGCTCAGCGTCCTCAAGCCCCCCCCCCCCTCCGGCCACACAACATAGTCGCACCATCCTCGTGCTCCTGCGACCTTCTAGCGTAGCCGCTTGCACGCCATCACAAGCAACTTTCCTCTTTGTGTTTCACATCGATGGGCGCGCTGCATCGCCTATGCACGACCGTGCTTCTTGCCGTGGGGCGTCGGGTCTCACGCGTTGGCGTGTGCTGTCATAGACCCATCATGTCGTGCCTTGTTCTACGGTCGTGGCGGCGACCAAATTGGTGAGCTTCAGTCTTGTGTTTGTGTTACCGACCTTCACGCGGTGTACATTTTAGGGTTGAGGATTAGTTGTTGTATACATGCTTATGAATTTGTGTAGAGTTTTGTTGCTGCTTTTGGATACGTATTAAGGATTTAGTGCAAAGACAACTATGCTAATGATGTTGTATTATCAAATAGGCCGATGATGAAACTCGTTACCTTCGCATGTTTATAACTAATGTTTATAGATTCTGTTAATGCTTTAGATTTAGTGAAACTATACTAATGGTGTTGCATTAGACAATAATCCGGCGATGAAACTTGTTACCTATACATTTTTACAGGTATTGATTTATGAATTTTGTTAATGCTTTAGATTTTAGTCAAAGTATTCTAATGGCATCAAAGAACAAAGAAAATCATTTAGCTCATGACACCAAAGCTGGACACGTCTTTTAAGGCTTTAGATTACGCACCTCACTTGATGTAGTAATGACAAATAATTTTGTTTTGTACCGTGTCACCAAAATGTCAAGGCGGTGATGATATTATGTTTTAGTTACATGTCTATTAAGTCATTGTGTCCCATGTGGGTCAGTCCATCTCGTGTGTTCTACTCTTCTTCGCCGGAGACCGCAACTTCACTTCGGCTGTGTTTGTTTCAGCTTTTGGAGCAGTTTTAGGATTGAAAAAAGCTGAAGCTGAAACAAACAGGTTATTTAGAACAGCTGTGGAAACACAACCCAAAACTGTTTCGGGAGATTTTCAGTGTAACAGCCTAAAGCTGGTCTCGGTGTACTTTTGGGCCAAAACTGTTTCCCTAGCCCCTCTATCTTTGGCGTTTGGTCATAATTATGTCGTAAATGCCACCGTAGGCATGACATATCTCTACGTTCGCCCCCCTCCTCCTGAAACATAGCGTTTTCACCAGCTCACAGTCGTTTCCACAGCTGCGTTGCCAAACAGCTAACCTTCACTACAGCTGTTTCCTCAGCACAGCAGTTTTGCCAGCACAGCAAGTCCACAGCTGAAACTGCTGAAACCGAAGCTCAAACAAACACAGCCTTCGTCGGTCTTATTGCAGGTGGTAATGAAAACGGTGGATGAAGGACGGGAAGGGCTTGGACCATCGTCACTGTCTTTTGGTGTGTGCCTCTGGAATATGTTTATTCATATTTTGATTACCCAGAGTGCAACTTGTATTTAAATAACTTGTACGAATTAAATTGCACTGTATGTAGTGGTCTATATTGGTATTTATCTTTGCAATCATATGCTACCCTGAACATCAGAGTTCGACCTTGACATGACCTTGAATCATGCAAACAAGTTAACTTCTTCAATTGGTCCACTAGTAGGAAAAAAAATACAAACAATCATCTGTTTTATCTTTTGGCCTCTCACCTTGTAAGTACCATGTACTGCTTCGTGTTGAATAATATAAACTCTCTTAATCAAGCAAAATTTAACAAACTGCCAGTGAGTTCAAATTTCAAAACCAGTCCTTAGTCCTTGCCCCTTTTTAAATAATGACAGAGCGAGTCCTTACCCAATATATATAGTACGTATATTTCATTGCAAATTGTACATGATACAAGATGCCACAGCAAGGAAAATGCAGATGTTTGTGCAGCGAATGGAATTTTGACACAAATTCAGTACGGTGGGCTAAACACACAAAAGCAAGTAAAACTGGCAAATGTTTCCAGCTAAAATAATTCAGGAAATGCTCTGCAAAGCGCGTGCAGGGGCGGAGTCGTGGACGGGACGGATGAGGAGGAGGGAACACGCGCCACTCACAGGAGCGCGATGAGGACGAAGAGCAGGAGCGCGGCGACGAAGGAGTACTTGAGGGCGGCGGCGAAGATGGAGGCGGAGATGAGGAGCAGCTGCAGCAGAAGCGATGCGCCGGCCCAGACCAGCGCGGCCGTCAGCGCCACGGCCGCAGCGTTGTCCGGGGACGGCGTCAGCAGCTGCCCCCAGCGTATTTCCGACAGCGGCGGCAGGGAGGGCCCCTGGACCGGCTTCTCCGCCGGCGGCCCGCCGCCGCCGGAGGCTGCGCAGGCGACCACGAGTCGACGGGATCTGGTGCGAGATGGCCCCATCGGCCTTAGTTCCCCATGGCTCCGGAGCGGGCGACGGGACGGGGGAGGAGGCAGGGGTAGAATCGGAGCTGTGATTTGTGCCGCCATGGGAGGAAACGGATTGGGGAACGACACTATAGGTGCACAACGGCGTGCCGTTGAGTTCCATCCGATCAGAGATCGACGGTCCCAATCCACCGAGCTCTTGGCGGGTCACGACGTGGTGCGACTCGAGAACAAGAACTGCAGATTAACGTCAGTGTCCCGGAAGTGACGGGCACATTCACTGGTTGGTGGCTGAGAGCTAGGACAGGATTCAGGGGCATGGATAAGCGAGGGTTTGACTCTTTGATGATCGACACGGCTTGAACATTGTGGACGCAGAGGAATGCCATGGTGTTCCACTAGGCGGATCAAATCAAGACGGCCTTGAAATTAGCAGGTCATATTCTAGAGGAGATTAGAGATTGGAAGAGTGCCGGTATTGGTGTAGGTGACCTAGATCGTTTTGTGAGGAGTTAGGGCCTGTTCTGAACCTCTCCGAGCTTCCCAAACTCCACAAAATCAGCTTCTGGAGCTAGCTTCGTACTCCACATGGCGATTGGCAAACCGTTCGGCACGCAGCACGCTCGTAGCTTCTCTCAGAGATTTGGCCCAGTTGGGGAGGTTGTAGGCATGTTCCGCGCTGGTATAGGCCCGCTGGAAACAGCCCAGCTCGGTAGCAGCTGCCACTGGAGGACCTTGGGGAGGCTGTAGGCCTGTTTGACGCTGGTATAGGCCCGCTAGGAACAGCCCAGATCAGGAGCAGCTGCCATGGGTGGACCTCAGGAAGAAGAAATGGAGCTCGGGGGTTGTATTCTGGATGGGAACCGGCCGGGATGGCCCTGTATATGCCGGATCCGGTGGTGGAGCGGAGCGCCGGCCGGCTAAAGCAGTGGATCCGGCCATGGCGACGGGGTGGCGGCGGCTGGAAGGTTAGATCGAGGGAGGGAGACGAGCGCAACGATTCGAACGCGAGCGTGGCCTATCGACTCGGGACGCTGGCTCTCCGAAGCGTTTTCTTTAGCGGTGGCAGTCTAGTTGTAAATATGGGCAACTCCAGTTTTTCATTTTTCTGGAGCTGGGCTTTCCGGGCTTCACGATTTTACACGTGAGCGGGGCTGAGCTTCCCAAATCCAGCTTCTTCTCAAATTAAGGTTCTGGACAGCTTCACACGAGAAGTTTGAGGAATTAGAAGCCGGAGGAGATCACAACAGGACCTTAGTCTTTGCATTTTCTCTTGGGTGTGGGTGTAACCACGATTGATGTTCACATCGATTGTTAGACTCTTGTAATCTATTTTGCTCCCTTCTATGAAGATATGGTACGTTATCGGCGTACTCTCAAAAAGAAAAGGATAAGAACCGTGGCTAAGAGCATTTCTAGTAGATCTCGCAAAACCTTGCCAACCAGTAAAATTCCGGCGGTTTGTAGGATCTTTTTTTTTGCCTGAACAATTGTTAGACTCTTGTAATCTATTTTGCGGCGACCTGCATGGGACATCCTTTTCCTCCGCCGCAATCCGCCCACCCCGCCGCTTTGCTCACTCCAACGAGAAATTTAGCAGCATCTCCTTTTTTGCTCCTCGATGGCCGGTGGTACTCGCGGCCGTGGTACGTTGCCTCCGCACATGCACTGCCGGAACGATGCGAAGGCCGACAGCTCTAGTCGGCCCGCCATGGTGCTCGAAGCAAGCACGCGACTGCGACCGTCTCTCTCGGAGCAGTGGGCGGGGCCCTTGGGCCGGCTTCCACGTGCTCCACGACCACATCTTTCCGCTCTTCCAGAGATGCCAATAGGCCGATGCGGAGCTCGTCGTCGTGGAGAAAGCTTTAGCGGTTAGAGAAGAAGGTGCCGCCGACCGCCTCACCGCTGCCAAGGAGGACATGACCTCACCCACGCAGTCCGCAAGACCACCGCCAAGTTCTACCATGGCGTCGACGAGTGAGCCATCATCAATCTAGCTTCAATTTGTAGCGCAAATTGTGTATCTGTATTTATGAATTCTATATAGTGATGAATATGTTCTAGCACCAAGTTTTTATCTAAATTTACAGTATGCGTTTAAGGGATCTATTCTGCCCGAGCGTCGATTTTTGTGGGAGGCCGTTTTGCGGGATCTGTTAAAGATGCTCTAAGGGCATCTCCAAAGCAGACATTCAAATCAACTTTCGGACCAAACTTCCTGGACGCAGTTTGCCATCTAACACCATCCCACATTGGTCCGTGGACCGGTGTCGTAAACCGAAAGCAAACTAGGAAAGCTTTACGGGAGCTCGGACCTCCGTGAAGTAGGACTCTGACACTCGGGCTACCCAAAACAACACCCGAACCCCGTGTCTCCATCCGTCGTCCTTCTCTACATCTGCTTCCTTTATGGTCGACGTCGCTGTTGTACCACTCGGTTGCCCGCCAAGTCCTTGCCAGACCTCCACGACCTCCGCTGCTCCACTCGGTTGCCACACCACTTTTCTTATGCTGTCGTTCCACACCTCTCGTCCATCCGCCGCGTAGGTGCCATCCAGCCATGCGGATGTCCTCCGTGGGGGTCAACACACCTGACAAGTATTGAAATGTTTGTGACGAGCATGATTATGCGGATGAAACGATAATAATGCAGGAGGTCCTTGTAGACATGGAGCATGTGGAAGAGCATGTTCACAATTTCAAGGGATCAATCAAGAGTTATCGAGTGCTGAACGGAATAGGGCACGGTAGCATTGGACACTCATGGACGACTACTTTGCCCTCGATACCCTATTCGTGGACAATTTTCACCGACGCTTTAGGATGAAGAAAATTTGTTCAATCGCCTCTAGCTACAGTGGCGCCCGTGTTGGGGAACGTAGTATTTTAAAATTTTCCTACGATCACGCAAGATCTATCTACCAGATGCATAGCAATGAGAGGGGAGAGTGTGTCTACGTACCCTCGTAGACCGAAAGCGGAAGCGTTAGAACAACGCGGTTGATGTAGTCGTACGTCTTCACGGCCCGACCGATCAAGCACCGAAACTACGGCACCTCCGAGTTCTAGCACACGTTCAGCTCGATGACATCCCTCGAACTCCGATCCACCCGAGTGTCGAGGGAGAGTTCCGTCAGCACGACGGCGTGGTGACGATCTTGATGTTCTACCGTCGCAGGGCTTCGCCTAAGCACCGCTACAATATTATCAAGGAGAACTATGGTGGAGGGGGGCACCGCACATGGCTAAGAGATCAAGAGATCAATTGTTGTGTCTAGAGGTGCCCCCTTGCCCCCGTATATAAAGGAGGGACGGAGAGGCCGGTCCTAGAGGGGGCGCGCCAAGTGTGGGGAGTCCTACTAGGACTCCCAAGTCCTAGTAGGATTCCCCTTTCCTTTCCGGAGTAGGAGAGAAGGAAAGAGGGGGAGAGGGAGAAGGAAAACGGGGCTGCACCCCTTGTCCAATTCGGACCAGAAGGGGGACGCGCGCCTCCTTCCTTTTGGCCTCTCTCTTCTATTCCCGTAACTCCCCGGTACTCCGAAAATACCCGAATCACTCGGAACCTTTCCGATGTCCGAATATAGTCGTCCAATATATCAATTTTTACGTCTCGACCATTTCGAGACTCCTCGTCATGTCCCCGATCTCATCCGGGACTCCGAACTCCTTCGGTACATCAAAACTCATAATAAAACTGTCATCGAAACCTTAAGCGTGCGAACCCTATGGGTTCGAGAACTATGTAGACATGACCGAGACACGTCTCCGGTCAATAACTAATAGCGGAACCTGGATGCTCATATTGGCTCCCACATATTCTACGAATATCTTTATCGGTCAAACCGCATAACAACATACGTTGTTTCCTTTGTCATCGGTATGTTACTTGCCCGAGATTCGATCGTCGGTATCTCAATACCTAGTTCAATCTCGTTACCGGCAAGTCTCTTTACTCGTTCCGTAATACATCATCCTGCAACTAACTCATTAGCTGCAATGCTTGCAAGGCTTATAGTGATGTGCATTACCGAGTGGGCCCAGAGATACCTCTCCGACAATCGGAGTGACAAATCCTAATCTCGAAATATGCCAACCCAACAAGTACCTTCGGAGACACCTGTAGAGTACCTTTATAATCACCCAGTTACGTTGTGACGTTTGGTAGCACACAAAGTGTTCCTCCGGTATTCGGGAGTTGCATAATCTCATAGTCATAGGAACATGTATAAGTCATGAAGAAAGCAATAGCAGTAAAACTTAAACGATCATAGTGCTAAGCTAACGGACGGGTCTTGTCCATCACATCATTCTCCTAATGATGTGATCCCATTGATCAAATGACAACTCATGTCTATGGCTAGGAAACATAACCATCTTTGATCAATGAGCTAGTCTAGTAGAGGCATACTAGGAACACTCTGTTTTGTCTATGTATTCACACATGTACTAAGTTTCCGGTTAATACAATTCTAGCATGAATAATAAACATTTATCATGATATAAGGAAATAAATAATAACTTTATTATTGTCTCTAGGGCATATTTCCTTCAGTCTCCCGAGTCAATAATCTAGATCACATCACCATGTGATTAACACCAATAGTTTACATCGCCATGTGACTAACACCCATAGTTCTCATCGCCATGTGACCAATACCCAAAGGGCTTACTAGAGTCAACAATCTAGTTCACATCCTCATGTGATTAACACCCAAAGAGTACTAAGGTGTGATCATGTTTTGCTTCGTGAGAGAAGTTTAGTCAGCGGGTCTGTTACATTCAGATCCGTATGTATTTTGCAAATTTCTATGTCTACAATGCTCTGCATGGAGCTACTCTAGCTAATTGCTCCCACTTTTAATACGCATCCAGATTGATACTTAGAGTCATCTGGATTAGTGTAAAGCTTGCATCGGCGTAACTCTTTACGACGAACTCTTTATCACCTCCATAATCGAGAAACATTTCCTTAGTCATCCAGTAACTAAGGATAATTTTGATCGCTGTCTAGTGATCTACTCCTGGATCACTTTTGTACCTTCTTGCCAAACTCATGGTAAGGTACACAACAAGTTTGGTACACAGCATGGCATACTTTATTGAACCTATGACTGAGGCATAGGGAATGACTTTCATTATTTCTCTATCTTTTGCCGAGGTCGGGCTTTGAGTCTTACTCAACTTCATACCTTACAACTCAGGCAAGAACTCCTTCTCTGACTGATCCATTTTGAACTACTTCAAAAACTTGTCAAGGTATGTATTTATTGAAAAACTTATCAAGCGTCTTGATCTATCTCTATAGATCTTGATGCCCAATATGTAAGCAGCTTCACCAAGGTCTTTCTTTGAAAAACTCCTTTCAAACACTCCTTTATGCTTTCCAGAAAATTCTACATCATTTCCGATCGACAATATGTCATTCACATATACTTATCAGAAAGGTTGTAGTGCTCCCACTCACTTTCTTGTAAATACAGGCTTCACCGCAAATCTGTATAAATCTATATGCTTTGATCAACTTATCAAAGCGTATATTCCAACTCCGAGATGCTTGCACCAGTCCATAGATGGATCGCTGGAGCTTGCACATTTTGTTAGCACCTTTAGGATTGACAAAACCTTCTGGTTGCATCATATATAATTCTTCTTTAATAAATCCATTAAAGAATGCAGTTTTGTTATCCATTTGCCAGATTTCATAAAATGCGACAATTGCTAACATGATTCGGACAGACTTAAGCATCGCTACGGTTGAGAAAGTCTCATCGTAGTCAACTCCTTGAACTTGTCGAAAACCTTTCGCAACAAGTCGAGCTTTGTAAACAGTAACATTACCGTCAGCGTCAGTCTTCCTCTTGAAGATCCATTTATTTTTGATGGCTTGTCGATCATCGGGCTAGTCAACCAAAGTCCACACTTTGTTCTCATACATGGATCCCATCTCAGATTTCATGGCCTTAAGCCATTTTGCGGAATCTGGGCTCATCATCGCTTCCTCATAGTTCGCATGTTCATCATGGTCTAGTAACATGACTTCCAGAACTGGGTTGTCGTACCACTCTGGTGCGGAACGTACTCTGGTTGATCTACGACGTTCAGCAGAAACTTGATCTGAAGTTTCATGATCATCATCATTAGCTTCCTCACTAATTGGTGTAGGAATCATTGGAACTAGTTTCTGTGATGTTCCACTTTCCAATTCGGGAGAAGGTACAATTACCTCATCAAGTTCTACTTTCCTCCCACTCACTTCTTTTGAGAGAAACTCCTTCTCTAGAAAGGATCCACTCTTAGCAACAAAGACCTTGCCTTCGGATCTGTGATAGAAGGTGTACCCAACAGTTTCTTTTTGGGTATCCTATGAAGATTTACTTCTCCGATTTGGGTTCGAGCTTATCAGGTTGAAGCTTGTTCACATAAGCATCGCAACCCCAAACTTTAAGAAACGACAACTTTGGTTTCTTGCCAAACCATAGTTCTTAAGGCGTCGTATCAACGGATTTAGATGGTGCCCTTATTTAACGTGAATGCATCTGTCTCTAATGCATAACCCCAAAAGCGATAATGGTAGATCGGTTAAGAGACATCATCGATCGCACCATATCTAATAAAGTACAGTTATGACGTTCGGACACACCATTACACTGTGGTGTTCCAGGTGGCGTGAATAGTGAAACTATTTCACATTGTTTTTACTGAAGGCCAAACTCGCTAACTCAAATATTTTACCTCTACGATCATATCGTAGAAACTCTTATTTTCTGTTACGATGATTGTCCACTTCACTCTGAAATTCTTTGAACTTTTCAAATGTTTCAGACTTGTGCTTCATTAAGTAGATATACCCATATCTGCTCAAATCATCAGTGAAGGTCAGAAAATAACGATACCCGCCGCAAGCTTCAACACTCATTGGTCCGCATACATCAGTATGTATGATTTCCAACAACTCTGTTGCTCGCTCCACAGTTCCGGAGAACGGAGTTTTAGTCATCTTGCCCATGAGGCATGGTTCGCAAGCACCAAGTGATTCATAATAAAAAAAAGTCCATCACTATGGAGTTTCTTCATGCGCTTTACACCAATATGACCTAAACGGCAGTGCCACAAATAAGTTGCACTATCATTATTAACCTTGCATCTTTTGGCTTCAATATTATGAATATGTGTATCACACGATCGAGATCCAACAAACCATTTTCATTGGGTGTATGACCATATAAGGTTTTATTCATGTAAACAGAACAACAATTATTCTCTAACTTACATGAATAACCGTATTGCAATAAACATGATCAAATCATATTCATGTTCAACACAAACACCAAATAACACTTATTTAGGTTCAACACTAATCCCGAAAGTATAGGGAGTGTGCGATGATGATCATATCAATCTTGGAACTACTTCCAATACACATCGTCACTTCATCCTTTAACTACTTTCTGTTCATTATGCAACTCCCATTTCGAGTTACTACTCTTTAGCAACTAAACCAGTATCAAATACCGAGGGGTTGCTATGAACACTAGTAAAATACACATCAATAATCTGTATATCAAATATACCTTTGTTCACTTTGCCATCCTTCTTATCCGCCAAGTATCTAGGGCAGTTCCACTTCCTGTGACCATTTCCTTTGCAGTAGAAGCACTTAGTTTCAGGCTTGAGTTTAGCTTTGGGTTTCTTCATGGGAGTGACAACTTGCTTGTCATTCTTCTTGAAGTTCCCCTTCTATCCCTTTGCCCTTTACTTGAAACAAGTGGTCTTGTTAACCATCAACACTTGATGTTCTTTCTTGATTTCTACCTTCGCTGATTTCAGCATCGCGAAGAGCTCGGGAATTACTTTCGTCATCCCTTGCATATTATAGTTCATCACGAAGTTCTACTAACTTGGTGATAGTGACTAGAGAACTTTGTCAATTACTATCTTATCTGGAAGATTAACTCCCACTTGATTCAAGCAATTGTAGTAACCAGACAATCTGAGCACACGCTCACCGGTTGAGCTATTCTCCTCCATCTTGTAGGCAAAGTACTATCAGAGGTCTCATACCTCTCAACACGGGCATGAGTATGAAAATACTAATTTCAACTCTTGGAACATCTCATATGCTCTGTGGCGTTCAAAACGTTTTTCAAGTCCCGGTTATAAGCCGTAAAGCATGGCGCACTAAACTATCAAGTAGTCATCATACCGAGCTTGTCAAACGTTCATAACGTCTGCATCTGCTCCTGCAATAGGTTCGTCACCTAGCGGTGCATCAAGGACATAATACTTCTGTGCAGCAATGAGGATAATCCTCAGATCACGGACCTAGTCCACATCATTGCTACTAACATCTTTCAACTTATATTTCTCTAGGAACATATAAAATAAATGGGGAGCTACATCGCGAGCTATTGATCTACAACATAGATATGCTAATATTACCAGGACTAAGTTCATGATAAATTAAAGTTCAATTAATCATATTACTTGAAGAACTCCCACTTAGATAGACATCCCTCTGGTCATCTAAATGATCACGTGACCCAAATCAACTAAACCATGTCCGGTCATCACGTGAGATGGAGTAGTTTTCAATGGTGAACATCTTATGTTGATCATATCTACTATATGATTCACGCTCGACCTTTCGGTCTCCAGTGTTCCGAGGCCATATCTGCATATGCTAGGCTTGTCAAGTTTAACCCGAGTATTCTGCATGTGCAAAACTGGCTTACACCCGTTGTATTTGTACGTAGAGCTTATCACACCCGATCATCACGTGGTGTCTCGGCATGACGAGCTTTCGCAATGGTGCATACTCAGGGAGAACACTTATACCTTGAAATTTTGTAAGGGATCATCTTATAATGCTACCGCCGTACTAAGCAAAATAAGAAGCATAATAAGATAAACATCACATGCAATCAAAATATGTGACATGATATGGCCATCATCATCTTGTGCTTTTGATCTCCATCTCCAAAGCACCGTCATGATCACCTTCATCACCAGCGCGACACCTTGATCTCCATCGTAGCATCGTTGTCGTCTCGCCAACTATTGCTTCTACGACTATCGCTACCGCTTAGTGATAAAGTAAAGCAATTACATGGCGATTGCATTTCATACAATAAAGCGACAACCATATGGCTCCTGCCAGTTGCCGATAACTTTACAAAACATGATCATCTCATACAAAACCGTATAACTCATCATGTCTTGACCATATCACATCACAACATGCCCTGCAAAAACAAGTTAGACGCCCTCTACTTTGTTGTTGCAAGTTTTATGTGGCTGCTACGGGCTTAGCAAGAACCGTTCTTACCTACGCATACAAAACCACAACGATATTTCGTCAAGTATGTGCTGTTTTAACCTTCACAAGGACCGGGCGTAGCCACACTTGATTCAACTAAAGTTGGAGAAACCGACACCCGCCAGCCACCTGTGTGCGAAGCACGTCGGTAGAACCAGTCTCGCGTAAGCGTACGCGTAATGTCGGTCCGGGCCGCTTCATCCAACAATACCGCCGAATCAAAGTATGACATGCTGGTAAGCAGTATGACTAGTATCATTGATACGTCTAAAACTTATGTATAATTTCTGCTTGCTCCATGCCTCTTTTGTGTGATATTGCTATGATATTTATGCACTTCCATACACTTTTGATCATATTTGGACTAACCTATTAACTCAGTGCACCCCAGTGCCAGTTTCTGTTTTCTGCTGTTTTTATATTTCAGGTTTTCCCATTACGTAAATTGCCAGAAAAATCCCGGGAAAAATATATAAAAAATCAGCGTTCCGGAAGCTTCCATGCGGCCAAAGTAGGGCGAGAGGGGGGCCACCAGGGCTCCAGGCGACCAGAGGGGGCGGCCCCCCTCCTGGCCGCGCCGCCAGGGCGCCTGGGCCCCCCTGGCCTCTTCTGACGCCCCCCTTTGGCATATATTTACACCGCGTCCCGAAACCCTCGAGGACGGAACCCTTTTTCGCGATCTCATCTCTGTTCTGCCGCCGCCGCGCTTCCAAGATCGGGAGCACCAGGAGAACTCTTCCCGGCACCCTGCCGGAGGGGAGGATCACCACCGGGAGCTTCTCCACCACCATGGACGCCTCCCGGATGAGTTGTGAGTAGTCTCCCTTGGACCATGGGTCCATGACCAGTAGCTATGTGATGTTCTCCTCCCCTCTTTGTTCTTCACCGATTAGACCTCGTGAGTTGCCCTACATGATCGAGGCACATATGTAATCCTTATGCTGTTGCTATGATGAGTTTGGTGGGATCCGATGGATTATGAGATTATGTTCAGATTGTGTGTGAGTAATATATTTGATTTACCTCTTTTATATTTATGTTCTTGAGTAATTCTTGCATGTTCTCCGTTGCTGTTTATTGCTTTGGCCAAGTAGTAGGTAGTAACTCCAAGAGGGAACGTTATGCTTGATTGTGGGTTCATGCCCCTCGATGACTAGTTTGAGTGACAGAAACATGAGTCTAGGGGATGTGCTGTTGCCACAAGGGGGAAAACAACGGTGCTTGTACTTGCGGGTGCAAGGATTGTTTACTTTATGCAAAGTTCTTTTAATGCAGTTGTCTGTTGCTTTGAGTTTACACTATGGGTGGGACTCGCAACTTAATACCAGCGAGATGTTCTGGATAGATATCTCAAGGTGGATGATTAGTAGTAGATGCAGATGGATTTCGGTCTACTTGCCTTGGCGTACCGCCCATGCTTTTGAGCCTCTACCTTTCTTTGCAGCATAGTTAGCATTGGTTTGCACACATAATCCTGTCAATTGCCCAGCTGTAATTCGTTTACCTCGCTTAGCTGTTTTATCGTCTTTTGGGAGAGAGACATCACTAGTGAACATCATGGGACCCCGGTCCATATTACCATCACTGATCACACCTGTTATTTACTTTCTGTTCTTACTTACTAGTTGCAGTCATACCTATCACTATTATCTCTTGTGTTTGATCCTTTGTAAACGACAAGGCCGGAGGGATTGACAACCTCTCTGTACTCGTTGGGAGCAAAGTTATTTGTATCTGTGTGCATGTCCAGTCAATCGCTAAGTTGCGCCGCTTGCAGTTGACACCTTCTTGTTGACCCTCGGAGTCTCAGGAAAATTCAATCCTTGGTATCTTTGCCAAGGGAAAACTATCGCTACACTGCATCTCAAACCTCCCACTTGGGGTAACCAACGAGGGGCGAGAAGCCATCAATCGTCCACAACTCACTTGTGTTCTACTCGTGCATATCATCTACGCATATCATCTACTCGTGCAAGATCTATCTACCAGATGCATAGCAACGAGAGGGGAGAGTGTGTCTACGTACCCTCGTAGACCGAAAGCGGAAGCGTTAGAACAACGCGGTTGATGTAGTCGTACGTCTTCACGGCCCGACCGATCAAGCACCGAAACTACGGCACCTCCGAGTTCTAGCACACGTTCAGCTCGATGACATCCCTCGAACTCCGATTCACCCGAGTGTCGAGGGAGAGTTCCATCAGCACGACGGCGTGGTGACGATCTTGATGTTCTACCGTCGCAGGGCTTCGCCTAAGCACCGCTACAATATTATCGAGGAGAACTATGGTGGAGGGGGGCACCGCACACGGCTAAGAGATCAAGAGATCAATTGTTGTGTCTAGAGGTGCCCCCTTGCCCCCGTATATAAAGGAGGGAGGGAGAGGCCGGCCCTAGAGGGGGCGCGCCAAGTGTGGGGAGTCCTACTAGGACTCCCAATTCCTAGTAGGATTCCCCTTTCCTTTCCGGAGTAGGAGAGAAGGAAAGAGGGGGAGAGGGAGAAGGAAAACAGGGCTGCACCCCTTGTCCAATTCGGACCAGAAGAGGGGCGCGCGCCTCCTTCCTTTTGGCCTCTCTCTTCTATTCCCGTAACTCCCCGGTACTCCGAAAATACCCGAATCACTCGGAACCTTTCCGATGTCCGAATATAGTCGTCCAATATATCGATTTTTACGTCTCGACCATTTCGAGACTCCTCGTCATGTCCCCGATCTCATCCGGGACTCCGAACTCCTTCGGTACATCAATACTCATAATAAAACTGTCATCGAAACCTTAAGCGTGCGGACCCTACGGGTTCGAGAACTATGTAGACATGACCGAGACACGTCTCCGGTCAATAACCAATAGCGGAACCTGGATGCTCATATTGGCTCCCACATATTCTACGAATATCTTTATCGGTCAAACCGCATAACAACATACGTTGTTTCCTTTGTCATCGGTATGTTACTTGCCCGAGATTCGATCGTCGGTATCTCAATACCTAGTTCAATCTCATTACCGGCAAGTCTCTTTACTCGTTCCGTAATACATCATCCCGCAACTAACTCATTAGCTGCAATGCTTGCAAGGCTTATAGTGATGTGCATTACCGAGTGGGCCCAGAGATACCTCTCCGACAATCGGAGTGACAAATCCTAATCTCGAAATATGCCAACCCAACAAGTACATTCGGAGACACCTGTAGAGTACCTTTATAATCACCCAGTTACGTTGTGACGTTTGGTAGCACACAAAGTGTTCCTCCGGTATTCGGGAGTTGCATAATCTCATAGTCATAGGAACATGTATAAGTCATGAAGAAAGCAATAGCAGTAAAACTTAAATGATCATAGTGCTAAGCTAACGGACGGGTCTTGTCCATCACATCATTCTCCTAATGATGTGATCCCGTTGATCAAATGACAACTCATGTCTATGGCTAGGAAACGTAACCATCTTTGATCAATGAGCTAGTCTAGTAGAGGCATACTAGGGACACTCTGTTTTGTCTATGTATTCACACATGTACTAAGTTTCTGGGTAATACAATTCTAGCATGAATAATAAACATTTATCATGATATAAGGAAATAAATAATAACTTTATTATTGTCTCTAGGGCATATTTCCTTCAGCCCGGTCCTACGAGAACTATTTCATCTTGAAAAAGGATGACGTAGGAACAATTGGATTTTCTGGTTACCAAAAGTGCGTGGTTGCATTGCGGACACTTGCCTATAGCATGGCTATAGATTCGTGAGGAGTACATCCGAATGTCTTGGGGTACATGCAAAGATGCCATGTACTTGAGAGAACTCTGGTGGTTGCTACTTGTGAACCGCGTCAGTAAATTCGCCGAACAGGAGGGGATGATGCAACATAGCGGCGGTAATTATTTCCCTCAGTTATGAAATCAAAGTTATGTAAGCAACTCCTGCACACAAACAACAAATCCTCGCAACCCGACGCGTAGAGGGGTTGTCAATCCCTCTTGGGTAAGATAGTATGATAAAAAGATAGATTGATAGATGCAAATAAAATAAAAGTAAATAAAACACAACAAGGTATTTTGGGGTTTTTGATAATACTACCTCCTTTCCGGTTTATAAGGCTTGTGCGTATCCCTAGGTCTACAATTTGACCAACATAAAATGAGTTGTATAGTCTAAAAATTATACCATTAGAAAGTAGATGATCTAAAGTTTCTAATGATATATTTTTTGTGACAGATAACTTGTATTACGTTGGTTTATTTGTCAACCTAGATATGCGCGCAAGCCTTATAAACCGGAAAGGAGGTAGTATAAATCTGAAAAGAAAAGAAGAAAATAATGGAAAACACAAATAGCAATATAAATCTGCAAGTATATATGGTGAGAAATAGACCCGGGGGCCGTAGGTTTCACTAGTGGCTTCTGTGGAGAAAATTGCATACAATGGATAAACAAATTATTGTTGGGCAATTGATAGAAAAGCGAATAGTTACGACGATACCCAAGACAGTGATCATGTATATAGGCATCACATGCAAGATTAGTAGACCGACTCCTGCCTGCATATACTACTATTACTCCACACATCGACCGCTATCCAGCATGCATCTAGTGCATTAAGTTCCATAAAGAAACGGAGTAATGCCTTAAGAACAAGGACATGATGTAGACAAGATATATTCATGTAGGAATAGACCCCATAGTTTTAACCTTAATAGCAACGATACATGCATGCCTCGCTACCCCTTCTGTCATTGGGTGAGGACACGACAAGATGGAACCCATCACAAATCACCTCTTCAAATTGCAAGATAAATCAATCAAGTTGGCCAAACAAAACCAAAATATTGAAGAAGAAATACGAGGCTATAATAATCATGTATGGATATAATTGCAAATAAATATGATCATAAACTCACAATTCATCGGATCCCAACAAACACACTGCAAAAGAGTTACATCAAATAGATCTCTGGAGAGAACACTGTATTGAAGATCAAAAAGAGAGAAGAAGCCATTTAGCTATTGCCTATGGACCCGTAGGTCTGCGGTAAACTACTCATGCATTATCGGAGAGGCACCAATGGAGATGATGAACCCATCTGTAATCGTGTTCCCCTTCGGCGGAGTGCCGAAAAAGGACTCTAGATTGGATATCGTGGTTCTGGAACTTGCGGCGGCTGAAACAATTTTTCTCCGACTCCTCTAGGGTTTCTGTAATATCTCAGTATTTATAGAGCTGAGAGGCGGTGGAGAGGACCCCCGTGGGCCCCATGAGACATCTGGGCGCGCATGGACCTCCTAGCACGCGCAGGCGTCTCGTGGGCCCCATGGACCTCCCCTCGCGCATTTCTTTGGCCCTCTGGATATCTTGTGTTCCACAAAAATCTTCAAAATACTTCGTTGCATTTGGACTCCGTTTGATATTGATATTCTGCAAAGTAAAAAACAGAAAACAACAATTGGTACTAGGCACTATGTCAATAGGTTAGTCCCAAAAAATAATATAAAATTGCTAGAAAATGATTGTAAAACATTCAGGAATGATAATATAACATAATGGAACAATAAAGAAATATAGATACGTTGGTGACGTATCAGTGGTCGAGGTGTTTGGACCATATGTGGTTTTCTATGGCGGTGGTCGAGGTGTTTGGACCTTAGTATTTGAGGGAACCAACTGTTGGAGACATCGAAAGACTCATGGCAATGTTCAAATCAAGAGGATGGTCAGATATGCTTGGGTCTCTTGATTGCATGCATTGGAGATGGAAGAACTGCCCAAAAGCTCTACAAGGACAATATTAGGGCCATGCTAAGAAGCTCAACATCATTCTTAAAACACTTGCATCATAAAACCTATGGATTTGGCACACTTTCGTTGGAAATACCTAGTCTCACAATGACATCAAATGTGCTATAGCGGTCTCTTGGTTGACTAAGGAACAAGTTCCTCTGTGCAACTATACTATCAATGGGGATGAGTACAACATGGTCTACTATCTGGTTGACGGTATCTATCCTCCATGGGTGACCATCGTTAAGACCATATTTGAGCCAGTTGGTCAGAAAAGAGTTCACTTTGGTCAGAGGCGAGAAGGAGCTAGAAAGGATGTGGAGAGAGCATATGGAGTGCTCCAAGCCCATTTTGCAGTTGTTCGTGGAGCTGCTAAAGAATGGGATCGAGAGACCTTGTGGGAGGTGATGACATGTTGTGTGATCATGTAGAACATGATCATGAAGGATGAGGATGAAGATGTTGTCGAATGTCTGGAATCAAGAACATGGGTGATCCTATCCAACTTCCACATCAGATCCGACTACATTTGATGAGTTTGTCCAAATGCATCAAAAATTCGGCGTCAAGCAACTCATGATAACTTAAGAAATATCTGGTTGAGCACTTGTGGACAATCGAAGGGGACAACTAGAACATATATGCGAGTTGAATTCAAGTTTGAACAATTTTATCTCAATACTTAGTTGGATTGTACTCCCTCCCTTCCTAAATATAAGTCTCTCTAGAGCTTCCAACAAGTGGCTACATACAGAGCAAAATGAGTGAATCTACACTCTAAACTATGTCTACATACATCCGTATGTTGTAGCTTATTTGAAATGTCTAGAAAGACTTATATTTAGGAACGGAGGGAGTAGTATTTACATTTGAACTACCATGGCATTTTAATATTTTCACTCATCATAGATTTCATATATTAATATTTTGAGTGTCGCAGACTTCAGGAGAAAAATAGGGACAGAGGGACAAGGTTGGATGGTCGTCTCCCATATCACTATCCATGAACAAATCCAGATCAGTCTACGGACAAACAATGTGTCCGTTTTAGGGGCCGGCGTTGGACATGCCTTTAGTGCCGGCCGGCATTAGGGTGGCTGAGACAATCTATGTTCATACCTTATTTTCTCACACCCTCGCCTTCCTAATTTCACATTTTGCGACGACACACACTCAAAACGGTCCTAAATTATATGACATAAACTCATCAAACTATAAGCTAATCACGAACATGATTTGGCAAACATTTATTTACATAATCACAATAATATCTATACCACTTAACAAAAGAGTAGCACTCTTTTTCGTGCCTGTAGAAAGCTCCATTAACCAGTTATCTCCCTTCCATCATGTCTCTCCATTGATTTTTTTGTTTGGATGTTTTTTATCCCACCACATTCTTTGTCCACACCTTCTCCATATGATAATCAATCACCTTAATTTACTTATCTTGTGAACCATTTTCACCTTAATTTACCAAACTTCTCATCAAACTCGTAATCACGCGCAAGAGTTGTTAAACATTTATTTACACAATCGCAATAATAATAGTAGGTAAATCACGATCTAACGTACTCCCTCCGTTCACTTTTGTAAGTCATTTCAGACAACTCAAAATGAGTTGTTTTGTACATTGTCTGAAACGTCTTCAAGGTCTTATAAAAGTGAATAGAGGGAGTACTATATTTATACACTGTTACAACACACAAGCATTGTCCTAGTATGTATAATATTATATAATCCCATGAATATCAATTAAAGTTCTCTATAAAGAAACTCAAGTATCAAAATAAAAATATGGTGCCCAGAGAAAATTATAAGATCAACACCCTATCATATATGTAACGCAAGGTACAAATGTTTCAAGTGACAACCCAACATGTGTTCGTGGTACACTAGAGAACTAGGCATGTAGATTTTCTTCAAGGGGGGAGGGAGGAGAGCCCCCCCTCTTCCCACGAACTTTCATAAAATGGGGCCAAAAGGCCCAACTATTTTTACAACGGTGATTAGGGACAACTACTAAGAGAGAGCATACAAGTGGAGAAGCGAAGGAAAAAACGTGCTAATGAGCACCGGGATGGGGGTTCGCCAACATACATAACCACACATCCACATGTCATATATTGCCGCCATGCAATCTAGATCACTAGAGAACTGCGTCATTTTTGCAATTCTTTAGGATTAGGCCGAGGCAGGACAAGGTGCTCCGAAAGACGACCGAGTTGCAACACTTCGAGAGATGCCAACAACACAAGAGCAAGAAGAAATCCTGTGTGGCATCACCCACCGTCGGCCTGGCTTCAAAGAGGTGGAGGGCTTGAACAATGGCACCCTTGGTAGAGAGCCTGCTACTTCTTGAGTGAAAGGATCGATATGGTTGACTAGAGGGGGGGGGGGGTTGAATAGGCAACTAACAATTTTTAACTTTTCTTAACCACTTTAAATTAAGCGACAAAGTAAGTTGTCTAGATAAGCTTCTAAGATGACAACTAGAGGAAAGAAGGATAACAACTACACATACATGCTATAGGAGTTGAACAAGTAAAGCATGCAAAAGTAAAGGTAAGAAATAACCACAAGTGGAACCGATGGAGACGAGGATGTGTTGCCGAAGTTCCTTCCCTTTGAGGGGAAGTACGTCTCCGTTGGAGCGGTGTGGAGGCACAATGCTCCCCAAGAAGCCACTAGGGCCACCGTATTCTCCTCACGCCCTCACACGATGCAAGGTGCCGTGAATCCACTAGTGGTGCCCTTGAAGGCGGCAACTGAACCTTTACAAACAAGGTTGGGGCAATCTCCACAACTTGGAGGCTCCCAACAAACCACGAAGCTTCACCACAATGGAATATGGCTTCGAGGTGACCTCAACCGTCTAGGGTGCTCAAACACCCAAGAGTAACAAGATCCGCAAGGGATTAGTGGGGAGAATCAAATATCTCTTGGTGGAAGTGTAGATCGATGCCTCCTCAAGCAATCCCGAGCAAATCAACAAGTTTGATTGGCTAGGGAGAGAGATCGGGCGGAAATGGAGCTTTTGGAGCAACAATGGAGTAGTGGGGGAAGAGGTAAGTCTTCTTGGAGAAGAAGACCCCCTATATATAGTAGGGGAACAAATCCAACCGTTATTCAAGTTTTCAGCCCGCAGAGAGCGGTAGTACCGCGCATGAGTTGCGGTACTACCGCTGGCTGAGCGATACTACCGCTTTGAGAGCGGTACTACCGCTTAGGCAAAATAGTGCGACATGATTGACAACATCCGTGGCTACATCCGCAGGGAAAACGGTAGTAGCAAAATGCGACACGGTACTACCGCTTGGGTTAAGCGGTACTACCGTATTGGATGCGGAAGTAAAAAATTACTTCCGCATCAACTTCTGTACTTAGAGTCAGCGCCTGAGCCAGATACACGGTACTACCGCTCTGGAGACGCGGTACTACCGTCGGAGCGGTACTACCGTGTCGGCAGGCGGTACTACCGTGTATCTGCGCGGTACTACCGCTTGGTTGAGCGGTACTACCGCTTGCCAGGCAGATGATCAGTTAAGAAGTCACAGTTTGCATATACGAAAAATAACCGGTTGGACCTCCAGAGAAGCAAGGAAAGGTGGTGTGAGAGAAGGATGTGTACGTGTTGATTCTACCCAAACCTTTCCGATGCGGAACCCCTCTTAATAGTACGGCTTTCCTATTACTCAAAGCCACCGACAGGGAGCAAAAAGAAAACACCGTCTTAGATAGAATTCGAGGGGCAAACAATCGTCTTGTGCCTAAGGGAGATATACCTGTATGAGCTTAGAGCACACGATCAGTCCGCAAATGCATTGTCATCAATCACCAAAACTACTTAGGGAGAAATATGCCCTTACAATCTCCCCCTTTTTGGTGTATTGATGACAATACTTGATTTGCACAGGGAAGAGATAATAGAGTAAGCAGTTCAAGCCCTAGAGTATAGGTGAGCTCCCCCTGGATGTGTGCCTACACAAGATTGTGCTTTGGACTGCACAGCACACATACTAGGTACAGTGCTCCCCTATAATCTACACACGAGATACTCTATATAAAAACTAACTGCTCTGGATAAACATTAAAGACATAACGAAAAGTTCAACGATAACGGGGCATATGTCTTACACCATATGATAGTCTCACGCACACGGCACAAACACGCAAATAAACCAGAGTTCAACGAAACACAAGAGCACAAGACGCAAATCACTCTCCCCTTTGTCATCGAGACACCACAAAGGGGAAAGAGGACACTAAGACAGGTGGCAGCCCTGGAGAAACTCAGTCGTCGTACTCATCATCAGACTCTGGCTGCTCCTCCTGATACTCCTCATCAGACTCTGACCACTTGTACCCCTGGCGAGCCATCCAAGTCGCCTCAGGGGTGATGTTATCCTCAGACCCATTGGATACTTCCTCGCCATAGACTGCCAGAATCTTCTTGTCACGCTGGCGCGTCTTCTTGTCAGTCACATGAGCCCGATATTGCCCCTTAGCCTGCATGCAGAAGAGGGCCTTCATCTTCTGCTTAAGCTTTTTAGCCCACGAAGGCTCCTCCACAACAGAGGAAGAAGAAGGGGCAAATCTACCAGAGCGCACATCAGCAGCCTCCTCCACAGGCTCCTCCTCAGTGCCCATCTGGGCAGCAGCAGCCTGAGCACGAGTGGTGGTGTTGGCCCATCGAGTCTTGACGCGAAGACGGATGGGATCATGACGGAAGCATTCGGCCTCGAACTCCTCCTCCGGGTACAACTCCTCCCAAGTCTTGGAGATCAGCAAAAACAGGTATGGACCATAGATGGGTACCTTACGAGTGTAGATGGCAAAACGGAGCTCATTCCACATGATGTGGGAAATATCAAGTGGTGCAGTCTGGGTTGTGCGAGCCTCTTGACACATCAGCAGCATGTCCACCAGGTAAGCATGGACATTGTCCTTATCTCCAACTCGAGAGAACAGAGTGTTGCCAAAGATCCGGTACATGATGTCCAAGAAGGGGTTCAGCACCTATGTCCTTTTGCCACTAGCAAGAGTCTTCTGCTCATAAAATGGAAGCAGCCTGTCTTTGTTTGCAGACTCAGGGTTGGCGTGAGGCCCAAATCCAATTGGGTTGTGGAGACCCTCATCAGGTATCTGTAGAAGATCCATGAACTCCTTCCAAGAAGAGGTCATCTTGTGACCATTGGTCATCCATGTCATGGGGCGATCCTCCTTGGTTTGGAAATTGGCAGAGGCATAGAACTGAGCAATAATTTCTGGATCAAAGTCATTCTGGAAGGTCATGATGTGCTCCAGGCCCAACTGCTCGATCAGGTCAAGAGCCTCTGCAAAGTATGCCCGGTTCTTGTCCTTCCTCATGTGATCCACATCCACCCAGTGAGCATCCACAAAAAGATTGGTCTTGGTCTTGAGCACCTCATGGTAGATGCGAAACTGCTGCTTGGTCCAGAAGATATCATCTCCAGGAAAGTGCTCACGGGGTTCTCCATATGGGTTGAGCTTCCTACGTGACATGAACTCAGCAGCATGCATCTCCTAAATAGACATGGAGGATTCCTTACGCTTGTTGGCTGAGGTCTTGTACCTGCGCTGGGGATTGGAGCCCTCTGGCACATCACTTGGGGTACGCAGATGCTTGGATCCGGTGTCGCGGACAGGGTTGGTACGACGACCCTTAAAACCGGAGCCACCACCTAAAAACACAAACAAAAGACCACGACAACACAAACACAAGGAGAATCAATGCCAAAGCCTCGATAAACACAAGAAACCAGGAGAAATAGCAAAGTGATCATGCTACGAAGAAAATCTGATACAAGCGGTAGTACTGCTGACCCTACGCGGAAGTAAAAAATTAGTACCGCAATGTAAGCGGTAGTACCGCATATGGATGCGGTAGTACCGCATACGTCGCGGTAGTAATATTTTACTTCCGCAAAAGGAAGCGGAACTAAAAAAAAATTAGTACCGCAAAGTAAGCGGTAGTACCACATATGGATGCGGTAGTACCGCATACGTTGCGGTAGTAATATTTTACTTCCGCAAAAGAAGCGGAACTAAAAAATTAGTACCGCAATGTAAGCGGTAGTACCGCATATGGAAGCGGTAGTACCGCATACGTTGCGGTAGTAAGATTTTACTTCCGCAAGAGGAGCGGAAGTAAAAAAATAGTGCTGCATGCGGAGCGGTAGTACCGCATTGGGTCGCGGTAGTACCGCTCGGCAAGCAGTACTGGATTTTTACTTCCGCCCGAGCGGTAGTACCGCTGAGGACAGCAGTAGTACCGCTCAGGTCAGATCAGATCTGGACCAGATCATGCGGTAGTACCGCGGTTCTCCAGCGGTAGTACCGCACGAAACAGATCTGAGAAGAGCAGATCTAGAAACGGCCAAAGAGATCAACTCACGGTACTACGGCTGATCATAGTAACTTTGTAGCAACAAATATAATCGTATATCTAGTGCACAAACACTCTCCCACATCCTAAGCATCCATGGATAAGATCACGAAGAACACAAGAACACTAAGCATCTCCCCTAACCCTAAAACACAAGCAAGGCAACAAGAAGAGGGGAAAAGGGGAGAAACCTTCATCCATGGCAAGAGGGCGTGGTGGGGATCGATCCCACCGGTCGGAATGCGAGGAGAGTGGCCGAGGGAGGAGATCCGGCGAGGTCCTCCGGCGGCGTTCTTGAGAGAGAGAGACAGGGACGACGTGGGGGTTAGGAGTGAATGGGTATGGGGAAGATGGAACTCCCCCTGCCTGCTTATAACCCCCACTCATTCGGATATGTGCGGTAGTACCGCGGTCATCGCGGTAGTACCGCTTGCGCGGTAGTACCGCTCGCCAGGCGGTAGTACCGCCCTACCAGCGGCAGTAAAAAATTACTGCCGTGCTGGATGTGCGGTAGTACCGTAACCGATCACGGTAGTACCGCTCCCCCAAGAAAATGCACGAAAAGACAAGAGGCTTTAAGCACTAAAGAGAGTAAAACAACCACGTGCACAAGCAAAACAAGTAACACAACTCCTCATAAGAGGGCGGTGGCCGAGGCCACCTATGTTTGAGTTTTATAGATATGGCACCGCGAAGAATTATCCTTGGGCCCATGATCAATACTCGACTTAAAGCATTTAAGCCAACTATGTATGGAAAATGATAAAGATTTGGTTAGTTTATGCATAATAGGGGGAGGAATAGTTCATTGAGAGAACAGTACTCCCCCTAAGTCCATGCCTACATCTAGACAAGATAGCTATCTCGAGTGTGAGGAGTGTGTGCACAGATTCAAACCACATTGCTCAAATCGATGATATTTAGCTCATGCCTTAACTCGCGAAATCTTGCTTCATCCAGAGGCTTCGTGAAGATATCTGCAAGGTTATCATGAGTGTTAACGTAGTGAAGCTCGATTTCTCCTTGCCTTATGTGATCCCGGATGAAGTGATACCGAATCTCAATATGCTTCGTCTTGAAGTGAAGCACCGGGTTGAGAGAAATCTTGATGGCACTTTCATTGTCACACCAAAGAGGCACTTTGTCACAAGTGACACCGTAATCCTTTAAAGTTTGCCTCATCCATAAGAGTTGAGCACAGCAATTGCCAGCGGCCACATATTCTGCTTCGGTGGACGAGAGAGATACACAACTTTGCTTTTTGGAAGACCAACTAACAAGAGAGCAACCAAGAAATTGGCACCCTCCCGAGGTGGACTTCCTATCCACTTTGTCTCCCGCCCAGTCAGAATCAGAGAAGCCAACAAGGTTGAAATTTGCTCCTCTTGGGTACCATAAGCCAAAGTTTGGGGTATGAGCCAAATATCGAAAGATTCGCTTGACAGCCACAAAGTGACTTTCCTTAGGTGAGGCTTGAAACCGAGCACAAATTCCCACACTCAACATAATATCCGGTCTAGATGCACAAAGGTAAAGCAAGGATCCGATCATAGAGCGATATACCTTTTGATCCACCGCTTTACCATTGGGATCAATGTCAAGTTGGCATTTGGTTGGCATCGGAGTAGTAGCCGGCTTGACATCACTAAGATTGAACCTCTTGAGCATGTCTTGAGTATACTTGGATTGTTTGATGAAGATGCCTTCTCTTCTTTGTTTGATCTCAAATCCAAGGAAGTACTTCAACTCTCCCATCATGGACATCTCAAAATGTGTGGTCATGAGTGCGGCGAACTCATCATTGAAAGCTTTGTTAGGAGAACCAAAGATAATATCATCAACATATAGTTAGCATACAAACAACTCCCCTTTGACCTTCTTAGTAAAAAGAGTGGGGTCGATTTTCCCAATTTCAAACCCACGATCTTGTAACAACTTGGTAAGGTGCTCATACCACGCTCGTGGGGCTTGTTTAAGGCCATAGAGTGCCTTATCGAGTTGATACACATGATTGGGGAACTTAGGATCCTCGAACCCCGGGGGTTGTTTAACATACACCAACTCATTAATGGGACCATTAAAAAATGCACTTTTCACATCCATTTGTTGCAATTTAAAGTTATGATGGGAAGCATAGGCAAGCAACAAACGAATGGATTCAAGACGAGCAACGGGGGCAAAGGTTTCACCGTAGTCGATACCCTCGACTTGGGAGTAGCCTTGAGCTACCAGACGTGCCTTGTTGCGGATGACAATGCCATGGGCATCTTGCTTGTTCTTAAAGATCCATTTGGTTCCAATGACATTATGGTTCTCCTTTGGTCTTGGCACCAGACGCCACACTTTGTTGCGCTCGAAGTTATTGAGTTCTTCATGCATGGCATTGAGCCAGTCAGGGTCTTCGAGCGCCTCATAAACCTTCTTAGGTTCAACAAAAGAGATAAAAGCTTGATGAGCACAATAGTTTGCTAATTGTCTACGAGTGCTTACCCCCCTTTTGATGCTTCCTAAAATGTTTTCGATGTGATGCTCGTTGGAAGCAAGCCTGAAGGCAACTTTTGCAGCACGACGCTCTAATTGCTCTTCAAGTGATAACTGGGGAGCACTGAGTTGATCATCTTGAGCGTCGTCAGGAGCTGGATCTTGATCTTTAGCTTCCTCTTGACCTTGATCTTGCTCGGGGGACTGAACTTGACCTTGTGCATCAATTGGTGGTTCTTCACCAACTTGAGATTGATCTTGCACTTGGCCTTGTTCATCAGGTTGAGGGCCTTCACTTTGTTCTTCGGAAGCGTGTGGGTCTTGGGTTGGTGATGGTTCCACTTGAGTGGAACATTGTCCTTCTCCTTCGGCCACAAGGGGTTCCTCAACGGGTAGGATATATCCAACACCCATTCTTCTTATGGCTTGAGGAGGAATTTCATCACCTGCATCACAAGTACCACTTTGCTCCACTTGGGAACCGTTATTTTCATCAAACTCTACGTTACTCGTCTCCTCTATAAGTCCAGTGGACTTGTTGAGGACACGGTAAGCATGAGAGTTTGTAGCATAACCAACAAATATGCCCTCATGAGCTCTAGATTCAAATTTAGACAAACGAACACCTTTCTTGAGAATGAAACACTTACACCCGAACACCCGGAAGTACTTGAGATTGGGCTTGTTACCGGTAAGAATCTCATACGGAGTTTTGTTCAAGCCTTTGCGGAGATAGAGACGATTTGAAGCATGGCAAGCGGTGTTGATGGCTTCGGCCCAAAAGTTGTATGGAGAGTTGAATTCAGCCATCATGGTTCTTGCAGCATCTATTAAAGTTCGGTTCTTTCTCTCCGCTACACCGTTTTGTTGAGGGGTATACGGGGCTGCATATTGATGTTTGATCCCCTCATCACCAAGAAACTCATCCAAGGTGTAGTTCTTGAACTCGGTGCCATTGTCACTTCGGATCATCAAAATCTTTGCTTCATGTTGTCGTTGAGCTTCATTTGCAAAGTTGATGACAGTTTGTTGGGTCTCACTCTTCTTCTTGAAGAAGTATACCCAGGTATATCTTGAGTAATCATCCACAATCACCAAGCAATACTTCCTACCCCCAAGACTATCAAAAGAAGGAGGCCCAAAGAGGTCCATGTGGAGGAGCTCTAGGGGTCTCTTTGAATAGATGATAGTCGTGGGAGGGTGAGCCTTCTCATGTAATTTTCCTTCAATGCACGCCCTGCAAGCACGATCTTTGGCAAAGCTAACATTTGTTAGTCCTCGGACATGGCCCCCCTTGAGAAGACTTTGCAAAGATCTCATATTGACGTGGGCCAAACGGCGATGCCAAAGCCATCCCACATCAACTTTAGCCATTAGGCATGTCGCGACCTTAGTGGGTTGCTTCGAGAAGTTAACCACATAAAGGCCGTTTTCAACATGCCCAACATAAGCTACTTTAAGAGTCTTGCTCCACAAGAGGGCCACAGTATCAATATCAAAGAATGTAGCATAGCCCATGAGTGCAAGTTGGCGAACAGAAAGTAAATTATATGCAAGGGACTCAACAAGCATGACTTTCTCGATCGTGAGATCATGAGAGACAACAACCTTGCCAAGTCCCAGTACCTTAGAAGATGAAGCATCACCCCATTCGACGTTGGTGGCCATAGATGAGCTGAGATGCACGTCCACCACCAAGTCTTTGCTTCCGGTCATATGATTTGTAGCTCCGCTATCGAGCAACCATGATCCCCCACCGGAAGCAAACTCCTACAATAGATCAATGCTTGGATTTAGGTACCCATTTGGTAATGGGTCCTTTGAGGTTAGTAACAAGGGTCTTAGGAACCCAAATGGACCATTCAATGTATTCGTAAGAAGAACCAACAAATTTAGCAAACACATGGCCATCACTGGCACGGCATAAAACATATGAAGGATTAAAATCGCCGGCCATGTTTGATGGTATGGTGGAGTTTTTCTTGACACCACCACTTTTCTTCTTGGTCGACGTGCCCTCTCCTTCTTTCACAAAGGATTGTCGGAGAGGGGGTGGTTGCTTGGTCTTGTCATTCTTCTTCTTCTTGGGCTTAGGAACAAACCCAATTCCTTCCTTTGCCACAACTTCCTTTTGATTGCTCAAAAGGGCGTTGAGGTTCTTCTCACCTTGTATGCAAGTCACAAGGCCTTTCTCAAGTTGCTTCTTCAATTCGGCATTCTCTTCAACAAGATGCACATGCTCGCAACATGGGTTAGTAGCATTTGCATTATCAATTAAAACCATGCGAGGAAAAATAGCCTTTTCCTTGGTTAGCGAAACTTGGAGTTGATCATGAGACTCCTTGAGAGTAGCATGCATTCCTTTCAAGGCCTTGTGAGCCTTGTCAAGTATGTCAAACTCCTCTTTGAGTTTAGCATGGTCAACCTCAAGTTTTGCCTTCTCGGAGTTAAGGACACGAGATACAACTAAAGCATGATCAAGATCTTTCTTTAATTTAGCATGATCATCGTTGTGTGACTCCTCAAGAGTCAAACGAAGACCACACTCTTCCTCTAGGGCGTTAGAGAGATCCGATATCTCATCGGCATAGTCTCGACTATGTCCTTCCATTTTAGTAATGGTTTCCTCGTGAGCCTCGATCATGTCATTGGCCTCACCGAGTTGTTCCAAGAGAGCAACAAAATGCTTCTTGGGTTTGCCCTTGAGATTCTTTATGAACAAATCAAATTCATTTTCTCCCTCCTTATTACCCTCATCCTCATCAATACAATTAGTCAATGAAGGATTAGAAGAGATAGTAGTATTGATGTTTGGGGTTACCTTGTTGGTGGCCTTGGCCATGAGACACTTGGCGGTGATGTTCTCGTTTGGTGAGTTGAAGAGAGATGAGTGCGGAGTGGTGGCAATTGCAATTGTGGCCATAGTGGTCACCTCATCGTCTTCATCATTATCATCATCCTCCACATATTCTTCTTGAGCCACCAACACCTTTGGAGGAGTCTTCTTGATGAAGTTGTTCTTGTTGGGATAGGACTTTGACTTGTCCTTCCGAATAAGCTTGCCTCCAAAGTCTTCTCTCTTCTCATATGGGCAATCCACAACGAAGTGACTTACATTTCCACAGTTGAAGCATGTCCTTACTCGTTGCTTCCCTTTGTTCCCACTAGAGTTGTTCCTGTTAAAGTTGGATCTTGTGTTCTTCTTGCCCCAGAATTGCCTTGAAGCAAGAGCCATGTGCTCATGATAGGCATATTTGGTGTCCTCGGGGCAGCACTCATCATCATCTTCCATTTCCTCCTCTTCCACACAAGCCTTGGCCTTCAGAGCAAGATTAGGCTTCTTGGATCGTTGAGCTCTTAAGACCGCATTGTCGGCAGTCACGTCCAGGATCCTCATGGCAACAAATTCATCCAACACTTCATTTGAGGATAAAGTGTGGAAGTCCGGTCTCTGACGAACGACAGAGGACATGGCCTTATGATAGGGCATCATGGCCTTGAGGAACTTGCGCTTGATCCAATTGTCATCCGTATCCTTACTGCCATGATCTCGAAGAGACACTGCAAGAATAGTTAATCTTCGATAAAGTTCACGGGGATCTTCATCTTCGATCATAGCAAACTCATCAGCTTCATCTTGCACCACTTCATAGTTGGAGCGTTGAATACTGGTGCTTCCCTTGTACATTGTGCCAACATGCTCCCAAGCTTCCTTGGCCACAGTGAAGGGTCGAAGGTGAGCAATGTCTTCAGGAGGGATGGAATCTTGAAGAATGCAAAGAGCGGACTCGTTGAACTGATGATCTGCAGTTTCTCTTGGAGTCATGTTGTCGGGATCATACGGATAAAAACCTTGCTCAATGATTCTCCAAAGGTTAGTGGAACAATGATTAATATGACGTTTTAAACGAAAAACCCAAGTAGCAAAATCAGTATTTTTGATAAACTTGGGAGGGGGCCCAACGGAATTTAAATGCGGTGTGGGAACGGGTCCTCCATAGTGAGTAGGAGGAGCGGATTGGGCAAATTTCCCACTCCCATTCTTAGTGACCGGGGCTTGCTCACTACTAGCTTCTCCCTTGTCGGGATTAGCCTCCGACACGTTGGTAGCGGGACGACCCACTTCCAACGTTGTGGTGGATAATTTAATCCCCTCAAGCAAATCTTTAAACATGCCTTTGACCTCGCTCACTAGTGACTCTTTCAATGTGGTCAAGGCCACATTGAACTCCTCACGAGAGACCGAGGCTCCCCCATCTGACGTAGGCACGGACGGATTTCCACCGGAATGGTCCTCCGTCTCTACTACGTTGTCAACCATACTCTTCGGACGGTAAAGTCCTTAAAAGGAGACGAGGCTCTGATACCAATTGAAAGGATCGATATGGTTGACTAGAGGGGGGGGGGGGTTAATAGGCAACTAACAATTTTTAACTTTTCTTAACCACTTTAAATTAAGCGACAAAGTAAGTTGTCTAGATAAGCTTCTAAGATGACAACTAGAGGAAAGAAGGATAACAACTACACATACATGCTATAGGAGTTGAACAAGTAAAGCATGCAAAAGTAAAGGTAAGAAATAACCACAAGTGGAACCGGTGGAGGCGAGGATGTGTTGCCGAAGTTCCTTCCCTTTGAGGGGAAGTACGTCTCCGTTGGAGCGGCGTGGAGGCACAATGCTCCCCAAGAAGCCACTAGGGCCACCGTATTCTCCTCACGCCCTCACACGATGCAAGGTGCCGTGAATCCACTAGTGGTGCCCTTGAAGGCGGCAACCGAACCTTTACAAACAAGGTTGGGGCAATCTCCACAACTTGGAGGCTCCCAACAAACCACGAAGCTTCACCACAATGGAATATGGCTTCGAGGTGACCTCAACCATCTAGGGTGCTCAAACACCCAAGAGTAACAAGATCCGCAAGGGATTAGTGGGGAGAATCAAATATCTCTTGGTGGAAGTGTAGATCGATGCCTCCTCAAGCAATCCCGAGCAAATCAACAAGTTTGATTGGCTAGGGAGAGAGATCGGGCGGAAATGGAGCTTTTGGAGCAACAATGGAGTAGTGGGGGAAGAGGTAAGTCTTCTTGGAGAAGAAGACCCCCTATATATAGTAGGGGAACAAATCCAACCGTTATTCAAGTTTTCAGCCCGCAGAGAGCGGTAGTACCGCGCATGAGTTGCGGTACTACCGCTGGCTGAGCGGTACTACTGCTTTGAGAGCGGTACTACCGCTTAGGCAAAATAGTGCGACATGATTGACAACATCCGTGGCTACATCCGCAGGGAAAACGGTAGTAGCAAAATGCGACACGGTACTACCGCTTGGGTTAAGCGGTACTACCGTATTGGATGCGGAAGTAAAAAATTACTTCCGCATCAACTTCTGTACTTAGAGTCAGCGCCTGAGCCAGATACACGGTACTACCGCTCTGGAGACGCGGTACTACCGTCGGAGCGTTACTACCGTGTCGGCAGGCGGTACTATCGTGTATCTGCGCGGTACTACCGCTTGGTTGAGCGGTACTACCGCTTGCCAGGCAGATGATCAGTTAAGAAGTCACAGTTTGCATATACGAAAAATAACCGGTTGGACCTCCAGAGAAGCAAGGAAAGGTGGTGTGAGAGAAGGATGTGTACGTGTTGATTCTACCCAAACCTTTCCGACGCGGACCCCCTCTTAATAGTACGGCTTTCCTATTACTCAAAGCCACCGACAGGGAGCAAAAAGAAAACACCGTCTTCCATAGAATTCGAGGGGCAAACAATCGTCTTGTGCCTAAGGGAGATATACCTGTATGAGCTTAGAGCACACGATCAGTCCGCAAATGCATTGTCATCAATCACCAAAACTACTTAGGGAGAAATATGCCCTTACATTGAGCTTGCGTTGTATTCCCTTGAAGAGGAAAGGGTGATGCAGCACAGTAGCGTAAGTATTTCCCTCAGTTTTTGAGAACCAAGGTATCAATCCAGTAGGAGACCACGTGCGAGTCTCTCGCACCTGCACAAACAAATAAGAACTTCGCAGCCAACGCGATAAGGGGTTGTCAATCCCTTTACGGTCACTTACGAGAGTGAGATCTGATAGAGATGATAGTTTATATTTTTGGTATTTTTAGTTTATAAGAACAGAAAGTAAAAGCATAAAAAGTAAAGTAGAGGTAGATTGATATGTTGAGAATAGACCCGGGGGCCATAGTTTTATCTAGTGGCTTCTCTCATGATAGCAATATTCTATGGCGGGTAAACAAATTACTGTCGAGCAATTAATAGAAAAGCGAATAATTATGAGACTATCTAGGCATGATGATTGTATATAGGCATCACGTCCGAGACAAGTAGACCGACTCCTGCCTGCATCTACTACTATTACTCCACACATCGACTGCTATCCAGCATGCATCTAGTGTATTGAGTTCATGAGAACAGAGTAACGCCTTAAGCAAGATGACATGATGTAGAGGGATAAACTCAAACATAGTGATATAAACCCCATCTTTTTATCCTCGATGGCAACAATACAATACGTGCCTTGCTGCCCCTACTATCACTGGGAAAGGACACCGCAAGATTGAACCCAAAGCCAAGCACTTCTCCCATTGCAAGAACTATAGATCTAGTAGGCCAAACCAAACCAATAATTCGAAGAGACTTGCAAGGATATTATAATCATACATAAAGAGTTCAGAAAAGAACCAAATATTTCTCATAGATAATCTTGATCATAAACCCACAATTCATCCGATCTCGACAAACACACCGCAAAAAAAGATTACATCGAATAGATCTCCCCGAAGACCAAGGAGAACTTGGTATTGAGATCCAAAAAGAGAGAAGAAGCCATCTAGATACTAGCTATGGACCCAAAGGTCTGTGGTAAACTACTCACAACTCATGGTGAGGCGATGATGATGATAGAAGCACTCCGTGGTAGATCCCCCCTCCGGCGGAGCTCCGAAACAGGCCCCAAGATGGGATCTCACGGGAACAGAAGGTTGCGGCGGTGGAACTAGGGTTTTTTCTCCGTCTCTGATGTTTTCGGGGTACGTAGGTATATATAGGAGGAAGGAGGGCACCGGGGGCCAGACGTGGGGCCCACGAGGCAGGGGGCGCGCCCTGTAGGGGGGGGGGGGGGGGCCCCC
>LR738713.1:805601958-805625529 GCA_902687465.1 Secale cereale
GGGGGGGGGGGGGGGGGCGCCCCCACCCTCGTGGACGACATCTCAACCCTATTTTGTGGTTCTCAAGTCTCCCGTGCGTATTTCGCTCCAAAAATATCTCTCCCGAAGTTTCATTCCGTTTGGACTCCGTTTGATATTCCTTTTCTGTAAAACCCTGAAATATGCAAAAAAAATAGCAATCTGGACTAGGCCTTTGGATTAATAGGTTAGTCCCAAAAATTATATAAAAGTGTATAACAAAGCCCATTAAACATCCAAAACATCATAAATAATAGCATGGAACAATAAAAAATTATAGATATGTTGGAGACGTATCAAGCATCCCCAAGCTTAATTCCTGCTCGTCCTCGAGTAGGTAAATGATAAAAACAGAATTTTTGATGTGGAATGCTAACTAACATAGTTTTCAATGTAATTCTCTTAATCGTGGCATGAATGTTCAGATCAGAATGATTCAAGACAAAAGTCTATATTGACATAAGAAATAATAATATTTCAAGCATACTAACAAAGCAATCATGTCTTCTGAAAATACTATGGCTAAAGAAAGTTATCCCTACAAAATCATATAGTCTGGCTATGCTCCCTCTTCATCACACAAAATATTCATATCATGCACAACCCCGGTTTCAGCCAAGCATTTGTTTTCATACTCTATTCTTTCAAACCTTTCAACTTTCACGCAATACATGAGCGTGAGCCATGGATATAGCACTATGGGTGGAATAGATAGGTGGTTGTGGAGAAGACAAAAAGGAGGGAGATAGTCTCACATTGACTAGGCGTATCAACGGGCTATGGAGATGCCCATCAATAGATATCAATGTGAGTGAGTAGGGATTGCCATGCAACGGATGCACTAGAGCTAAAAATGTATGAAAGCTCAACAAAAGGAACTAAGTGGGTGTGCATCCAACTTGCTTGCTCATGAAGACCTAGGGCATTTGAGGAAGCCCATCGTTGGAATATACAAGCCAAGTTCTATAATGAAAATTCCCACTAGTATATGAAAGTGACTAAACATGAGACTCTCTATCATGAAGAACATGGTGCTACTTTGAAGCACAAGTGTGGAAAAGGATAGTAGCATTGTCCCTTCTCTCTTTTCTCTCATTTTTTTGGAGGGGCTCTTTTTTATCCCCTCTTTATATTTTTTGGGCCATCTCTCCTTTTTTTATTTGGCCTTTCCTCACATGGGACAATGCTCTAATAATGATGATCATCACACTCTTATTGATTTACAACTCGATACTAGAACAAAGTATGACTCTATATGAATGCCTCCGGCGGTGTACCGGGATGTGCAATGAATCAAGAGTGACATGTATGAAAAATTATGCATGGTGGCTTTGCCACAAATACGATGTCAACTACATGATCATGCATGGCAATATGACAATATGAAGCGTGTCATATGAACGGAACGGTGGAAAGTTGGATGGAAATATATGTCAGAATGGCTATGGAAATGCCATGATAGGTAGGTATGGTGGCTGTTTTGAGGAAGATATACGGTGGGTGTATGATACCGGCGAGAGTTGTGCGGTACAAGAGAGGCTAGCAATGGTGGAAGGGTGAGAGTGCGTATAATCCATGGACTCAACATTAGTCATAAGAACTCATATACTTATTGCAAAAATTTATGAGTCATCAAAACAAAGCAATCAATGCATGCTCCTAGGGGGGGGGGGTGGCAGGAGTTAACCATCGTGCGCCCCCGACCTCCACACAAAGGATGACACTCTACAAATACCTCATGCTCTAACTTCGTCACATAGCGGTTCACCATAGGTGCATGCTACGGGAATCACTAACTTTAACACAAGTATTTCTCAATTTCATAATAACTCCACTAGCATGACTCTAATATCACTATCCTCATATCTCAAAACAATTATCAAGCATCCAACTTCTCATCATATTCAATGCACTTAGTATGAAAGTTTTTACTACATTGATCTTGGATGTCTATCATGTGAAGGCTAGTTTTATAGCCAAAGCACATTACCATGCTGTTTTAATAGACTCTCAAAAGGATATAAGTGAAGCATGAGAGATCAACAATTTCTACAAAATATAATTACCACCGTGCTCTAAAAGATGTAAGTGAGGCACTAGAGCAAAAACTATTCAACTCAAAAGATATAAGTGAAGAACATAAAGTGTTCTATCAATTCCTAGGACATATTTATCTCTCTCAAAAAGGTGTTTCCAGCAAGGATAATTGTGGCAAACTAAAAAGCAAAGACTCAAATTATACATGACGCTCCAAGTAAAACACATATCATGTGGTGAATAAAAATATAGCTCCGAGTATAGTTACCGATAGATGAAGACGAAAGAGGGGATGCCTTCCCGGGGCATCCCCAAGCTTAGGCTTTTGGTTGTCCTTGAATTTTACCTTGGGGTGCCTTGGGCATCCCCAAGCTTAGGATCTTGCTACTCTTTGTTCCATAGTCCATCAAAGCAATACTCAAAACTTGAAAACTTCACAACACAAAACTTAGACAAAAATCTCGTGAGCTCTGTTAGTATAAGAAAACAAACCATTACTCAAAGGTACTTTAATGAACTCATTCTTTGTTTATATTGGTGTTAAACCTACTGTATTCCAACTTCTCTATGATTCATACTCCCCAATACTACTCATAAATGCATCGAAATAAGCAAACAACACACGAAAAACAGAATCTGTCAAGAACAGAACTGTCTGTAGTAATCTGTAACTTTCGCATACTTCTGTAACTCCAAAAAATTTGAAATAAATTGGTAAACGTGAGGAATTTGTCTATTAATCATCTGCAAAAAGAATCAACTAAATAGTACACTCCAGTCAAATCTGGTGACCATTCTAGCGAGCGCTAACGATTCTGTTTTTCACAGCAAGATCATATAAACTTCACACAAGTCTTCCCAAAGGTTCTACTTGGCACAAACACTAATTAAAACGCAAAACCACATCTAAACAGAAGCTATATGCAATATTTATTCCTAAACAGAAGCAAATACAAAAAATATAAAATTGGGTTGCCTCCCAATAAGCGCTATCGTTTTACGCCCCTAGCTAGGCAGGATACATGGATAGATCTAGGGATTGCCATCTTTGGAAGGCAATTCTTTAATTAAGCACTTGTGATTCTTAGGATCTTCTTTTTCCCTATTGATAATCAAACTTTTGGGCAAGAAATCAAGAAATTCAATTGTGTCAAAAGGTTCTCTTACAAAAGTAAGAAAATTAGGATGAACACTTATGGATTTAAGATCCGCGATTCCTTTACTAGATGGTTCACCCTTGTTCTTAGGAACATACATGAACTTAGACAATTTAGTGGTAGAAGGATTTTAAGTAGTTTTCATAGCAGAAAGAGCAGAACCCACATTAGTAATAATATCCTGAAGTTTATCGATTCTAGTAGAATCTTGATCTAATTTTTCTTTCACTATGGTTTCTTTTTCTTTTAAAAAATTCAGAATAACTCCTACCTTGGATCCATATTGGGTAATTTCATTGTGGATCTTTCTATCCAAGTTCTCTACCAACTCTACCGTAGCAACTTTGTTTTCAATGATTTCTAGCCTTTGCATAACATGCTCCAAAGTTAAAATAGTCCCATTAACCATAAGAGGTGGGGAGCCAAATAATTCAGTCATAGCATTATAAAAATCCAAAGTATGGCTTGCCAAGAAATTCCCTCCGGTAATGGTATCTAAAATATATCTATTCCAAGGAGTTATGCCAACATAAAAATTGCGAAGAAGCACGGAAGTGGAAAGCTTCCTAGATCTATTTTGAGCATTGCAAATTCTATACCAGGCATCTTTTAAGTTTTCTCCCTCCCTTTGTTTAAAATTAAGAACCTCGCTCTCGGGAGTATTGATAATGATAGGTGTGCTAGACATGATGACAAGCAAGCAATCCAACACACAAGCAAACAAGAAGCAAGCGAACGATAAACACACGACAGAAGAAGGGCAAATAAAACGGCAAGGGTGAAGTGGGGGAGAGGAAAACGAGAGGCAAAAATGTGATGCGAAGGATAAGGGTTTGTGATAGGTACTTGGTATAAGATTTTTGCGTAAGCCTCCCCGGCAACAGCGCCAGAAATTCTTCTCGCTACTTCTCGAGCTTGCGTTGTATTCCCTCGAAGAGGAAAGGGTGATGCAGCACAGTAGCGTAAGTATTTCCCTCAGTTTTTGAGAACCAAGGTATCAATCTAGTAGGAGACCACGCGCGAGTCCCTCGCACCTGCACAAACAAATAAGAACTTCGCAGCCAACGCGATAAGGGGTTGTCAATCCCTTTACGGTCACTTACAAAAGTGAGATCTGATAGATATGATAGTTTCATATATTTGGTATTTTTGCATATAAGAACAGAAAGTAAAAGCGGAAAAGTAAAGTAGATTGTAGATTGATATGTTGAGAATAGACCCGGGGACCATAGTTTTCTCTAGTGGCTTCTCTCATGATAGCGATATTCTACGGCGGGTAAACAAATTACTGTCGAGCAATTGATAGAAAAGTGAATACTTATGAGACTATATAGGCATGATCATTATATATAGGCATCACGTCCGAGACAAGTAGACCGAAACGATTCTGCATCTACTACTATTACTCCACACATCGACCGCTATCCAGCATGCATCTATTAAGTTCATAAGAACAGAGTAACGCCTTAAGCAAGATGACATGATGTAGAGGGATAAACTCAAACATAGTGATATAAACCCCATCTTTTTTATCCTCGATGGCAACAATACAATATGTGCCTTGCTAGCCCTACTGTCACTGGGAAAGGACACCGCAAGATTGAACCCAAAGCCAAGCACTTCTCCCATTGCAAGAACTATAGATCTAGTAGGCCAAACCAAACCAATAATTCGAAGAGACTTGCAAGGATAGTATAATCATACATAAAGAGTTCAGAAAAGAACCAAATATTTCTCATAGATAATCTTGATCATAAACCCACAATTCATCGGATCTCGACAAACACACCGCAAAAAGAGATTACATCGAATAGATCTCCTCGAAGACCGAGGAGAACTTGGTATTGAGATCCAAAGAGAGAGAAGAAGCCATCTAGATACTAGCTATGGACCCGAAGGTCTGTGGTAAACTACTCACAACTCATGGTGATGCGATGATGATGATGTAGAAGCACTCCGTGGTAGATCCCCCCTCCGGCGGAGCTCCGGAACAAGCCCCAAGATGGGATCTCACGGGAACAGAAGGTTGCCGCGGTGGAACTAGGGTTTTTTCTCCGTCTCTGATGTTTTCGGGGTACGTAGGTATATATAGGAGGAAGGAGGGCACCGAGGGCCAGACGTGGGGCCCACGAGGCAGGGGGCTCGCACTGTAGGGGGGCGCCCCCACCCTCGTGGACGCCACCTCAGCCCTATTCTGTGGTTCTCAAGTTTCCCGTGCGTATTTCGCTCCAAAAATATCTCTCGCGAAGTTTCATATCGTTTGGACTCAGTTTGATATTCCTTTTCTGTAAAACCCTGAAATAGGCAAAAAATAGCAATCTGGACAGGGCCTTTGGGTTAATAGGTTAGTCCCAAAAATAATATAAAATTGTATAACAAAGCCCATTAAACATCCAAAACATCATAAATAATAGCATTGAACAATCAAAAATTATAGATACATTGGAGACGTATCAGAGCCCAACTGCACTAGAAACCCGAGCAAATGGGTAGCCGAAGATGAGGTGAACCGTTGTCTAAACCCTCACCGAGTAGTAGGGGAATCCAACCTCTGAGGCCGAGATGATCATCTTTTGTAGAAGGGAATTGATCCTGAGTGTGGATTCTTGCCATGTACAGGGTCCATGCAAAGAATTTAATTCGCAATGGGCCCTTGGAGGGCCACATGAAACTAGCATTGTCCTCGCGCACCCCACCTAGGTGGTAGATTGGTAGGTGCCGAAATATGAGAGCCAGGAACTAGCACCCCATCGAGACCCTGCTCACGCTCACGGACTTGCCATACAGTGGCAAAAATTTGTGTTTTGACCCTTTTCTAAAACCTATTCGAGATCTGACCCTAGTTTAAAAAAAATCCAGGTCTGACCCTTTTGCCACCGCCAAGGACCTTGGCGGTAGGAAATATACCTACCGCCAAACAGGCTGGCGGTAGGCTATACGACCCTACCGCCAAGGTGCTCGGTGGTAGGCATGAGCATGCACTATGTTAAATACTTAGGAGAAATTTGCAGTAGGGCATGCAACTCTGTCGCCAGGGACCTTGGCGGTAGGCTGTTATACCCTACCGTCATGGAACCTGGCGGTAGCAAAATGGTCAGATCCCATTTTTTTCCAGACTAGGGTCAGATCTCGAATAGGTTTCAGAAAAGGGTCAAAACATGAAAATTTTCCCCATGCAATCACCTGCATGCAAGTCGAGTGGGTTAGCAGGGAAGGAAAAACACCCTCGAGCGGCCTGAATGGGAGCCAACCATTGTTCCAAAAGGATGTCGTCTTTCCGTTCGTGATGTCAACATGGGAGAGGGAGCGGTAAGCGGGTAGGAAAGACCAAAAGCAGCTCCAATGATTCCCGTCCATAGAGGAGGCACCTACGAACAGGGTGGAGAGGCCACCGAGCACATATATACCACGCTGAGGCGCCCGTCGAGGGGGGTGGTTGAGTGTAAGGAGCGGTGCAACACCATGGCTGCATCGATGCCATGGGTCACGTCCACGATACCGACAGCCTTCCATAGGACAAAGAGAGCCAGTTGGGTGAGCCCCACACCACCATGGAGCTTGCCAATGGTCTTGGAGAACACACACCGCCCCAGTTCCTCCTTCTATGTGAGCCTCCTGGTGCAAATGAACTGACCCGTGTACGATGACAACAACGACAATGATGGTAGTAGCCACTCACCGAGAAGCATCCAATCACCATTGAAGAGGTGGTGCCTGGCCGTGGTGAAAGCACAAGTGCTCCCTGGGTAACTTTGGTAATTAATGTCAACATATCTCTTGTTGGACTAATACTTTTACCTAGTATATTTCAGATGAGTTCCATAGTGGAGTGGCATGGACAAGAGGATGTGGAACCCCTTCAAGATGCTAAGGACAGAAGATTGGCAAAAGCTCAAAGCTCAGGACTCTACATTTTCTATTTCATTGATCCAAGATCACATTGAGGTAATAGGAAAGCCAATACTATTAAAAGGGGATGAGGTGTTGCTTAATGGCTTGCTTGCTCAAAGTGCTTAGTGATATGCTCCAAAGCCCTCAACCACTTTCTCATATCCACATATGTCCTAAACCTAAAGTCAAACTCGGCCCACCGATTTGATCTATTCGGCGCCACCGAGTTCATCTGACATAGCCACAACCAGAAACCCTAATCAGTCCGGTCTCACCGATGGGATCTCGGTCTCACCGAGATGGGCTTGCAAACTCTCTATTGCCTGTTGCAATTATTTCGGTCCCACCGAGATGTACAATCGGTCCCATCGAGTTTGCCTGACCAACTATCTGTTTTACTTATTACCAAAATCGGTCCCATCGAGTTTGTGTAATCGGTGAAACTGAGTTGAGGTTTTACCCTAACCCTAGCACATCGGTCCCACCGAGTTGATCATGTCAGCCCCACCGAAAAGCCTAACGTTCACATTTTGAACTAAATCGGTCCGACCGAGTTTCATGATTCGGTCCCACCGAGTTTGGTGATTTGTGTGTAACGGTTAGTGTGGAGGCTATATATACCCTCCACCCTCTCTTCATTCGTGGAGAAAGCCATCAGAACATGCCTACACTTCCAGCATACATTTTCTGAGAGAGAACCACCTACTTATGTGTTGAGACCAAGATATTCCAATCCAACCACAAGAATCTTGATCTCTGGCCTTCCCCAAGTTGCTTTCCACTCAAATCATCTTTCTACCAAATCCAAATCTGTGACAGAGAGTTGTGTGTTGGGGAGACTATCATTTGAAGCACAAGAGCAAGGAGTTCATCATCAACACACTATCTATTACCTTTTGGAGAGTGGTGTCTCCCAGATTGGTTAGGTGTCACTTGGGAGCCTCCGACAAGATTGTGGAGTTGAACCAAGGAGTTTGTACGGGCAAGGAGATCGCCTACTTCGCAAAGATCTACCCTAGTGAGGCAAGTCCTTCGTGGGCGATGGCCATGGTGGGATAGACAAGGTTGCGTCTTCGTGGACCCTTCGTGGGTGGAGCCCTCCGTGGACTTGCGCAATCGTTACCCTTCGTGGGTTGAAGTCTACACCAACGTGGATGTACGATAGCACCACCTATCGGAACCACGCCAAAAATCTCCGTGTCTCCAATTGCGTTTGCACACTCCAATCCCATCCCTTTACTTTCTTGCAAATTGCATGCTGCTTTACTTTCCGCTGCTCATATACTCTCGCCATGCTTGCTTGAAATGTATTGTGAATGGTTAAACATGTGCTAAAACTCCACCTTAACTTGAAGAAATTAAAAACTACTACCTTTCTTTGTCAAGGGTCTAATCACCCCCCTCTAGACACCTCTTCTTCGATCCTTTCAATTGCTATCAGAGCTTTGGTCACCATTGCTTTGGTTTAATCACCATTGGAGGAAGATGGATGAGTTTATGATACGTCTCCAATGTATCTATAATTTTTGATTGTTCCATGCTATTATTTATGATGTTTTGGATGTTTAATGGGCTTTGTTATACACTTTTATATTATTTTTGGGACTAACCTATTAACCCAAAGGCCCAGTCCACATTGCTGTTTTTTGCCTATTTCAGGGTTTTACAGAAAAGGGACATCAAACGGAGTCCAAAGGGAGTGAAACTTTTGGGAGAGATATTTTTTTAGCGATATCTTCATGGGAGACTTGAGAACCACGGAATAGGGCACACGTGGCGTCCACGAGGGTGGGGGGCGTGCCCCCTGCCTCGTGGGCCCCATGTTGGTCCCCGAGTGCCCTCCTTCCTCCTATATATACCCATGTACACCGAAAACATCAGAGCAATAGAGAAAACCCTAATTCCACCGCCGCAACCTTCTGTTCCCGTGAGATCCCATCTTGGGGCCTGTTCCGGAGCTCCGCCGGAGGGGGGATCTTCCACGGAGTACTTCTACATCAACACCATAACCTCACCATGAGTTGTGAGTAGTTTACCACAGATCTTCGGGTCCATAGTTAGTACCTAGATGGCTTCTTCTCTCTTTTTGGATCTCAATACCAAGTTCTCCTCGGTCTTCGAGGAGATCTATTTGATGTAATCTCTTTTTGCGGTGTGTTTGTCGAGAACTGATGAATTGTGGGTTTATGATCAAGATTATCTATGAGAAATATTTGGTTCTTTTCTGAATTCTTTTATGTATGATTATAATATCCTTGCAAGTCTCTTCGAATTATTGGTTTGGTTTGGCCTACTAGATCTATAGTTCTTGCAATGGGAGAAGTGCTTGGCTTTGGGTTCAATCTTGCGGTGTCCTTTCCCAGTGACAGTAGGGGCAGCAAGGCACGCATTGTATTGTTGCCATCGAGGATAAAAAGATGGGGTTTATATCATATTTCTTGAGTTTATCCCTCTACATCATGTCATCTTGCTTAAGGCGTTACTCCGTTCTTATGAACTTAATACTCTAGATGCATGCTGGATAGCGGTCGATGTGTGGAGTAATAGTAGTAGATGCAGAATCGTTTCGGTCTACTTGTCATGGACGTGATGCCTATATATAATGATCATGCCTAGATATTCTCATAATTATTCACTTTTCTATCAATTGCTCGACAGTAATTCGTTCACCCACCATAGAAATCTCCTATCATGAGAGAAGCCACTAGTGAAATCTATGGCCCCCGGGTCTATTCTCAACATATCAATCTACAATCTACTTTACTTTTCTGTTTTTACCTTCTGTTCTTATATCCAAAAATACCAAAAATATCAAACTATCCTATCTATCAGATCTCACTTTCGTAAGTGACCGTAAAGGGATTGACAACCCCTTATCGCGTTGGCTGTGAAGTTCTTATTTGTTTGTGCAGGTGCGAGGGACTCGCACATGGTCTCCTACTGGATTGATACCTTGGTTCTCAAAAACTGAGGGAAATACTTACAGTACTGTGCTGCATCACCCTTTCCTCTTCGAGGGAATACAACACAAGCTCGAGAAGTAGCAGTTTATGATTGGGAGTATTAGACGTAGAGTGCCTATCCTTGAAGAGGAGTTTTCTAGGGAATGGAAAAATGACATGCTTAAGATTTTCAATGAATATCATTTGAACAAGTATATTACTAGTCCCTATGTGCCTCCTATTGACCTTATGCATTTACCCCCAATGAATATCTCGACATGGTTCGGAATACTAGAACTGTCAATCTTACTGTCAGAGCTTTACCGAATCACTTGCTTAGAGATTTGCCTAACTTAGAATGTGCTCATACTATATGGAGATATCTTGAGGAACAATTTCCAGACTACTCTTTAAAAAATCTAGATGAGATTCTTCACAAGTCCATGGCTTTTCAAAAGATGAAACCTAGTGATCCTAAATTTGATGATTGCCTATTTGAGCTTCGTGACCTTATGCGTGCCAAAGGATATGTTGGAGTCATTAGTGCCATCATCACCGAAGCCATTAGAACTTATAAAGATGAACATTGACATGATCATATATCTAATGAATCACTCTCTCTAGGAGATGACCAATCACAAGACGACGTTGAACATGGATATTATGATGAAGATGATGATAGTGACTTTGACATTGATGAGCAAATGAGACACTTTGGTCTTATGGCAAATCTCTGTGGTTACACAGCCGGAGGAAAGGAATGGGTTCTTGATAGTGGATGTACCGATCACATGACCGGAGACAAGGATATGTTTCGTGAGCTTGCTGAAAACGACAACCTCAAAAGTATGTCACTTTTGGTGATAACTCAAAGGGTAAGGTTGTTGGCCTTGGTAAGGTGGACATCTCACATGACAGCTCCATCCAAAATGTTATGCTCGTTGAATCCCTTGGCTATTATTTACTTTCTGTATCTAGACTTGCTGATTTTGGTTCAATGTCCTATTTACTGAAATAGATTGCCAAGTGTTTCGTAGAGACAATCATAAAATGGTCTTTACTAGTATACGTATAGGTGATCTATATATTGTTGATTTCACTAAAAGGCTCAACCTAGAACTTGCTTAATTGCTAAATCTTCTAAAGGTTGGTTGTGGCATAGGAGGCTAGGTCATGTGGGCATGCGAAATCTTGATAGGCTTATTAAAGGTGATCATATCCTTGGATTTAAAGATGTTATATTTGACAAGGATAGATTGTGAAGTGCTTGTCAAGCAGGAAAACAGGTTGGAGGAAGCCACCCCGTGAAGAACATCATGACCACGGGAAGACCACTCGAGTTACTTCATATGGATCTCTTTGGTCCCGACGCCTATAAAAGTCTCGGTGGAAACTCATTTGGTTTAGTCATAGTCGATGATTTTTCAAGATTTACGTGGGTGTTATTTCTTGATGATAAATCGCAGGTCCAAAAGATCTTCAAGAACTTCTCTAGGAAGGCCCAAAATCAATTTGAAGTGAAGATCAAGAAGGTTCGCAGCGACAACGGAACAGAGTTCAAGAACGCAAATGCGGATACCTTTCTTGACGAAGAAGGGATTTCACATAAGTTCTCGGCTACTTACACGCCTAAACAAAATGGAGTTGTTGAGAGGAAGAACCAGACTCTTATTGAGATGGCGAGAACACTGCTTGATGAGTACAAGACGCCAAAACACTTTTGGGCGGAAGCGGTTGAGACAGCTTGTCATGCAACAAATCGCTTGTATCTTCACAAGCTACTCGGCAAGACAACATACGAGCTTCTCACCGGTAACTGATGGCTTCTCGCCCCTCGTTGGTTACCCCAAGTGGAAGATTTGAGATGTAGCGTAGCGGCAAATTTCCCTTGGCAAAGATACCAAGGATCGAATCCCGTGAGACTCCTAGGGTCGACAAGAAGGTGTCAATGGCGCCAGAAACTTTTGCTTGACAGGACCTGCACACAGATACAAATAACTTTGCTCCCAACGAGTACAGAGAGGTTGTCAATCCCTCCGGCCTTGTCGTTTACAAAGGATCAAACGCAAGAGATAATAGTGATAGGTATGACTGCAACTAGGAAATAAGAACATGAAGTAAATAGCGGGTGTGATCAGTGATGATAATATGGACCGGGGTCCCATGATGTTCACTAGTGATGTCTCTCTCCCAAAAGACGATAAAACAGATAAGCGAGGTAAACAAATTACAGCTGGGCAATTGACAGGATTATGTGCGCAAACCAATGCTAACTATGCTGTAAAGAAAGGTAGAGGCTCAAAAGCATGGGCGGTACGCCAAGGCAAGTAGACCGAAATCCATCTGCATCTACTACTAATCATCCACCTTGAGATATCTATCTAGAACATCTCGCTGGTATTAAGTTGCGAGTCCCACCCAAAGTGTAAACTTGTAACACCCCCTTGTATTAAGCACTGTGACACTCTGCTAAATATGCCATGTCATCATCATTAGCAATGCATAATTACAGTGGTTAAAGCAATCACTTCCAAACTCCCTCTGAAATTCAATTCAAATTTCAAATGCAAAATGAAGTTGTTCCAAATTTTTTGGAAAAATGCCCATGTTGTTGCAAATAATCCAAAACAAATGTTGTTAATGAAAACAACATCACCATCAACTAGTTTTGGGCCAGAGCATTTAAATTATTGCCAAAACAGCATTAAAATTGCCTAAAACATTTTTGAATATTTCAAAAATGCTCCAAATTTATCCCAACCAATTTTTGGAGGTGAGGAATATTGCAACATCATTTTTGGGCCAAGTAACACATTTTTCAAAAGTGTTTTGGTGGCCCATCTTTTTGCTTTCCTCTCTGTCTTTGAAATAAAAGGGAAAAAGGTGAGGAGACTGCTTACCTGGCGCCCCTCCTGGGCCGAGCCGGCCCAGCCCGCGCCTGTCCCTTCCTCCACCTGCCCCCGCCGCCGTGTCGATCGCTCCGTGGGCGCGCGCGCGCCGCGCCGGCCGCAGCTCGACACGCCGCCGCCCACCGACGAAACAGGGGCGAGGGGAGGATAAGGAGGAGTCCCTCGTCCTCCCCTGCCATTTTTCCCCCTCGCCCGGCTCTCTCCCTCTTCCTCCCCCTCTCAGATCCGCGCGGCCCGAGCGCCCCGCCGCCGTTCGACCGCCGTTTTCGTGGCCACCGTCCCCGGCCGGCCGAGCCACCGTGTCTGGGAGACGCGTGGTGCTCGACTACGTCGACCGGAGCTCGCAGACGAAGCCGGGAGCCCCCGTTGGCGCCGCACGTTGCCGCCCCTTCCGCGTCGGGCTCCGGTGGTCTCCTTCAACTCCGGCGGCGCCTGCAGCTCCTAACCTGTCAAGGGCCACCGTGCGTGCCGCTCGGTGAGCATCCACGTCTTTCCCCCCCTTTCCCAGTCGATTCCATCGCCGCAAGGCCTCTTCTCCGTTGAGCCCGAACACAACTCCGCCGCGGAGCTCGCCGCCGGCGATACACTCAGCGTCACGGCTGTGCGAGTGCGGGAACGCACTCAGCACCTTCCCGCGGTTCCAACGCGCCCTACCCCGTGGCCTGACGTGCCCTACCGTGCCGTAGCCGCGCTCGCCCGTAGCATCTCGCCGCCGGCGAGGTCCTAGCGCTCATCAACGGCCGCTGCTGCTCGCGCTGGGGCCAGGGTTCGACGCGGCACGCTCGCCCCGATCGAACGCGACCAACCGCCGTCTTTTTAGTCGCCGGACGGCGATTTCCGGCCGTTCCCGAGCCGCGCCGTCGCGAGAACGAGCTCGCCGGCGTCTAAACGCCGGTGGCTGACGTGGCTAGGCGCGGGGCCCACCCCTGGGCCACTGACTGTGGGCCCCCGTCGTTTGTTTGACCGCGTTGACCGTAGTCAACGCGTGTACTGTTCACCCCTGACGCTGACGTGTGGGCCCCCTCTATTAGTTAGCCTAATTAATCACATTTTTAATTAAATTCTAATTAGTTAACTCTAATCTGACACTGACAACAGGGGCCCACACCCTTAATTGTTTCTGTTAGATTAGTTTAAAACGCAGTTAAGTTAGAGAGGCTGACAGGTGGGCCCCACCTGCCAGTTTGACTGGTCAGCTGCTGCTGATGCAGTGCTGACGCCAGCATGATGCAATAAATCCTTTTCTGCTTTTAAAATAAATTCCAGAATTCAAATAAACTTTGAAAAATCATATCTTTTTATCTGTAACTCCGATGAAAATAATTTATATATGAAAATTGATCAGAATTTCGATACGAGTCTAGATACGCCCTCCGTATTCCCATCAGATGCCCCTAGCTAGATGAACATGGAACTTTTGACCTGTTTTCGATAAATGAATAGTGCTCAACTTCAATAAAATAAATTCAAACAATTTCTTAAAATAACTAATATGACCTAGACATGTTCTTAGGCAACCCTGCACTGCACGTTAGCTTAGCACGCTTTGTGATGCATGTTTGCTGTGTATTTATCTGTTTCTTCCCCCTCTTCTCTCTCGGTAGAGTCCGACGCTGACGCAGATCCCGAGACCGACGCTGTCCCGGTGATTGGTTCCCCCTCCGACGACCTTGCTTTTGCCACCGAGCAACCAGGCAAGCAACCCCCCCTTGAGCATTTCCGATATCGCCTATGTCTATTCTCTCTTATTTCTTGCATTAGAAATGCTGCTACTGCTACTGCTCCTATTACTATTGCATAGCCTGTCTTTGCTAAATTGTTGATACCTGCATTTATTCATAAACTGCTTAGTGTAGGTTGGGTAGCACTGCTATGGTCCCACACTCTCGTAGTTGCCTCGCATAGTACCCTTGACTCGATCAACTGATCGAGCCCCCCTTCCCCTGACCTTCTTCACAGCACCGCACAACCCCCCCTAGTATGCTCGACTCCGCAGAGTTCACATCGGGTGACGAGGGTGATACCTCCGAACTCACTTTCGATGTTGTCCCTGTAGTTTAGCTAGCTCGTTGTGGGTTACCGAGGGTGATTCCTCTTCCCACTTCCGACTTAGCTTTTGTCGTGCATCCGCTATGGTGAATACCGCCGAGGGTGATTCCTCCGGTACCACCTTAACGGGACTTGTCGTATAGGAGTCCAACGAGGGTGATTCCTCGGATTCCTCATCGGCATGAAAACCACACGGATGACCTGGTTACTGTTCCGTGTTTAAAGACGTATCGATCCCCGAGGCCGGACGTCGCCAGGAACAAAGGCGTGCGGCCAGAGGTATCGTGCGTCTGATGACACTTTATGGTGACTACTACACATGTTGGATAGAGACGGGTTGACCCTGAGGGGTACCCGCGAGTGCCTTTGAGGCGTGAGCTGTGGAGTCGGGTGACCAGTGAGGGTACCCGCGAGATAACTACGAGGCGTGGCCGGTCTTTCCCAGTCCTTGTCACAAGTCCTCGAGACGGGACGACGGGGCCAACAGTATCGTAGGCTCTGCTCGTTACCGCGCGCTCCCAACACACTAAGCGATTTGGATATTTGATCCGAGGGCCTCCGGGCCGATAGAACTAACCACCACGTGGGTGTGAGTGGGTGCTCTGCGTCGTATACATCAGCCGGAGTCGTCACGACGTCAGCGATTGAGCGGACCGTTCGGATTGGACTTAGGATGCAACTGCGCTTGTATAAGGGGTTGCTAGGTCTGCTACCGAACGGCCACGTAACGTGCAGGAGCGTCCGGGGCGATGGCCAAGACCCCTGGGGGCATAGGTTTAGTCCGGCGTGCTCGATCCTCTCTGGCGGTATCCGGTCGGGTTGCGTCGTATTGTTTAGCCGAGGGCGGGCACGACCTGATGGTGTGTCCGGCCGGAGTTAAGCGAGCGTGGTGGGTAACTTGGTGCACCCCTGCAGGGAAGAAACAATCTATCGATAGCCTGTCCTACGGTAACGGACACTCGGAGTTGTATCCACTTCGGTACAACTAGAACTGGTGACTTGAGATATGTGATATGAGTTGGATGTTGCTGCAAACACTATACTATTATTATGATGAAACTATTCTGTTCCCTTCTCATTGCTGCAAGACGCTGAAGATGCTAGTCTTCGTTAGGACTAGGCTTTTCCCCCTCTACTCTGGCTTTCTGCAGTCTAGTCCACCCACATAAAGCCTCCTTTGAAAATATTGCATTGCTAGTATAGATCTGATGTAAGTCTTGCTGAGTACTTTGGATGAGTACTCACGGTTGCTTTGCTTCCTCTTTTGCCCTACCCGCATGATAAACCAGACGACGGAGCCATGGTGCCTGCTGCCCCCGTTGACGACTGCTACTACCAGCCCGAGGCTGGCTACTACTACTACCCGGCCGGCGAGTACTTCTACGAGGAGCCGGCGGACGACGACCAGGAGTAGGATCGGAGGTCCCAGGCAGGAGGCCTGCGCCTTTTCGATCGTAGCTTTTATTTTGCCCCGCCTTTGTAAAAGGCCTATCTTCTGTTGTGTTGTATCTGTACCCAGATACCTAACGCTTCCGCTGACTATGTGTGTGACATCATGTTATGTATTCGAGCCCTCGAGGCCCTGGCTTGTAATATATGACTTGTATGTATTTTATTTATGTTTTAGAGTTGTGCTGTGATTCCTTCACGTGAGTCCTTAGGCTTGATCGTGTGCATTTGCGTGTATGATTAGTGCACGATTAAGCCGGGGTCGTCACAGGTTGGTATCAGAGCCGACTGCCTGTAGGAACCCCCTTTCCAACTCCTTGGCCGAAGTCGAGTCTAGAGGTCCAAAAATGTTTTACTAACCTGGCTGTGTGGCTTATGGCCCCACGTCGCCACTTGGGTGGTGTAGCTTCTTTTATTCCTCGCCTATATTCTGGGACTCTTATCTCTCGTCTATTCGGGTTAAATGATTTACTAACTCCATTAGGTTCTCGTTTTCACATCTACCCGGAGAGCTGGATATCAGTGCGGTTCCTTATCATTGACCTGATTATTCTGATAATCATTCCTTTCCATTTGTTTGTTTAACCTTTCTTACCAAGTTCTGTTCATTATCATCAGAACTTGACAAGTCTGATTCCTCTTCTTTCAGATGGATCCTCTGTTTCCACTTCGCCCGGAGACTCAGCTTGTGCTTCGCACCTGGGCTCGAGATGCCCCTGGGTTTCCGGCCATTCTAGTCGCTCTCATGACCAGACTGGGCTACCGCTGGTACCCCGAGTACATGGTCTACGAGGAGTATCGCGAGTTCAACCAGGAGCAGTATTATGCTGTTGTTCGTATCTACGACCGGCAGGATGACTCAGACACTGAGCTGTACCGCTTTCGCGGTAGTGGCGTGACGGTTGCGATGGCAGTCCATGATGCTGCCTACGCTGCTGTCACACGCCTCCGAGGAGAGCACAGAGATAGCTTGGATGCCTCTGAGTTTCGGTACATTCCGTATGCACCTGCTGGAGATGAGACTAGATACTACTCAGCTATCTGTGCCCCGTACGAGAGTCGACGTTATGACCCGCAGGTTCTGATTCAGCACACTCAGGCGCTGGATCGAACTGCTCGGGCCCTGGCGGTTGAGTTGTCCATCACTCGGACAATTCTCTACCAGACGTTGACGCAGCTGATACCGGCTGTCCAAGCAGGGACACTTCCTCAGTCTATCCTTTGCCCGCGCAGGATCAACACACCTCCAGGTGTCGAGTGGCCTGCGGTTGGAGGTCACACGCCAGTTCGTGGACCTCTGATTCCCGTCCGAGACCGGGTTCTGCATCAGAGTGCACATGGAGCTCAGGATCCTTCTGCGATCGAGATCCGCCGTCCGCACTTGCAGCTACCCCGTTTCAGTTCCCTTCTCCGACGTTGATGTAGCCTTTGCTATGTCTCGTTGTGTACTTCCTTACCGCGGTCTGCGCGCCGCCTACTATGTCTAGCTTTTGATTTTGCACCGTTGTGCTGTCCGTTTGTAACCGACGTTATGTACGAACCCGTATGTCATGATGTGTATGATGTGGTATTAATGCACTTCCTTTATGTCGTGCATATTTACTTCATTGTTGAATTCATGCAACGTGTATCCTTGTCTCTAAACCACCCCTGCTGGAATTATCAGGATGGCTGGTAACAATGATCCATCTCCACCTCCGCCTCCGCCTCCGCCGCCAGAATATATGGCTGCCGTAATGCAGACCCTTGACATGCAGCGTCAGGTGCTGCAGGGTATGCTCAACCAGATGCCTCAGGCCAACGCCAATGCTCAGCATCAGCCAGTCGCTATCACTCTGCAAGAATTTCTGCGGCTCAATCCAACGGTATTTCGCAGTGCCGCCAACCCCTTGGATGCCGATGATTGGCTGCGTGATATCTTCTTTGAACTGGATTCTGCCGCCGTGTCCCCTGACAACTATGTCAAGTTTGCGACATATTTCCTGAAGGGTCCGGCGGCCCAATGGTGGGACACACACCGGAACACAGTGCCTGCTGGAACTGTCATCACCTGGGCAGACTTCAAGACTGCCTTTCGCGCTCGGTACATCCCTGAGGGTGTTATCGACCGCAAGCGTACGGAGTTTCGTAACCTGATTCAGGGCAACAAGTCAGTTGATGCCTATCAGCGGGAGTTCCTGGAACTGTCTCGCTATGCTGAAGAAGATGTCGCTACCGATGCTAGACGCCAAGAGAAGTTCAGGCGCGGACTTCACCATGATATTCTGCTTGCTCTAGTGGCACTGGACTTTCCAGACTTCGCCACTCTGGTGAACAAGGCCATTCAGGTTGAGACTGGACTTAAGCTACACAAGGATGCTCTTAAGCGCTCTCGCGAGTCGGGCTCATCTTCGGGCTCGTCTTCTCAGAAGCGTCGCATATGGATTCCTCAGAGCATGTATCGTCCCAACGCTCCAGTGTACAGGCCTTCTTATGCTGCACCTCGTCTGCCTCCTCCACCGCCGATGCAGTACAGGCCTGCTGTCCCAGCACCTCGAGCACCTGCGATTCGTCCAGAGAGTGGACTCTGCTTCAAGTGTGGCCGTCCGGGTCACCGTGCCAGAGACTGTCCGCAGGCTCAGGGTCAGCTGGCTCTTCCATCTGCTGGCCGTGGCAATGGACGTGGAATTCCTCCGCAGCGCAACAATAATGCCAGGCCTTCGAATGCTCGTGGTGGTCAGCTTCACCACGTTAATCTGAGCGAAGACCCCGAACAGCCAGCCACAGTGATGGGTACACTTCTTGTCAACTCAGTATTTGCTAATGTTTTGTTCGATACTGGTGCTTCGGATTCTTTCATTTCTGAACCGTTTGCACTCAAGCATAAATTTGCATTTGACACACTGCACCAACCATTAAAAATACAAACCTCCGCGGGTCAGTGCTTATCTTCCTTATTCTGTCCGGAAGTGGTAGTGGAGATAGAAGAAAGGAAGTTTCAGGCTCACCCCATTGTCCTGAAATCCTGCGGCATCGACCTTATACTAGGAATGGATTGGTTGGAGGCTCACGAGGCCCTAATTGATTGTGCCACCAAGACTGTACGTCTTCGGCACCCCTCGAATCAACTCGTGAATTGCCGCGCTCGTGTATCCCATAATGCCGAAGCTCAAATATATGCCTTAAATACATTGAATGCTTCACCACTTGACGGGCTCGAGAACATACCAGTTGTATGTGATTTCCCGGATGTCTTCCCTGAAGAGCTTCCAGGAATACCCCCTGCTCGAGCCGTCGAATTTGTTATTGACTTGAAGCCGGGTACTACTCCTATTGCGAAGCGTCCTTACAAGATGCCACCGCATCATCTCCTAGAGCTTAAGGAGGAAATCGACAAGTCTCTCAAGAAGGGCTTCATCCGTCCTAGTTCCTCTGCCTGGGGAGCACCGTCTCTTTTCGTCAAGAAGAAAGATGGTACGAATAGGCTGGTACAAGATTACCGACCTATCAACCAGGCAACCATCCAGAATAAATATCCGCTTCCTCGGATCAATGACTTATATGATCAACTGGCTGGATCATCTGTGTTTTCTAAACTCGACTTGAGGTTGGGTTATCACCAGATCCGTGTTCGCGAAGAGGATATTCCAAAGACTGCATTCGTAACTCGCTATGGCTCTTATGAGTACACCGTCATGTCTTTTGGACTGACTAATGCTCCAGCTACCTTCTCCCGCCTGATGAATTATATATTCATGGATTACCTCGACAAGTTCGTCGTGGTATATCTGGATGATATTCTGGTATTCTCGAAGAACAAGGAAGAACACGCCGAACATCTTCGCCTTGTTCTGGAGAAGCTGCGGGAGCATCAGCTTTATGCTAAATTTTCCAAATGCGAGTTCTGGCTTTCTGAAGTGACCTACCTTGGACATGTGATTTCCAAGGATGGCATTGCCGTTAATCCGGAACGGGTTCAGGCTATTCTGGACTGGACTCCTCCGAAGAATGTCAAGCAAGTGAGAAGTTTTCTCGGCCTTGCAAGCTATTGTCGTCGTTTCATCGAGAATTTTTCCAAGATTGCCAAGCCCCTGACTAATCTGCTTCACAAAGGCGTTAAGTTTGAGTGGACAGATAAATGCCAGGAAAGCTTTCAAGCTCTTAAGGACAAGCTCGTTTCTGCACCAGTGCTTGCTCCTCCAGATTCTCGCAAGGACTTCGTGATATATTGTGACGCCTCTCGTCAAGGATTAGGCTGTGTCCTAATGCAAGAACGAAGAGTAGTTGCTTATGCATCGCGTCAACTACGTCCGCATGAAGAGAATTATCCAGTGCATGATCTTGAACTTGCTGCAGTGATCTTTGCATTGAAGTTATGGCGACATTACCTTCTCGGTAACCGGTGTGAGATTTATACTGATCATCAAAGTTTGAAGTATTTATTCACTCAGCCGGATCTTAATCTCCGCCAACAGCGATGGTTGGAAACTATTTCTGAATATGACTGTGGTATTTCTTATACCCCTGGCAAGGCTAATGTGATGGCCGATGCCTTGAGTCGCAAGTCATACAGCACCAACCTCAAGGTTAAGCGAGCTCAGCCTCGTCTTTATGAGGAATTACGCAAGCTGAATCTGCATATCGTCCCACATGGTTCGCTCAATGACCTTGTGATACAGCCGGATCTTGAGAAGGCTGTCAAGGTAGCACAAACCAAAGATGCTTTCGTTGATGTTATAAAACAGGAACTGCATCTTCCGAAATACAGGGATTTCTCAGTATCCGAAGATGGAACCTTGTATTTCCGAGGCCGCATTGTGGTAACGCGTTTCGACCTAATGACTGACAAGGTCATGAAGGAGGCACATGATACACCGCTGTCTATTCATCCTGGTAGTACTAAGATGTATCGTGATCTCCGCCAAAGGTACTGGTGGCCTAATATGAAGCGGGATATTGCTCGATATGTTGCTGAATGCGATGTCTGTCGTCGCGTGAAGGCAGAGCATCAGAAGCCTGCTGGACTTCTGCAACCTCTTCCTATTCCGCTGTGGAAGTGGGATAAGGTGCAGATGGATTTCATTACTGGATTTCCTAAGTCCCAGAAGGGTAACGATGCCATTCTTGTCGTCATCGACCAACTCTCAAAGGTTGCACACTTCCTGCCAGTCAAGGAGACTATCACTGCTAGCCAGTTAGCAGAACTGTATATCTCCCGAATTGTATCCCTCCACGGAATTCCGAAGGAGATCAGTTCGGACCGTGGCTCCCTGTTCACTTCCAAGTTCTGGGAAAGTTTTCTAGAAGCTATGGGAACTCATATTCACTGGAGTTCAGCTTATCACCCCCAGTCCCAAGGTCAAGTTGAACGAGTCAATCAAGTGCTTGAAGATATGCTGCGAGCTTCTGTAATATCATTCGGTAAGAAATGGGAAGAATCTCTTCCATATGCCGAGTTCTCGTATAACAACAGCTATCAAGCAAGCTTAAAGATGGCTCCATTTGAAGTTCTGTACGGACGTAAGTGTCGAACCCCTCTGAACTGGTCAGAAACTGGGGAACGACAAGTTATTGGTCCGGACATTATTCAACACGCCGAAGAGCAAGTCCGTATCGTGCGTGAAAATCTCAAGGCGGCTCAGGACCGCCAGAAGAGCAACTATGATCGCAAGCGATGGGGTCTGACTTATCATCCAGGTGATCAAGTTTATCTTCGAGTCACCCCTATGAAGGGCACGCACCGTTTCGGTATCAAGGGCAAGTTAGCTCCACGCTACATTGGTCCCTTTCCCGTGGTTGCTAGACGTGGATTCGTGGCTTACAAATTGCAATTGCCTCCGCAATTCTCGCATATCCACGATGTGTTCCATGTGTCGCAACTTCGTCGATCCTTCAAGGAATCCCCGCATCGTGCTGTGGATCACGAGATGCTCGAGCTTCAAGATGATCTGTCTTATAAGGAGCATCCGATCCGCATCCTCGATCAAACTGAACGTCGGACCCGCCAGAAGACGACCAAGTTCCTGAAAGTACAGTGGTCGAATCACACTGAAGACGAAGCCACTTGGGAACGCGAGGAAAATCTTCGGGCGGAATACCCCGACCTCTTTCCTTCTACCTCCTAAATTCTCGGGACGAGAATTTCTTTTAGAGGAGGAGAATTTGTAACACCCCCTTGTATTAAGCACTGTGACACTCTGCTAAATATGCCATGTCATCATCATTAGCAATGCATAATTACAGTGGTTAAAGCAATCACTTCCAAACTCCCTCTGAAATTCAATTCAAATTTCAAATGCAAAATGAAGTTGTTCCAAAATTTTTGAAAAAATGCCCATGTTGTTGCAAATAATCCAAAACAAATGTTGTTAATGAAAACAACATCACCATCAACTAGTTTTGGGCCAGAGCATTTAAATTATTGCCAAAACAGCATTAAAATTGCCTAAAACATTTTTGAATATTTCAAAAATGCTCCAAATTTATCCCAACCAATTTTTGGAGGTGAGGAATATTGCAACATCATTTTTGGGCCAAGTAACACATTTTTCAAAAGTGTTTTGGTGGCCCATCTTTTTGCTTTCCTCTCTGTCTTTGAAATAAAAGGGAAAAAGGTGAGGAGACTGCTTACCTGGCGCCCCTCCTGGGCCGAGCCGGCCCAGCCCGCGCCTGTCCCTTCCTCCACCTGCCCCCGCCGCCGTGTCGATCGCTCCGTGGGCGCGCGCGCGCCGCGCCGGCCGCAGCTCGACACGCCGCCGCCCACCGACGAAACAGGGGCGAGGGGAGGATAAGGAGGAGTCCCTCGTCCTCCCCTGCCATTTTTCCCCCTCGCCCGGCTCTCTCCCTCTTCCTCCCCCTCTCAGATCCGCGCGGCCCGAGCGCCCCGCCGCCGTTCGACCGCCGTTTTCGTGGCCACCGTCCCCGGCCGGCCGAGCCACCGTGTCTGGGAGACGCGTGGTGCTCGACTACGTCGACCGGAGCTCGCAGACGAAGCCGGGAGCCCCCGTTGGCGCCGCACGTTGCCGCCCCTTCCGCGTCGGGCTCCGGTGGTCTCCTTCAACTCCGGCGGCGCCTGCAGCTCCTAACCTGTCAAGGGCCACCGTGCGTGCCGCTCGGTGAGCATCCACGTCTTTCCCCCCC